>JAKUBW010000005.1:0-600000 GCA_030674785.1 Yamadazyma pseudoaaseri | reverse complement strand
CAGGTGCTACTCATCATATAATTTAGAGTAAAATCAGCATTAACCGATCTATGTAAGGGATACTATGCAAAAATTTGATTATGAAACACGACTATCTAATAGTGGGACCGAATGTAAGAGAAATGATGTCACTGCGAACTCGCCTATGGTAATAGGTGTTCACATGACTTGGTATCCCCTTACATGCGCATTATCAGTATATTACGCTAATACGTATTTAGGTCTTGTTATACCTATTGTGTACAACTTCTTAATGTCAATTCAAAAAATTTATCATTATACAGTCTTTTAAACAATGTTTTAACTACTCTGCAACTATATGTGATAGCCTCTCCACGACTAGCTTTTTCGCGTTACCCTATTTTTAACTATCAACTTCAATACACAATTAGTTGAAAAGGATAATTAACTTTGATTACAAAAGGTCTATAAATTATAGGTTTTATTAAAGTTTTATTAAAGAGTACAATTTCAAATCATTTACTCTTTAAAAGCCTACTATTATAAAGTTAAGTAATTAGCTATTACATAAATCAGTCAAGATACCTCCACCAAGTAAGAGACAAAAAGTTGAAGGAATGGATCCCTCTGAATTAATAAGAATTCTTGAGGATCCTGAACTTTATAAACAACATCACGAATCAATAAGGAACGATCTTATACATCATATAAATAGTCAAGATGAATTAATTTGTGATCTAAAGAATGATTTAGAAACTTCAAAACATGCAAATAAAGCATTTAAAAAAGCTTTATCAGAGATCGGTACAGTTGTTATTTCTGTTGCAATGGGTGATTTATCAAAGAAAGTAGAAATTCATACAGTTGAGTCAGATCCAGAAATTTTAAAAGTTAAAATTACCATTAATACAATGATGGATCAACTTCAAACTTTCGCCAGTGAAGTTACAAAAGTTGCAACTGAAGTCGCAAGCGGTGAATTAGGTGGTCAAGCTAAAAATGAAGGTTCAGTGGGTATTTGGAGATCTTTAACTGATAATGTTAATATTATGGCTCTTAATTTAACTAATCAAGTTAGAGAGATTGCTGATGTTACAAGAGCGGTTGCTCAAGGTGATTTATCCAGGAAGATTAATGTACACGCTCAAGGGGAAATTCTACAATTACAAATGACCATAAATTCTATGGTTGATCAGTTAAGAACTTTTGCTTTTGAAGTTTCAAAAGTCGCTAGAGATGTGGGGGTTTTAGGTATTTTAGGTGGTCAAGCTTTAATTGGGAATGTTGAAGGTATTTGGAAAGAATTAACTGATAATGTAAATGCTATGGCTTTAAATTTAACCACTCAAGTTAGAAATATTGCAAATGTTACTACTGCTGTTGCTAAAGGTGACTTATCAAAAAAAGTTACGGCTGATTGTAAAGGAGAAATTTTAGACTTAAAATTAACTATCAATCAAATGGTGGATCGATTACAAAATTTCGCTTTAGAAGTAACAACTTTATCAAGAGAAGTTGGTACTTTAGGTATTCTAGGAGGTCAAGCTAACGTCCAAGATGTTGAGGGGGCCTGGAAAGCCGTTACGGAAAATGTTAATCTCATGGCTACTAATTTAACCAATCAAGTTAGATCTATTGCTACTGTTACTACTGCTGTCGCTCATGGTGATTTATCTCAAAAAATTGATGTTCATGCTCAGGGTGAAATCTTACAATTAAAGAATACTATTAATAAAATGGTGGACTCTTTACAATTATTCGCTTCTGAAGTGTCAAAAGTTGCAAGGGATGTGGGTATTAATGGTAAATTGGGTATTCAAGCACAAGTTAGTGATGTTGATGGATTATGGAAAGAAATTACATCAAATGTAAACACTATGGCTTCTAATTTAACATCACAAGTTAGAGCTTTTGCTCAAATTACTGCTGCTGCTACTGATGGTGATTTCACTAGATTCATTACTGTTGAAGCATCTGGTGAAATGGATGCTTTAAAGACTAAAATTAATCAAATGGTGTTGAATTTAAGAGAGTCTATTCAAAGAAATACTGCTGCAAGAGAAGCAGCTGAATTAGCTAATAGTGCAAAATCTGAATTCTTAGCTAATATGTCTCATGAAATTAGAACTCCATTAAATGGTATTATTGGTATGACTCAATTATCATTAGATACTGAATTAACTCAATATCAAAGGGAAATGTTAAGCATTGTTCATAACTTAGCTAACTCATTGTTAACAATTATTGATGATATTTTAGATATCTCAAAGATTGAAGCTAACAGAATGACAGTGGAGCAAATTGATTTCTCTTTAAGAGGTACAGTATTTGGTGCATTGAAGACTTTAGCAGTTAAAGCTATTGAGAAATCGTTAGATTTAACTTATCAATGTGATTCCTCATTCCCAGATAATTTAATTGGTGATTCATTTAGATTAAGACAAGTTATTTTAAACTTAGCTGGTAATGCTATTAAATTTACCAAAGAAGGTAAAGTTAGCGTGTCAGTTAAAAAGTCTGATAAAAGTATTGAAGAGAGTGATAAATTATTATTAGAAGTTTGCGTTAGTGATACAGGTATCGGTATTGAGAAGGACAAGTTAGGGCTCATTTTTGATACCTTCTGTCAAGCAGATGGGTCAACAACAAGAAAATTTGGTGGTACTGGGTTAGGGTTATCAATTTCTAAACAATTGATTCATTTAATGGGAGGTGAAATTTGGGTTACTTCAGAGTATGGCCATGGTTCAAATTTCTACTTTACCGTCAGTGTATCACCTTCAAATATTAGATACACCAGACAAACTGAACAATTGTTACCATTCAGCAATCATTATATTCTTTTTATCTCCACTGAACACAGTGAGAGCGAGCTTGAAGAGATCAGAAAAGGAATATTTGAATTGGGATTGAATCCAATAATTGTTAGAAATATTAAAGACGCAAACTTGACTGATCCTGTCAAATACGACATTATAATGATTGATTCAATTGATATTGCTAAAGGATTAAGACTTTTGACTGAAGTTAAGTATATTCCATTAGTATTGTTACACCATTCAATACCTGAATTAAATATGAGAGTGTGTATCGACTTAGGTATTTCGTCCTATGGTAACACTCCATGTACTATAACTGATTTAGCTAGTGCAATATTACCAGCATTAGAGTCTAGATCTATCTCCCAAAATACTGATGAATCAGTAAGTTACGAAATTTTATTAGCAGAGGATAACTTGATTAATCAGAAATTAGCTGTAAGAATCTTAGAAAAACAAGGGCATAAAGTTGAGGTTGTAGAGAATGGTTTAGAGGCATTTGAAGCAATTCAGAAGAAGAAATATGATGTTGTTTTAATGGATGTTCAAATGCCAGTTATGGGAGGTTTTGAAGCTACTGAAAAGATTAGACAATGGGAAAAGAAATCCAATCCTATTGATTCATTAAGTTTTAGAACTCCAATTATTGCATTAACAGCTCATGCAATGTTAGGGGATCGTGAAAAATCATTAGCTAAAGGTATGGATGATTATGTTTCTAAACCTTTAAAACCTAAGTTATTGATTCAAACAATAAATAAATGTATCCATAACATTAAACAACTAAAGGAGTTATCCAAGCAGAATAACAGTAATCGATCATCAAGTTTTGCAAAGAATTTAAAAAATGGGTCAATTGAACTTTCAGCTATTAATAATGGTAGCTCTAATGGAAATGGTACTAGTCCTACAAATGGTAAACCATTACTTGCGTTACCCTCAGAAGGTTCAAGACCTGATAGTCCAAGAAAGGCTAACTCAAATGAACAACTTGTAAGACCAGGTCAGTTATCAAATGAAAATAGGTCAATTACTGAATCAGTTATAACGTTAATATCGAGGGATGAAGAGTAATGAGCTTTACGAGATAAATATTTTAATTGTTTTACTTAGTGTTAATATCATGTTTACCAAATGGTGTTTTGCCATTTAACTAATTCTTGACTCTGTTGATTAACATCTTTTTGAGCCTTCTTTCTCATATAAAAAATTGGACAATCATTATTTGAACATAGGACTTCTTGATGAAGTGATCCTTGACATCTCTGACATTCTGTCCATAATCTAGAGAATTTATTCTCGAGGTAATTCATTTGTGCTAATGCATCACAATACAATTTTGGACCTTCATCAATACAATTTTCACATAAGATTCCTTTATTATTTGGTTTCAATGGAGTTTTACAGTTCTTACAAGTTTCTGCCTTCTTAGCAAATCTTAATAATCCACCACTTTTTGGGGCGGCTCTTTTAACAGTTCTCGTATGATCACCAGTTAATAATTCTTTGGCTTTCTTTTCTCCCAATACTGGTTCAAAAATTCTCATTAATGGGTTAGATAGCTGATTCTCCAAATAATAATTGACATCAATAGGTAATGAATTCTCTAATACAAATAAAGGATCTTCTGATTTGTCATAATTTTTAGCTCCAGCAGGTCCATTAATAATAACATATGCAACTCTATCACCCAATGTAGGTGCAGAACCTGGATCTCTTTTCTTCATTCTTTCAGCTAGTACTACATGTGCTTGTTTAGCAGCATAATCTTGCTTTGAATAAGCCTTAGTAATAACTAATTGGGAAAGATCAACTCTATTTTGAAGTAAATCTGCAATGGTTTGTTTGACATATCTCTCAGCTTTACCCACATCTCTTTCTTCTAAGATAATCTCTAAGACTTTAGTAATAACATTTTGTACGAGTCTGCAATTATCCCTTCTAACTGTTTCAATACCTTTAGTATCCATTTTGTCAAATTTATCAGGATTAGTCCAATATAATCCTGCATATCTTTTCTTATTAATTAATAAATATGGGTAATAACATTTCTCGAATTCAAGTTTAATAGGTTTTTTGAACTTAGATGAAACATACTCTGCAGCTTCTTCACCTAATTCCATACATTTCTTTAGATCTGGGTACCCGAATTTGATCATAACAGAATCAGTATCACCATACACAACCTCAGCATCGTAAGGGAATCCATTCTTTTTAGAGTAGTATTCCTCAACTTCACTTTTTGTCTTTTCAATCATTTGTCTACCGAAAGCAGTTGTAGATGAGGAAATTGCTAAACATGGTAACTTACCTATGGTTGCACCTGTGAACCCGTACACAGAATTTGCTGATATTTTTAACGCTAATTGTCTACCGTTTAACACTTGCTTCTTGAACGGATCACTCTCTTTTTTCAAATCAGCTTTGGCTTTCTTTCTGGCAGTTAACAACTCATTCAAAATTGTTGGTAAAATTCCTTTTCTTTTATGGTCTTTTACAAAATAATCACCGTTTGGAGTTAATGTATAATCATCTTCCGATAATCCTAATGCTTGAATCTTTTGTTTGGTTGTAAGTGTAGTATAACATAAGTTATGAGCCATCATGATAGATGGATATAAAGAACTGAAATCTAAGGTAGTTATCGGTATATCATAAAATCCTCTGTGTGGTTCAATAACAGTAGCACCTTCATACTCTTCGTTTGAGCCTTCGCTTTTCATGTTGGGTATGACAATATCGTCTTCAAGACATTTCCTGAATAACTGACTAATAACTTTGATTTGTTGACCTCTAGACAACAAGTAAGAGAATGGCACCCCTGTGACTCTAGCCATTTCGGTATAGTTAACCAAACACATTAATTTTTCAACTAATCTTAAAGGTAAATATGCATCTTTCAAACAGTAGACTGCCAACCTTCGTCTTGTTTCCGAATCACCATTCTGTAAATCTGTAATAATCGAATGCTGAACGTCTTCTTTTTGTTCATCTAAGAAGTGAGCCGAAACTGAGTTCAATGTATAACTTCTTAATTTGTATTCTCTTTGAATAAATTGTAATAAATCTAGTTGCATTCTACCGTCAATATTAACAACTTTATTCTCTCTTGTACCGTAAGCTCTTGAACTGAACATAGAGTCTTTAACTTCTTGTTTTATATGTTTCATTCTACCAAAAAATGGGAATTTAGTTAACTTTAAAGCAATGGCTCTATCCAATAAGTATGGTAAATCGAAGTTAGCAGTATTATAACCAATAATGACATCAGGATCTACTTTAATAAGGAATTCTCTCCAATGCATTAACATTTCTTCTTCAGTCTCGTGACTGAATATTTGAGACCCTATAATTGGAGAACATGATTTGACTGTAAATACATTTCTGACGAATGGTTTCAGATCACCATACTTCAGTACTACATTAGCAATTTGAATTACGGGATCATGTTCTGCTTCTGGGAAAACACCTTTTCTCCCAGCACATTCAATATCGAATGATAAGATACGTAAAGGAGCAATTTTTGCCCATTCACCATCTGAAGATCTTGCGTTCAAATCCTTATAATTAATAGTACATTCGATTTGACAGGTGGATTGACTTATATCTTGAGCACCAAGTACGGTATATTTACCTTTTGGTAAAGTAATCCATGACATACCCGTAATTTTACAATCGATCATTAATCTTAATAAATAATTGATATTATCATATGTGATAGTACCCATTGGAAACAATTCTTCAAAGTGGATTTCACCTCTTTCAAACCCATACCTTACTTTTGTGATATTCCTTGAGTTATTAACATATATTTTAAGGTGAGGGAGTTTCTTATTATCGTTATAACCCCAAATTGATTCTTTCATTATCACTTCAATCTTCTTTATTCCAGCAAAATTTGACATCATATAGTTAGTGAATGAAGTCATATGATCATCTACGGAGAACCCTCTTGGAACTGCCACATAAAAGTAATGAATAAATCCTACTACATTACATAATATAGAATTACCATTCTCTGTAATCCCAAAGAATTTAGCCACCATATCTTCATGAACCATAGTTTCTTCACCATCCAATTGCTGGAAATGAATATCTTGTTGTTCCCAACCTACAGGTAATGGAGGACGGTCCCAGCTTTGATGCTCTTGGTCATGAGATGCACCATTGCTCATTTTAACTAACTCCTTTTCAAAGCTTGATGGTTCGTCAATGTTAACATCTTGTTTCAATTTTTTTAACAAATGCTCTTGACTATCAGTCAAGCTTACCTGTGACCCAATCAGGCCTTGACTTGCTACAGGTAATGAGTGAGCTGATTGTGGTTGTTCTAATTGACGCTTACTCATTAATGATATTACGCGATCAGTCGCGTTAATATGCTTTTATGCTATACACTACACATTAAATGATTTCAAATCATTAAGTAACTTATTATAAATCATTTGAATATACTTTAAGAATAATTCATCTTGTTTAAGACCTTGAAACCTTATAACCATATGAAAGAGTTCATTAAAATCTCTGTTGAACTTAATCATTTCATTCTCACAGTATTCTATGGAGATTGTATCAAATAAGTCTTCATCCTTATCTTTAGCGAACCCACTATTATTAGCATCTTCAAATTCATCATCCCCGTTATCGATATTGAAGATACTGGAATAGTGGTAGTCCATACTTTTTTCAAACTCGTGTTTCATGCTATAGCGTGTGGTGTCTGGGTTGAGTTTAGTGAACTTATTAATCCAAAATTGTTTGATTGATTCATTCTTGACTGTACGATTTATGTTAAGGAATATGATAAAGTCAATCAAGTACTTAAGATTCTCTTTGCTGTTATTCTTAACGGTACTAGAATTCAATGATCTTAAGAAGTCTACTATGAATTTAGAATTAGATCTGATGTACATATCAATAAGTTCGTGATCTGTTTCATGACCACCGAATGCCTTGATTAAGTTGATTTCAAACTCTTCAAAGTTAATTTTTTGATACTTGCCGTTGTCCTTTATTTGCCCAAGGCTCTGAAGTTTATGAACAACAAGCTCATTGGATATAAGATTTGTAGGAATTTTTAGTGCTTTGAAGTTCGTTGCTGAGGAATCTACAATTGTTTGTATTATAATCTCACTTGATAATTTGAGTTCATTATTGGACTCTTGTTTGACCTTTTCAATGAGTTTTATCATTTCATTCAACACAACAATGAAGTTGTTCATGTTATTATTTTTAAGGCTAATCTTGGATAAAAGCCAATTAGCTATGGGTAAGTTACATGGTAGTAAAAAATTCTGTGATAAGTAATCTAAACCATTGCTTAATATCTTCAAATTGATTTTCCCTTGAATAAATGCTAGGATTGCTTGTTGGTAAATGATCGGAATAAGCTGATGAATCTGCTTGATATCAATTGACTTGATCAAATCATCTGATAACCCTTCCGATTCGTCAAATAATGAATTTATCCAATCATTGAGTAGATTACTGTAATTTTTCACAATCGTATTATCATTCTCGATTTCTTCATTATAGGAACTGGACAAATTGTTATAGTTATGTCTACAGTTATGCAAGTAATTTAAGGTGAACAGATTTTTCAACTTGAAGTTTAATGGAATAAAATTCGAAAATTTGGTAATCAACAACAATAAGTTTCCAAAATAGCTGTAAAACTCTTGGAATGACGAGTCAGTGCTTTCATTTAACTTGAATGCATCACTATCAATTAGCTTAACAATTCGATGGAATGTCAGAAAGTTGCTATTAAGATTAAGCAAGTAAAGATGGAATAGTCTATCATTATGAAGAAGGATTAGCACGAGTCTATTAAGTTTCTCAAAGTTGGACTCATCTATCAAAAGATTTGTTAATTTTTCAATACTCTGTACCAAATCAACTTGTTTAACCATAGAAAATTCGACTTTTGATATGACTAACTTAAAATACTCAATCAAGTTAGATTCTTCAATCGATATAAACTCACAATTTATATGGTATAGCTTATCATTCAACACATCAGTGAAGTTTTCTACTGAATTTATATTAGACATTTCATGGATCAAACTTTGTTGATTAACTTTAAGTTCATTAGGGAAAAACTTGTGGAACGTCTTTATTGACAAAATTTTATTGAATATTAATGATTTTATGAATTTTTGCCTCAAGTTGATGTTCATGGAGTCAAAGTTTTCAAAGTTTTCAAATATGTTTAGTAAGATTTCCTCTAAATTATCCACTTTGTATAACAAGATCAATCGAGGCAACCTGGAGCTCAAAAAGTTCATCCATGAATCCTTTATATACTGAGGTTGGTTGGTCCTTTTGGCCATGTATATCCCGTTAAAAACGGAATATAGAAGCTTATAACAATCACCATTGAATGAACTTGTGAAGTTCTTGAATAAAGTTTCATTATTAGGTAAAGAATAAGTTCTGAACAATTCGTTAATATAGTAAAAGATCTTTATATTTTCAAAGTTGTTGAAGTTCTTTGAATTCTTTGTAAATGCAAGATTGTGAAGGTTTGATTGTTGCAAAGCACTTAAGTTCGACTTATTCTTATCGATGAATTTATTACAGTAATTGAACTGTTTAGTGTAGTTATTACTATTTAAGAATCCAAGTAATTTGATAATGAACTTCTTGACATCATCATTATCCTTTAATTTGAAATTTTCTATTACGACATCCCACGTAAATATTGCTTCATTGATCAAATCTTCTTTCTCAATGTTCAAAACGTACTCCGAATAATTGATTAAGGAGGTCACTAAAAGATCAATCATGGTAAAATTGGATGAATGGAGGTTTATTTTGAACTGATACTTTTTCAACAATCTGATTTGCTGGTTGATTAATAGTTTACTCAAACTGTCCCAAAAGATGTTTAACCATAGCTGAGAATCTAGAGACATGGTAATCAAATAGTCTTCATTACTTGAGTTTTCTAGTAACTTTAAAAACGTATTTTGATCAATGGGTTCTCTTTCATAAAGCTGATTGAATAAATGAACAAATTGCTTATCTGAAACTTTTCTTTTATTTGAAAGATACAAGAGCTTTTCAAATGACTCCATTGAATAAAAATAATTTTGTCGCACATAGTTAATAATGAATGTATAATAAATACTATAAAAATGTGATTAAACTCCAAAATCTCCAATAATTGTTAACCGTTGAACCCTTTATTAAAAACAATAACGAAATGCAAAATTACCAATTTACTTTGTCATCCTTATTCCAAATAGATTTTTCATTATAATCCCATTTAACTTGATTTATATCAATTGGATGCTTAAAACTTGATGGTAATGAAAGATTACTAATGTTTAAATCACTATCATATAATGGATTTGGATTTACACTAGTAAGTTGAGGAGATTGAAATGATGTTAAATATTGTCCAGATCTTGAATCAATCAATGGGGTCGGACTTGGATTCAGACCTGGATTAGAATTGGAATTCAGATTTGAAGTCAGATTTAAATTTAAATTGATTGGATTTGATATCTGGATAGAATTCAAGTAATTTGATTGTGATTCTAAACTTGGAGATTGGTTAATCAGTGATTGAATTTTTGATGATTGAATTGGCTGTTGATAATAAATTTGTCGTGGGTGATTTTGATACCCTTGATGATAATGTGTTTGTTGTTGTTTTGCCATAGCAGTTGCTGCTATAGTAGCTAATGCCACTTTATTATCATTATAATAATGATTTCTATAATTATTTGTTGTAAAACTTGAGTTAGATATATTTATATTATCTATTATTTCAAATTGATGATTAAATGCTACGATTTCAAGATCCCTCTTTGGATACATACTAAATCATAAATGCACGGTTTAAACGAATGACTAAATGCAATAAATAACTAAAACGCAATAAATAACTAAAACAAAACGAATGAATGAATGTTGTATATGGTGGGCAATGAGAAAATTTTATACAACGCGGTGAAAACATGAAATTATACGTGAATTGACTAAAACTATTTAACTCTGTAATTGCCATGATGGTACTCCTACTTTATTAATTGTTTCATTAACTAAATTATCTTGTTGTTTTTGTTTTTCTTGTTCTTGTAATTTATGTTTCATTTGCCATTCTGGTATACCTGCTGCTGTAACCCCATCTGCAACAGTGGGTTCAGTAAATCTTACTTCTGGTTCTGGTAATGGTGAAGTTATTGGAGCTGGTGAATTAGTACCATTTGAAGTTCCATTAGCCGGTGAATTAGTTCCACTTGAAACTGGTGCAGTTGCTGCAGCAGCAGGTACTGGTGACTGTTTAGCTCTCTTCAATATTTCACTAGCAGATGGAATTGAGCTAACTGGTGTAATCTTTCTATCTGTTTCTTTATTTGATCTTAATTTGATTAAATTCTTTAAACTAGATAATTCATTATTAATATCTGTTAAATCATCCTTTAAATTATCTTTCGTTAATTGTAGATTCTTCTCAACTGAATTCTTTAAATTATCAATTTCTAACTTCATTAATCTTAAATCATCATCAAATGTTAATTTATCTTTATTATATTTAGCCAAGAAATCATTTACACTATTCAAAACTTGATCAATATCTTTCAATTTTTCTTCATTTTGTTGTTTAATCTCCTTTTGTTCTGTTGATAATTCTTCTAATAACTTATCTATTTTGATGAATTCTTCATCAATTTGAGCCTTATCTTCATCAATATTACTTTGTGTTGGTGGTATAACACTTGGTATAACATATTTTGAGATAACTTGATATAATCCATATGTTACCCCAGCAGTTGCAGTTGCCATAATAAAGTAATCTTTCCAAGTTCTATCAGGTACTGGTGGTGCTACATTATAATAATCAAGTGGAGGTCCTGTTGTATATGGAGTTTGTTGAGTTGATTGAGTTGATGGAGTACTGGAAGTTGATGCAATTGATGTAGTAGTAGCATTATTAGCTCTATTTAATGCTTCTTCAATCTCTTGCTCATTAAGTCCTTTAGTTTGTAAGAATTCTATCTTCTTATTTAGCGGTGATGATACCACATTAGGGTCCTGTAAGAAACTTACAGCACTTGTAATTAAATCTTCGTTCATGGGAAGTGGTGATAAATGACAGAAATAAGTCCGCGGAACTTTACTGAATGTGACTTTAATAGTGGAGTAATCTGATCAACATACGATAAAAAATCTATAAAAGAAAACTGTATCTAAATGTCATACTATGTACATCGTAAAACTAATTACACTAAAATTTCTTTAGCAATTCTTCATATATACACCAACTTATACCAGCACTCAAACCTTTCCTACCTAACCGTAAACTTAACCCTTTGAACAAATTTTTTATGCCACCAGGTTCACTTATTAACACTTTAGTAGTTTCAAAGATTCCCTGATTCCCTGTAGATAATTGCATTCTTGTCTTTATAGCATCAAATGGTGCAGTTATAGTTGTTGCCATTGATGCTGCCAGAATTGCAGCACCAGAATTAATTATGCTTGAGCGGTATTCATTATCTATTGCACTGCTTAACTTATATAAGTCAGTTTTGAATGCTTCATAAAACAATACATAAAGTCCAGCGTATGGACAATCCCTTGATAATGTAACAAAGCTACCTTTAAAGAAATTAGTTAAAGACCCTTTGTTTGATTTACCATCAAAATAAATATTTTCAACACTTTCATACATTGAATTGTAATTGTATAAATTCGATTCATACCTTGTCTTTATAATTGTTATTGGCATTGTAACATAACCAGCAATTGCTCTTACAATAAATCCTAACGATAAATTTTCAAGGTGTGATAATTTTGGTAATATGCTTGAACTCGTAGCCATTGATTGGTTAGTTTTAAAACTATATACATAAAATCTTGACTTTGAAAGTAGGGTTAAATAAATCCCAGACCCAATAGAAGTTCTTAAACATGATGGTAGTACTCCCCTCCAAAGTTCTTTGAAATTTTTAAGTTTTCTAATCTCTTTAGTTAACGTTGTATTGTATTTAATATTATGTTGTTTTTGCTGTTGTAATCTTGTTTTTAATAAATCAAATGGTTGTAGTATAACTGATGATGTTAAACCGGCAATACCACCTGCTACAAATGATTTTTTACTTGATAATTCATTTGCCATATTACTTTAGGTTTATCATCAATTTCGCTGACAGAGAAAATTTGTATTATTGCGGTACTTACTGGTAATTGTTCCAAATTAGTGAATCAATAAAATTTATCAGTGAAATTGGTATTGTTAAAATTGGGTCAATTGGATTGATATTATCTTTACCATTAAAGTTAACATGTTCTTTCATCAACGAAAGTGAACATATTGCGAGGAATGTATGATATGGGTCAGGATTTGCATCAAATGTCTTCGCAATTCCACCAACTCGATGATCTTGATTAAGTAATAAGAATTCGGTTGCAGCTTGTAAATTAACAACATTTAAATTATTAATCATATCTAATGATCCTAAACTCCACCAACTATAGCATGAATCACCTGGTTTGTTACTACGACCATTAAATCCTCCAAATTCTTGATGATTTACTTTATTTTCATCATAAAGTGATTGTGGATAATTAATTTGTCTATGAACGATCCAATCTACTGTACTATCTAAATTTATAGTACTGAAATCAAAGTCCAATAATTTTAAAGTTGCAATTGCACAAAAGGTATAGCCTAAGTGACTTTCACTTAACTCTAAGCATGTAAATCCTCCATCATAATTAAGCCTTTTAATGATATATTCGGTTATTGATAATTGATCAATATCAAATTGTTTATCAGCAACTGGTACTTCATCGTATTTAAGGATTCTTCTTATACCTAATGCCATATAACAAATTCTAAAATCGGTTTCACCAAATTGATCTCCTTTTGTATCTAATGTTGGTGAAAAACTTCCTTTATGTGGCCCATGCTTGATTTGACATTGTTGTAAAAATTGCATGATTTTATTCCGATCAACTTTTTCATTGATTGGATCTTTTAGCATAATTAAATTTAGTAATCCAAAGAATGTTGATGATATGGTTGGAATGTTGTAATTGCCTGAATCATTCATAGTATCTCTGAATCCATTACCTATATAATAACCATTGTAAATGAATTGGCTGAATTCACCTCTTTCTTCATCAGTAAACGATAATCCACCAAGTAATTCTAAACCTTCAAGACAAAAACGTATTAAAGATAATTTATTACAATCTTGATCTTGAAATTTGGATGGGAACATATTCAAACATAATGTTAAGTACTTAACATGCTTTTCAAGTAAGAAATCAGTCATCCTAATTGGTAATTTCGTGAGGGTAAAAAATATGGAGATCTTACTTTGAACTACCCCATTCGATAATCAGTTAATTTTACTGAAACAATAAGAGGTGACGCTACTTTACTAATATAATGCTACTGGTTTAATAATACTAACAGCACTTCATTATTATGACGACAACTAATGTCTGATTAAAGGCTGTTTCTATTTTTAAATAGATTACCTATTGTCACTATAAGGTTTGTTACACTATAAGTTACACTATAAGGTTTGTTACACTATAAGTTACACTATAAGGTTTGTCACACTTGCTGCTTTACCCATTAGGTTAAATCGTGCAAACTCGTGGCAGAATACCACATAAATTTGGTGCTATTAACCAATTGTGGTGCCATTGACTGATTGTGGAATTCTCAAAACCCTTAATCGGCAGTGTTGCTGCAACTTCATTAAGGTACAAACTTTCGTGTATATTATAACACGTTCTACGTAAGGTACACACAATTGACAGTTGCTCATAATGTGGAGTCAAAGGCTGTGAAGTTAATCACTGAAAGGTATAAATAGATGTTAATTTTCCACTAAATGGAATTATAAAATGAAATATTCTACTTTATTATCAATTGCTTTACTTTCATTAAGAGTTAACAGTGAAATACTTGCTATTAGAGCTGATAGTGATTCCGAAGCTGTTGCTGCAACTGGTGTGGATAGTCAACCAGCTGAATCTGGTGCTGCAGACTCAGAATCTTCTGGTGCCGCTGATTCTTCTGAATCCGGTTCTAGCGATTCTGAATCCTCTGGTGCCGCTGATTCTTCTGAATCCGGTTCTAGCGATTCTGAATCCTCTGATGCCGCTGGTTCTGAATCATCAGACACTTCTGGTTCTGAAGAATCAGGATCTGGTTCTGAAGAATCCTCTGCTGATTCTGAATCCAGTGGTTCAGGCTCTGAAGAATCAGGGTCAGGATCCGACTCTTCATCAAGTGCTGATTCTTCAGGTTCAGGCTCATCTTCTAGTTCTAGTGAACTTGGTAATGTTAACGCCGTTGGTTATGGTTTACCATTCGTCGCTGCTGCTGTTGGTGTATTATTAATCTAGGTTTTTAGAGTGTAATATGAATGTACAACATTGTTCAGTTCACATAGCTACCATCTTCACTTCCCCTTGTCCTGACTACGGGCACGAAGAAAGGCTGGTACTTTAGTTTAAGCTCTCGTACGTTACAGTACGAGGAGTTACACTATTTGTATTTGGAATAGCAGGGAAGACCCTGTCACGTGAAATGTTTATCTCTTTATCTCGCTCAAACATACATTACGTACCTAGTTTTATATTCTTACCCCGACAGTGGCCACGATAATTACAGTTGCGAACGAATCATGGGTAACACGGAAAAGTTACCACCTTACGAATTCAAGCAGTCTTTTGCATTTATATCAGAAGATGGCGACAATCACCTAGTATTTGTATCCTATGATTCGGCTATTAAGTACCTTCAGTTCCAAAACAATTCAAGTGATGTTATCATAGATGCGCAGAAACAGGGGCTTTACATGCCACTCCTCAGGTACGATAGAAAAGGGATCCTTAGAGGGTATCGTGAAGTGATATATAAGGGGAAGATACCTTCAAATAAAGTGTTCGACGAAAAGCATGGGTTCGACGAATACGGATCTCTAACTACTTCACGGAGGAAGAATCACCAACGACATGAGCTACAAATTGATGGTGAAATTGTGTATTTGTATGATCATGACACTTATCCCATATTGGATTTTTTACTCAATGAAAAGAGGTATAGGTTTGTATCGAGCTATATGCTAGACGATGATAAGGGAGTGATATTTCATTATACTTTGTATGAACTTCCATCCGAAACAATTAGTTTAACCGACAATATGAAACATGACGAGGTGGATCCTGATAATATGCTCATCGCACATGTTACTACACTTCAAACTGGAGATACAGATAGGTTTAGAGCTGGTAGAGAGGTCGGTGTATTTCGAAGGGCCTCCAAGAAATCACAGTCTAAGCGTATAACTGAAGTGTTCGACTTGCTCCGTACGAAAGAATTTCAAACGGTGCAAGAAGTAGATATTTCTACTATTCAGCTATTGTGTATTGCATCACAATTTCGTGTTAAAGCGATCAAACGTATGACCTCAAATAGTGTCAAACCTGCCCATAACGAGTGGAACTATCACTCAGAGAGTATAGTCGCATAAATCAAGGGGTCAAATGAGTGTGAGTGTGTGGATGGATCAAATGTGGAAAAATTTCCCCATATCAGTATCCCGAATACAGTAATTAACGGTACAACCTGAAACATGAACAAGTCTTGGTATGATGCATCGATAGCGTCGTCTCTCTAGTACAAGAAGTGGACTTGAACAATACTAGTTAATATACATCTAAGTTGTATGCAACACCTTTTGATTCTCTTACTCGCACTAGCTGCAAATACTATTCTGTGCAATCATGGACATAGTGACATTCATACCACGCCAATTGTACCTCATGGCGACGCCCCGAAAGCCTAGGCAGGAGAAATTACAGCGCCCTATTGATGAACCAGCTGCACAACCAGTAAAATTTGTATTTGCAAATCATTGGTTAGGGTATTCCACAAAAGTTTTCATTTCGGACTCTGCTTACAACAATTTCTATGCTTGGCTACCTAAAACTACTCAACAAACGAAGGGGATTAACACGCCTCTTTTGTATTGTCAATCGTTTCATTACTTAGAACATTTTATTCGAGATGTGATTTTCACTTTCGGCTGGGAAGAGCCTTACTTGAGAGTATTTAGGTATTCACCAAACTTACTACCATTAGATAAGAAGCAAGTATATTGTCGAGTTGCACGTAGTATTAAATGGCATACTGTTTATTACTATGCTATTTGGAGAAATGAACATAGAATTTATCTCTATTATAGTATCAGTCTTCCAATTGCAGACTTTAGAATTGGAGAGAAAAGATACCGGTGGCTTTACTACCATGAGAGAGATGGACTTGTAGGTAATTATTACTATAGTCTTTATGAAGCTGAACCAGAGGATGATCTTATGTGCGATGGACATGAAAATGGTAATGACATAGTTGCTGATAAATGGTTGAAACAACTTTCAATATCGAGTCACGCAAGTTACGTCAGATATAAGTTGAATCGTAAGATAGGAGAATTCACTTATTCGACATTCCCCGGAGTATTACCTACAATAAATTACCAAAAAACAGCAAAATTTCATTCATTTCAGACCAATTTAACTGATTCAATTGACTCAATTGATGATAAGAATATGATCTTTCTAACCACAATATTAATCCTTAAGACTCATATTGATTATAAGTCATTTATATTAGGAGATAATGGTAATAATGATCTTGGTGATTGGCATCTTAAATACGATTCTCGTCCATAGTAAATACTCGCAATTTTTCATTAATGATTCGTACTTTAACTAGACTTACTACACCAGTAATAGCGGGTACTCTTGCATTTGCACTTTTCCCATATCGTAAAAGTCAGTTTGAAACACATGTATCAAATGACAATGAAGAAATCTTAAAGAGAATAAAACAAAGTTCACTATACCAAGAGTTAAGTAATAATAAGGAGTTCATTCAAGAATCAAATAGAAAACAGTTCCCTAAACAACATCATGCTAATTTAGTGACAGCAGGGTTACTATATGGTAAAGATATGTTCGAAGTTGACCCAATAGTTTTCACTGATAATAAATCACAACTTTTTGCATTCCACTATTTAGGGGATAAATTAATTAGCGAAGATGGTAAAATTCATAATGGTATTACATCAACATTGCTAGATGAAGGACTATGTGCAACCGGATTTCCATTATTACCATCAAAGAAGGGGGTCACTGCTAAATTAACAATTGATTTTAAAGAAGAAGCCCCACCGAATGCAGTAGTCGTGTTAAAGGCAAAAGTAATTGAACATAAAGGACGTAAAGTGGTCATTGATGGGTCATTAGAAACAATTGACGATCATCCAATTATTATAGCACATGGTAATTGCGTGCTAGTTGAACCAAAATGGTTTAAATTTTTCTCCTGGTTACTGTTTATTTAAGTTGCTATTTTATATCATAATTGCTGTGGCATTTAATTACGATATTTTTGACTTTTAATATTGATTGCTACCATAATTTACTTACTCATGCATATGCAATTGCTTTCAATTTACTATAAATAGTGAGGAGTCCCAGTTTCTTTTAGTATCAATTAATAATGTCAGACTTAGGAAGAAAAGATATCTCAGATAAAGTTCAATCAGCTGTAAAGCCAGATTCAGAAAAATCAACCACCGAACACTTTGGTGACAAAATTACCGATAAAGCTGATAACTTAGTTGGTGGTAACACTTCAGATGAAAACAAATCATGGACTCAACAAGCCAGTGATGCTATCTTTGGTGAAAAGAAATAATTGTTAGGCAATAGTTTTAGTTAATAAATGCTTAGATTCTTAATGACTCTCTGGAACTCTTACGCAACTCTTGAAATGTACTTTATGTAGTTTTAGACGTACTGTGGCTAATCCGGGGTTGGTCTATCTGTTTCGCGTACGCGTATATTATTTATTATGACTATCTCAAATACTGCAGAACAAGCATACCTTGACTTGTGCAAGAGGATTATTGAAGAAGGAGAACACCGTCCTGATAGAACTGGTACCGGTACAAAATCTATATTTGCTCCTCCACAATTGAGGTTCGATTTATCAAATGATTCATTCCCATTATTAACTACTAAAAAAGTATTTACGAAAGCTATCATTCATGAATTATTATGGTTCGTTGCTGGTTGTACTGACGGGAAGAAATTATCTGAAATAGGAGTTAAAATTTGGGAAGGTAACGGATCTCGTGAATACTTGGATTCTTTAGGGCTTACCGATAGAAGAGAAGGTGATTTAGGTCCAGTTTATGGATTTCAATGGAGACATTTTGGTGCTAAATATACTGATTGTGATGCTGATTATACCGGTCAAGGTATTGATCAATTACAAGAGATTATTAAAAAATTAAAGACTAACCCATATGATAGAAGAATTATAATGTCTGCGTGGAATCCATCAGATTTTAGTAAAATGGCATTACCACCATGTCATGTTTTTTGTCAATTTTATGTGAATTTCCCTGAAGGTAAAAAACCAAGATTATCATGTCAAATGTATCAAAGATCTTGTGATATGGGGTTAGGTGTTCCATTTAATATTGCATCATATTCATTATTAACTAAAATGATTGCTCATATTGTAGATATGGATTGTGGAGAATTCGTTCATACTATGGGTGATTGTCACGTATATTTGGATCATATTGACGCCTTAAAACAACAAATTGAAAGAACCCCAAGAAAATTTCCCAAATTAATTATTAAACCGGACAGAAAAGACGAAATCAAGTCAATTGATGATTTTAAATACGAAGATTTCGAAATTTCAGAGTACGATCCATACCCAACAATTAAGATGAAAATGAGTGTTTAAAATGGTTACGTAAAGTATGTACATTAATGATGAGTGGTATATCTTCTGTTATTCTTTTTAATATTATCAACAAAGTCAAATATTGAATCCTCTTTTGATGTCTTCTTATTTTTAGGCTTGATGTTCTTGTCAACTTCTTGTAATGCCAGTCTCTTTTGCTTCTTCAAGTGGGTAAAGTAATCGTCAGTGACTGCATCTACTAAATGCTCAGATTGCCTTCTGAGTTTCATACCTAAAGATGGTTCTTTGTAATCCACTGGATTTCTGGCTCTCACAGATCTTTGGCGTACTGATTCATTCTGGGATATAGTGGTTCTTCTACGTCTTTTAGTAGCTTTTGATGGTGTTGGAGTGCTTTCCTTCTCAGATTCCACTTGAGAGCCTACTTGTGTTGAGTCTATTTGTGTAGAATCTACTTGTGTAGGCTCAGGTTCAGGATTCAAAAAATCTGAAACAGAAGCTGTAATTCTGGTTAACTTGGTGGATGGTTTCTTTTCTTGTGGTGTCTCACTTCTTTTAGCTGCCTTCTGTCCAGTTAATCCTTTGGTCGGCTCTTCTTCGATTGGCTCTCCTATGAACTTGGACTTCAAAAAGGCCGGTTCTGGGGGCACGTTTTCCTTATCCAGTTCACTGCTAGGGGTTTTGTCTATAGAATTACGTTCAACCGTAGTCGTATCTTGAAATATTTCAATCAGTTGTGGCCTAGTGAAGTAAGTAGGAACATGAACAGACCTACCAGCAGATGCAACTGGTTCAGGTTCCAGTGAATCCTCCTTGAACTCCTTCAATATATCAACCATTTCTTCCATTTTACTAGTGAGTTTCTTCTCTAAAGCATTAAATTTAAGTTCGACTTGTTTTCTGATGGTACAATCATCACGCTTGGTCTTCAATCTAATGTTTTCAGTAATCAAATCACTTATCCTCTTTTCCATATCAATCATTCTACTCTGTAATATAGCATTATTATGACTTAATGTCTTATTTTGTAGACGATATTGCTCAGCTGAATCAGTAGCCATTGAATGATCAGTAGTCTCTACAGTAGTATTCTTGTCACCAACATCTTCATCCAACCGACTAGATTCTTTTTCCCTAGACTTCTCTTGGGCGATTTGTACAAATGAAACAGATCTTGAAGAAGGTCTTGCCATAAGGGTTTGTTTACAATCGCGAGATTTTTTTAATAACATCATGCAAAGGCCACATATTTATCAAAAGATAGAAGAGAAAAGGGCAGAGTTACAGAGTTTAACAGAGATAAAAGAATACACAGAGGTCATGACACAACAACTTGAAGCACTAGAGGAGAAATTAGGTGATATGGTTGATGGAGCCGAGAGTGTTAATCTCGTATTGTCAACATGGCAAAATGTGGTAAGATCAATTTCTTTAGCATCATTGGGGTTATACAATCATTCAACCAAGCTGTATGAAACAGAAGCTCCGTTACCAGAAGGTTTGCTTAGAATACCGGTTAAAGAAGACGAGGATAATGAGTAATGATATGTATTATAGTTAAATAATCAAATCGGATTCAACTCTAATTGATTGAATCCAATTTAATAAATTGTATTTGTTTACGTTATTGATTGCTGTTAAGAAGAATGATTTGTTTAACTCGGATAAGATAACATCATCTTCATCAAATATAGTCTCATCTTGTTCGAGCATCTCTTGTAATATCTCAACTTCTTTACTGCGTATTTGACTGATTGTCTTATAGAAGAGTGAGTTATGAAACTTCCTCTTGACGTATACATCTGTTTCTTGGTCAGTTCTACCAAGCTCTTCCCAGTCTTCTCCGATAGCTAATAACCTACTCCAGATTACTTTAGTAGCTAATTTATATGATTCTTGGTCTGGTAATAACGAAGCTAATTTGAAAGCACTAGCAAATCCATTGTTGAACTTGTTGGACGGTTTAATCAATGTTAAATAGTTGATTAATGTCTCCTCTTCTAACGTCTGATTGTTGATAAAGTTAGTAAACGATTTAGAGAATACGGTTGTGGCAGTATTAGCATCAAGTTTATCGTTAATAAACTTGAGGAATGCACTGAACTTCACATCTTCTCCATCGTCTGACTTGACTAATGCCTCACTGCAGTATTGGTATAACGATTTTTGGATTCTAATATGGATTAAGTTAGTTTCAATCTTGAATAATTTGGAGTCTAATGTTAATTTATCATCAGTTGTAGATGCAATGGCACTTAATTTGGCTAATGAGTACTTTAACTCTTGCACACTTTGATTCTTGTTTGGCTCAAGTGCTGTAGACCTCATCAAGTACTCGGATGCAGATCCAAATTCGCTGTCAATCAACTTCTTGATCCATGCAACATGTGATCCTTTATCGTAGTTAATAGTAAGATATTCATTCAACAAGTAGTTGTATCTAGGGAATCCTGTTAGTAATGCTTTAATTTTCTGGCTCTTGAGATAAAAGTCAAATAATGCAAATGCAAACCCATGTTGGTATCTTTCAATGTAAACGTAGTACTTAGTGATTAACGTTTCGTATTCACTTGATTCAGTTCCATAGGTTTCTAAAACTAGTTCTCGTTCATCTTCAAGTATAGCAGCAAGTGATGAGAAATCCTGATACTTCTCCACCAATTCAATAGCTTCAACATTAAGACGATTATCCAAAAGACAATTGATCCATTGGGTTTTGCTCTTGTTATACCATTTGGTGTAATTAGCCAAATCATCATTGGACTCATATTTCATGTAGTCAATGGCTTCATTGATGAAGTAGTATAATACATTACAGATGTGGCCAATACAAGCTCTAATATCTGCTGGGTTAGTGGAGGCATTAGTATCATTACAGAATTTGGCTTGAAAGAACTTTTCTACAGTAACAAGCAAATCAGTATCGAAGATCCAAGATCTCTTTCTTGGTATATTAGTGGAGTAGCGTATTTCGTTGATCAAGACTCCTTCGTAAAGGGTAGTATCAAGTATACCGATAAGCAAGTAAGATGAAAGATCTGCCAGTAAAGATTTTTTTAATGACTCAGTAAATACTGCGTTAATAGAGTCAGTTTGATTGTTGAAGTATCTTCTTAATACATCATCATCAACATCGTCCATAACACCTTGTTTATCAGTGACCACATTCTTAAATATGTCTCTAAACTTGACTCTAGATTTATCAGTTGAGTCAATGAGCTTCCATATGTTCATGGAAAAGTCAATTTTCTCTAAGTGATGTACAACTTTGATATACACTGCTTGATCGACGGCAAATTTTTGGGCGTAATCAAGCAAGTTTTTGAGGAGTTTAGACTTACGTTCAAGTAATTCACCAATAGTTGGTGAGAACGATGGTAAGTATTGAGATGTAGACGTAACAACTTCGTCAGCGATACTTGAAATTGACGAATTAATCAAGTTGACTGGGAACTCAGCTGAAAGGTTAAAATTTATTGTGTCTGACGTAGAATAGAAAATTGCTTGTTCGATATGAGACTTCACAAGGTGACCAGGGTCAGTTAAATCTTCTGGAGGTATCTGTTTAGTCTGAGTGAATTTTTCTATCCTCATAACACCAGAATTATTGGTAAGTAAAACTAAAGCAGGATTAGAATTGGCACTTTGGTCTTCATATCCACAACCAATTATTTCAACTTTATCACTTACATTGATAATATCTTCCCATCTTGGTTTATATAACAGCACAGTACCTCGAGGAGAAATGTATGAGTAGTCAAGGTCTGTTAATATGACAGAATTATTAACTAATATAAAGGCTGTGCTCTCTGGTTTCGGTATAAATAACTTGGGATTTGCTTCTCCGATAGATTCGTTGAACCTATTACATCTATGAGAACCATACACCAAGACCCCACTATTGTTTAATTTAGCTGTCACCAAAACAAGGTTATTTATATCGTTTGTAGAATTGAAAGGGTCAGATATCAAGCATAATATAATATAAGTATTTTCAGCCGTGATAGTACTAACTTTCCGAATATCGAGGTATAGTATACTTGAAGAAGAAAGTCTATCAAAACCGTCGATATTTTCTTTGACATACATGTCTAAATTATGAGTGAATGATTTAGAATGATTGACTGCTAAGGATCCAGTGGAAGTAGCTAATTCAATAGCTATGACATGAACAAGGCCGGACTTTTCTTGGATTATCAATTGTTGTTCGGTACCAGAATCACCCAAAGTTTCACCTCTTATACATACAATATCATCGTTGACATCGGATACGTTAAAAAGTTTAGCTAAAAACTTATGAGCAGGTTTCAAGATCTCAAGAGCTGATAATTGTGGTTTACTCTTATAATCACGAAGACCAACCAACACGACTCTTTTCCACGAAGTGACCACAGCAACACCAGCAGGTTCAACATTTTCTACGCAAGTGATGAATTCACCGTGTTTAGACTCAATTGGAAGGGTAATTTCCAAATTTTTATTACTTATTAAACCCAATGCAGGCGAATGTTGTACACTGTCATAAAATTTTAAATGGCCAGTAGATGCATTAATCAAAACGATTCCAGGATCAGAATTATTGCCATCAGAAGGGCTAGTTAAAGTAGCTAACGGTAAAACGTTAGCAGAATCATCAATAGGAAATTCAATGGCTACAGGGGATGAATCGGTTGATTTATAAGCCCATACAAACACACCATCTTCTGACACCACCACCGAATACTCTGTTTTACAATCAGTATACCCATTCAAGGCTTTTGAAGTAGATAATGCTTTTGGATAGCCTGGTAATTTAGACACACAATAATGATCATTTTTGGTCAATTCTTGAATGAAAGATCTTGGTTTTTCGACTAACACCAATAGGGGATCCGCCTCTAATACTTTACGCCTTTGGATTGGTTTCCTCGGCTTGAATATAGAATTTACAGCAGGCATTATCAACGGTTATTTACAAATGTCAGCTGGAAAAAAAACTACTTTCGCAATATTTGCCACGACACGATTTAAGTACATCTACAATTACTATACAATTTACTAAATTTTTTGTTTCTTAGCTGAAGGTTCAGCAGATTCATTATCAGAAATGATATCATCATCATAAATCTCATCATCTTGTTCAAGTTCTTCATCACTTGATAATTGGTCATATTTTGATTTTAACCCTTTCATCTTTCTGGTTTGTAATTTACCCAAATCTTGGTTACCAATGTGAATTTGAGCAACCTTATCACCCATGAAATCAGTTTTAACATTCTTCTTTTCTTTAGCTTGTAATTGTTTAGGTTTCAAATGTGCTTCTTTTTCAACTTCTGGTGCTGGTGTAACTCTTCTACCAATTTTAAAATCAAATCTTGGACCAATCTCTTCGAGTTCAATCCTTGGAAGTTTTTGACCTGATTTATAACTTTTTAACTTATAAACTCTGAAATTTAATAATGGTAAATTAGAAGAATTTGGATCTTCAATTTCTCCGGTTGAAAGTGCAATAACGTATTGTAATCCTGCTACATCTTGTAAATCAGTTTCTTCACCTCTATAAAAATCTAAAAATAATGATTTAATATGCTGAAAAGTTGGTACGTTATCAAATGCTGGTCCATTAAATACAAACATAGGTTTTAATCCAATGGTAAATGTTGTCTTTTTAAAGTCTTGTAATAATTTATAATCTTTTTGAATTGAGAGTTCAATCATATCATAAAGTTTATGATTGAAAAATCTTGAAAAAATTAATGTATTTGGTCTCTTCTTATTATTTGAAGTGAAAACCATTAATGAACTATCATTCTTTTCACTAAAGAATTCTAATGAACCAGCGTCTTCAAATGGTCTTATTTCATTCTTTTTAGAAAATTTTTTTGCAAATGGTTTTTTAAATGCCATTAAATCACACATTGCATCGTGTAATACTTTATTACTAGTGGAACCTGGAACAAATAATGCAGACTTAGTATTTTCTACCAACTTAGCTTCTTGCTTTGCTAAAGCTCTTTTAGAACGGGCGTTCTTTGGTTTAACAGTTCTAATCATAGTTGAATTTTTCAAAAAAATTGCGATGAGATGAGATATTTGTATGTCGTATTAAATCTATAAATCATAGCACTATTAGTGCAATATATAATTTGTATGAGGTTAAGCCCATACTTGAAGCTGTTCAAAGTAATCAATTCGTTTACACTCCGGGTTATCAATATTATTTACAACTGCTGCTCTTAAATCATCAACCATTACTGGATGCCCACATGTAATGTATGCTACTGATCCATGTGTTTCTTTAATAGCTCCTTTAACGATTCCCTCAATATCTGGTCTACCTTCTTTAAAAGTGACAAAAGTGAGTTCCCGTTTGATGTTGTTTATGATATCTCGTGCATCATTTTCTTCAAGACTGGCATAGTCGGGGAACGATAAAAAACTCTTAAAACTTGTAGTCTCAGATATCTCTCCAATGGATACTCCTTCATCCCTTTCGCTGGGACACCGTAACAGAAACTCTTGAAGTGCTTCAAAACTATCCGGTCGCGTGACATAAACTTCAACTTCTATGCCTACGTCTTTCAAAGATATAAGCTCTTCGTAGAACCAAAGAATAGATCGGTACTCTCGTATCACCCAAATTAACTTAACACTAGTCTTGTTGAATTTTCTGGTGGCCAAATTGAGTGCTTCAGCAAAGATTCCTGGAATTCCATTACCTCCTGCTACGAATATCGCATTATCATAAGAACCTGCTGGGGTGTATTCCCCATAGGATCCTTCAATTCCAACCCTTATCTCAGCCACTTTGTTTGGATGTGTAAGTAAATAGTCATACATCTGCTTCGTAACTCCTTCTTTAACTTTCATGAATATAACAATTTCATTTTCGTTACCAATTGACTTGGTATATGTGAATGGATGAGACTGCCAGAAACACGATGGCCTAAGGAAGTGTATGAATACATGACCCCCAGGTATAATATCAAAGTGTTCTGGCGTTGGAATCACTACCTTAAGTGCTTCATCCGCAAGGAGATATACTTTAGCCTTGGGAAATCCGAATGAGTATAATCTACCAATTCTTATTATTCGATCAAAAGCCCACACTGCAAAAGCAAAGTGGTAGAACCAAAGACAGTATAAGTCCAACACATGGACGTATGCACCAAGAATGAAACCAATGGCTAACAAAATATGTAAGATCAAGAAAGTTTCATAATTCTTTCTTCTCAAGAATAGCATTCCTTGTATCAATATGATGATTCCACATAAATTACCGAGTGTACCCCATTGTATATATGGCTTAGAAGCTAACTTTGCTGGATTCCCATCGTAAATAGTATATAAATGTGCATGAATTGTCACTAGCAATACTATCAACCTCGATAGCCATCTATGGAAAGTGATAAATGTAGAATAATCCCATCTAGTCAAACCTTGTAAAAAATTATTCCTACCTCCAAACAAGATAAGCAAAGGCATCAATGAGCTGGATAAGATACTTGTTCTAACGGCATAGTATCTCAATAAAGCTCGAGATTTGGATCTGAACACTGGGTCTCCTTCAATGTACTCGATATTTAAGAACAGAAAGTGTAGCGTCAATCCTAGGAATACCAAAAGTATGACAGTTTCTAGTCTTGTCGGCACCAAAAAGTCAAAGTACTTGAAGAACGGTTTCTCTGTTGTTTTCCTCTTACCACCAGTGGCAGGAGAAGAAACAAATTTCCTGAACCAATTGGATAATGGCCCAACTAATGTCTTATGTAAACTGGGAAACCAGACCTTCGACCAGTTAACAAGACCGACAATAACACATACAACGATCCAGTAAAATACCAAATAGCCACCATATATGACAGAGTTGTCATAATTGCCTAAGAATTGATCATATGCTTCCTTAAAGATTAAACTCTGTGATGTGTTAAGTTTGACAGGGAAATCTACCAAATTTCCGTCGGTGAAATTCTCTATCTCCAGGATATCTCTAGCATTCTGTTGGTAATCCATCAATGATTTCTCATAGTCCTCGTCGGTAATGAACACATTGTATTCTTTAGCACACATCCGCATAAAATGTTGTTTATCAAATTTGGAGATGGAATGGAAGCAGGCAGCCATGGTAGCTCTTGCATGTTCATTGGTACAATAACAAGCATTGACATCTTCAACATTTGGATCACAAAATTGTGCATGAGTTAAATAAATCTGATAAGTGCAGCTAAAATAAGTTATCTTTGGATCACCAAAGAAGTTTAATGGTGCACCTTTGACGGCCTTCTCGGGAGTTAATGCTATGAAGCTCGACACTATGAACCCAATGAGTAATGATGTTCGGACTTTCCTTAATGCTTGATTCTTTAACCTTATAGGTATACTAAACGGCACAAGACATATTAAAAATGCCATTGTGATATACATCCACTTAGTATACATGATAGATCTTTGGTATGACAAGTTATACTATAAGTGAATGAGTCTCCCAAAGGATATTATAAGGATTGTTCGAAGTTAAAGATAATTGGTTGTAAGTGCAAAACCAGAAAAATTCTCACAACCGAGTTTCGAGGGTAGTAAATCGTAAACAGTGCCGATTTCGGTGATGAGCAGTACAATTACTTGAGTTAAAAAAGGGGCAAATTTGGTGACATAAATAGAGATCATGACAATGAATGACAGATTACGGGATTTGCAAACGCCGTGTTAAATAATCTCCTTAAAAGAAGGAGTTAAACGGTAATTGCCACAACCTTTGTATCCAGCCAATGAACATGCTGCTCGCAGATGGATTCGATAAAAATTTTCGCCCGGAATTGATTTTATAGATAATTGTCAGCGAATATCACTAATTACCCGATAGCCCGGTACTTTATTATGTAAACAAATTCCTGTGGCGTTACTCGGGTCGACTTTTACTATACAAAGCTGTCGATCTGGAGTTAACGGTTATGATAATGACAGCAAACACCCTTTATCGGTTCAACGTTTATCCAATCATTAACAAGCTCTGCTATCACGTTCCTTCTCTTACAATCATCATTATAGTGTTGTCATCATAGATATTCTACCGTAGTGACCTCGCTTAATAATCTTTAGTTCCAGAATTGCTGCTCGCGAAACTATATAAGCAGCAGCAACGGATGAAACTATCACCAAAATGTCTATGCAAACACAGCAATTAAAGGTTAGTGAAGTGCCCTTGAGCAAAATAAAGCGTCCAATACCCCCAGTGTTGGATCAGCAAAAGATAGACGCAATGGTTTCTACTTTGAATGGTACGCCGATGGCATCAGCTACGTGCGGTATAGAAGATATAACCTCAGGGGAACTACCACCAATTGACGTTTTCAGAGTTAGAGAACAAGGGAAAGACTATTACTTTGCATTTGGTGGATGCCATAGGTTCCAAGCATACGATAAAATGGCTGCTAACGGTGATGATGTATTGGTTAAATGTAAGCTACTTCCTGCCACTAGAAAGACATTGTCTCTTTATTTAGGAGCTTCAGTTGATGATTTACTTAAATAACGACCTTTATTGTAATACATACTATTCAGCTAATGGAGTTGTAGAATCAACACTCGTTCTAGCATTGTGACTATAAAGTTTTTGCGCTAGTAATCTTTTTTTAATCCTTCTAGCTTGAAGCTTAATGGGAATTAATGGCAAATATCCGTGTCTTTCTTCAAATAATAAACCATTAAATGCGACTATGATGATTACCCAGTAGCATATGTAGCTGATAACGCTACCATAAGTAGCACTATTAGTCCATCCGAATACGGCGGTAACAATCATCCAGAATGCACCATCTTCTTGTATTTCACCGTTACAACAGTTCACATGCCATACACTATTCGTGATATCATACGACCCGGGTCCATGCCCTGTTTCACTTACATCAAACCCGTCACACAAGTCTATGAATCTTTGAAGCTCAAAATTCCACACTCCTTTAGAGAACAACCCTGCGGCGATCAAGTATAAGAAACACGTTGATATAACCATGAACCATTGCAACGATAACGAGTTACCAGTACGATAAAGGATTACCCCAATAATCGACCCAATGATAATGGCACTTAAAACAGAAGTCACTATGGATGAAATAGACGTGTTTTCATTGATACCAATACCTCCAATGAATACAATAGCTTCCATTCCTTCTCTCAAGGTAGTGACAAACGGTAAGATGAACATTGAGTATTTGTCACTAAAATTTTCTAAGGAATCACTGAAGGATCCAGGGGTGGTTGTTCTGTGTTTTACAGCTCGATCAAGGTATTTTGAATCTCTTATTAACGTGGTTAACTTAGCTTTCCACTTCTCTTGCATTTTATTGACTCTTAACACCTTGATACCCATGACAGATATAATCAAACTAGCAACAATTGAAAATGTTCCCTCCCAGTAATGTTCAGTGACTGACCAAAGATCTTTACCAATCACATAGAATATACCTAATATCACTGAACCAAGAAGCAAACAGCACACTAATCCTAGTAACCCACCAACCCATACTTGAACTCTCAAATAATGGTATGTATCGTCGTCGTGCTCTTCTTCTACGCTATCAGAACCTCCTTGTTCTTCAGTACTTAAACGAGTATAAGTACCTGTTGACGATTTTGGCGTGGTAAAACTCTGGTGCAAAAATGCTAATAATACAGAAATAATTATCGCCAGCTCAAGTGTCTCCCTTAAGACAATCAAAAACACTTGAAATGAAAAGTAATCTTCGAGTGCCATATCTTTATGATTTGTAATATTGAACGTGGAAGATTTCGGTGCCGTTCATGTCCATAAAAATTATCTTTTTGATCTGTCACTACCCCCGGAATTCGCGTTCGTAAATAAGTACATTTTCGGTTCTATTAATGCTATATATTACTGTTAGTCTGCTCTTTTAACTTTATAGCTATCGAGGTTGAGTGATTTGAGCTTCTCCTGTGATATGTCCTCTTCAAAATCTGTGAGATCACTTTCATCCATCCTTTCGCTCTTTGGTGTATGTTTGGATGCACTTGATGGAGTCTTTCTCATTGATAGCGACCCATTGGTGTGAATCGGTGTTGTATTGCTAGGGCGTACAAAATCTGAATCTTTGGCTGTTCCGATCAGCACATCTGTGCCTTTGTTCGTTGGTCGTTCGGTAGATTTCGTTACTGGTCTTGAATCTGGTCTACGTTCAGGCCTTGGTTTCTTTTTGTTAGGCATAAATATTCCACTAGATGGTTTAGGAGCGGGCTTTTTCACCTCAAATGGCTGCTCAAGTGACGGAGTCATTTCTTTTGCAAGTTTTTGTTCCTTAATAGGGGCGTCTTTAGCAGAATCCTTTTGCTTGACAGGACTAGTATCCTTATTGAATGCACGGGGTCCGTTGGGTCCAGTAGGTGTCCTCTTGTATGTTATCTTTTGGTTCTGAAATCCATCGGAATCTCCATACATGGAACTGAATGGTCTTTTATTAGGTACATACAGATCTGTTCGATTATCTGTTTCTGGCCCATATGGTCTCTTCTCTCCCATCTTGGAGAAGGAATCTTTATCAATCTCATGGCATTCTTCGAATTTCAAGTCACACGGAGCTGCTGGTAATGGATCACAAGAGAAAAATGGATGACTCAATGCATCTAATGCATTGTATCTTTTGCGAGGATTGATTGTCAATAACTTATCTAATAAATCCACACCGGGTGAATCTCTTATTATTGGCCCAAATTGTTCATCGAAAGTTCTTTTACACGTAAGACCAATGTTGAGATCTGTTTTATTTGGCAATTCCATCACTTCAGGCCAATCAGCATTTGGAGGCCCTAAGAGTTGAAATATTATTTGACACTGATGGTTATCTGATTTACCACTTAGAATAGGCTTCCTAGTGAACAACTCACCAAACACACACCCAACACCCCAAATATCTACTGCAGTAGTATACTTTCTCTCACCGAGTAAAATTTCGGGTGGCCTATACCATCTTGTTACTACGAGTCCAGTGTACTGTCTCAACCCACCACCAGGGCCTTGTCCCAATATGGGAGGGGTTCCATGGTAAACTCTAGCCAAACCAAAGTCGGCAATTTTCAAAATTCCTTTATCATCTATCAAAATATTAGCTGCTTTAATATCTCTGTGGAGGTAATTAGCTTCATGAATATATTGAATTCCACGCAATAATTGTTGCATTATACACTTTATCTCCAGTAACTTCAACGTTATGTTAGGATTCAGTAAAACTCCTACTAAATCTGACCACATATATGGACTTACAGTATAGAAACAACCTCTTTGATGAACAAGATCTTGAGAATTTGCACCCTTTGGCTCTTCATATATCATCTCTATAATCTTTAGAACATTCTTATGATTTAGTTTCTTCACTATGGTAATTTCTCTCATGGCAGTAATAGGGAAACCTTCTTTCGCTGAATGATTCAATAATTGTTTAAGGGCTACAATTTGACCAGTTTTAATACTTTTAGCCTTTTGAACAACTCCAAATGTCCCCTTACCGAGCTTCTTAATGATCTCGAAGTTCCTCAACTTACTCATATCTCTAAACTTCTCAATAGGCTGTACTTTGTACTTTATACGCCGTTTACCGTTCAGTTGTGACATCGTTAATAGTTTTTTTGCGAATTAAAATTATTACGTACATTAGTCATTATAAGATCACACTATAAATAACAAGCTTGATTATAAGCTTGTAAGAAAGACAAGAATTAAAATGCAAAGTTTGAATTATACTTCAGGTTGTTGATTAACAGCGAATTTTGATTTTCTCTTTCTTTCCTTTGATAATTTACTAGCTTTTCTAACATTAAAACCATCAGCTAATAAAGCACTTGTTTCTTCTAATTCTAACCCTGCAACTTCTGGGTATAAGAAGTAAACAAATATAAAAGATACCAAACATAAACCAGCAAAGAATGAGAATGTACCAGTTGGTGTAATTCTATTTAACATAGTTAAAAAAGTTGATGAAATTGTTAATGAACCTGCCCAATTAGTTGCAGCAGCGAACATACCACCGACTGATCTAACGTTAACATCAGAAAATAATTCAACACCGGTCCATGCACTTGTACCAATACCAATAGCGTAACTAGCAACAAACCAAACCATTGAGAGTATAATAACAATACCCCAACCGGCAATACCAGATGATTTAACTTCAACTGAATTATCATTATCAAATTTAATTCCTAAGAAATGGAATCCAATAGCACAAACAACCAATGCTAAACACATACATGGAATAGCAAAACATAAAATTCTTCTTCTACCAACTTTGTCAATAATACATAAAGCAATAAATGTAAATACAAAATTAGTAGCCGCAATAATAATTGAAACAGCTGTTGCATTATTAAATCCACATGTTTCAAAAATTGTTGCACTAAAATACATTAATGAATTAAACCCAGTAAATTGTTGAATACCTTGTAAACCACACGCTAAAATTAAAGCTCTCATATTAGCAGGAGTTCTATGAATTAATTTAATTGAATTCCAAGCTCTTGATAATGGTCCATCACCTGGCACATTAGAATTTAAAGCAATCATTTCCTCAATCTCGGCATCAACGTATGAATCATCCACATCTTTATAAACTTTCTTTAAAACTTTTTTAGCACTAGCAACATCATTATTAATAATATAATATCTTGGAGTATCAGGTAAAAACCAGAATAAAACAAATTGAAGAACTGGTGGTACCATACATAAACCAACAGAAACTCTCCAACCATGATCCATACTAGTTAAAGCCCAATTAATAAAGTAAGCAACTAATTGACCACCAGTGATAAACATACCATTAGTAACAATTAATCTACCTCTATAACGAGAAGGAGCTAATTCACTTAACATTAATGGAGCAATTAGTGATGCGATACCAACACCCCAACCTAAAACGAATCTACCAACAATCATTGTCCAAACAGTTTTTGAAGCTAATTGAATAATAGTACCAATAATAAAGATAATATTCGAGCCTAATAAGACAATTCTTCTTCCTAACAAATTAGCCAAAACACCACCGATCACTGCTCCTATTAAAGCACCCAAAGAAGTGGCACTTGTAATAAACTCTTTTTCTCCATTTGTTAATATTTTATTTGACAAATCAGTTCCAACAGAAACTAATGCACCTGAAATATAACCAGTATCATAACCGAACATAAAACCAGATATTGAAGATGCAAACGTTAATAAAATGACTAATTTACTTGGTTTTGTTTTACTTCTATCAGTTTTAATAGTAGCAGATCCATTATCTTTAACGAGGCTGCTACTTGAAGTTTCACTTGCAATATCCATATTTGAAGTGGAACTATAATCAACCATAGGTTTACTCATGATCTAATTATCTTATCTCTTATATATGAAAAATTAAAAGTATGAAAAAACTACGATTTCTCAAATAAATGGATTTTCACTCCTTTAAATATTTTTCTATTTACCTCGAGTTTTTGGGTAATTCTATTCGGCGAAAAAAAAGTGAGACTGTGATCGGGCTTCGTAACCAACTGCTATTATTCGGCGGATGATTTTTTCTGAGAATTTCTTGTTATACCATAACAGGAAACTACCTCGCCAGGTAAATCATTCTGGTAATTTCTTCTGATATATGAGTGGCTAGAATAGTAACAGGTTAACTTATTATGGTAACTACGGATCTGTAACCGGAAAAACCAATAGATATTTCCTACTATGCCTAAGATCCATACAAGAAAGCCCAAGATCCATACCAGTACACCCACCCGATTGATCTAGAGATCCATACACCAATTTAACATTTGACCCCATGCACTTCGTATACGAGGTTATCTAATCAAACATACTCATAAAAATTTGCTACCCCATTGAAACATTACATATATTTGACATGCTTACTGATAAACAAACTATCTATTATTATATACTATTTATTTTTTTGGTGGGTTAAATTTGATCTTTCTGTTCTTAATTGGTTGCCATTTGAATTTCTTAACCCAAAGACTTACAAAATATAATGATGAAAGGACAATTATAGCTTTTAAACCCCATTTCTTTCTATCATCATGTTCTGGTTCAGCAGCCCAATTTAAGAAAGTAGTAACATCTTTAGCCATTTGTGAAGTAGTAGCAGGAGTACCATCTTCATATTCAACTAAATCATCAAATAAAACTCTACCCATAGCGATTGAACCACCTGGGAAATAAGGATTATAATTTGATCCTGGTGGTAAAACAACACCTGCTGGTGGTTCATCAGGGTAACCAGTTAATAATGAAAAGATATAATCAGCACCTCCATGTCTTGCTTTAACAATTAATGATAAATCTGGTGGTAAAGCCCCTTGATTAGCAGCTCTTGCAGCTTGTTCATTTTCATAAGGAGCTGGAATATAATCAGCTAATTTACCTGGTCTCTTTCTTGGTTTACCTTCATCATCTGGTTCATCATCATATTCTAATTCTTCGGTGAATGCTTTTGCTTCAGTTGCAGTATGAGAAACTCCAACTAAATTTCTCCAAGCAATTCTATCTAATGAATGACATGCAGCACAAACTTCTCTGTAAACTTGAAAACCTCTTCTGATTGAGGCATGATCAAAAGTATCAAACATACCATTATGTGGCCAATCATAACTTGGTGGATGTAAACCATGTTCAGCAGCAGTCATTGCATTAGCAGTCATTGAATCTTTATATAATAAATATGAAGCAGTTAATCCAGTTAATCCAACTGATCCCATTATTAATCTTTGCATCATAGGATTGGATGCTCTAATACTTGATGAAAACATTATTCAACTTAATATGCAATAGTTTATTCGTCAATTCAATTGTGTTGTTATTTGGACGTTCTCAATTTAATTGTCCTATGCAAATAATTTTAATTTAATTTATTTACTTAATGAATATAATTAATAGAATCTTATCAATCAAGTATTATTATAAATCAAATTGAAATGTTAAACTATTCAATAAAAACTTGAATTCAATAAGTTGAAAAGTCAAAGTTATAAGAAAAAATATTTTTCAGCTCACTGTTTCTAATGAACAAAAGCTTTTCAATGATTGGATGAAAATCGCTAGTAATAAAATTTGGTAAGTGCACTTAATCGATTAGTGGTGTGAGACTGGGGTTGATAGGGATTGGTTACTCTTATGCAATGCAATACGTTGAAGGTATCCGTAAACCACACCTGCAGCGATATAAATGGTATACTACTAGTTCTTTGGTGTGATTTAACTGATAAAAATATGTCAAAATACGTATTTACTTAATGCCGTTAAATATTATTACAATTAATCAAAAGTGTTGATAATCGAAAACACCTCCTTCATTGCCCATATTAAAGGCCACATGCAAACTCCTTGCAATTTTGCCTCCTTCTCGCGCTCATTTTTGTGGCCTCGTTAACTATGGGACAAGTTTGGGTCAATTTTGCTCTATTGGAACTTCTCACCGAAAGGCACTCGTCTCTCTACAGGAATAAATTATGTTACAATCCAAACAAAACAACTACTAACCCAGAAACTATAAAAGGGGATGAATTTCCTTGACCTCTTTTGCTTATCCATATTCCATACGTTCAATCGGTATAATAATCAATCCAGGTGACAAAATGACTGCTAATATTATCTACAAGGTTAAAAACTTCTTAAAAAGATCAAGAAAGGGTGACAAGACTCGCTACAGTGTTGAAGATGCTGTTAAGAAACAAAGAACACCACTCCCATTCGAACAGAAAGGATTCCCTCCATCTGTCAACAACGCTATGAAGTATTTGTAAATTAGTGATACGGCACCCCCTTCAATATACTTTATATGTTCAATACACGATTGTTTTCCTTAACCTGATTGGCTCTCTTAATGTTCGTAAACGTAATGTTCCTGCACCCTTAACCCCTTTCAGAAGAATGCTGTAACTACACTATGCCACTTCTTTACTGCAAAAACTGGTTGGTACACTTTTCTCGATTTGGTAAAAATTCATATTGCAACGACTTATAATAGGTGGACATGTACTTAAGGTCTTGGTACACTTATATTAGCCACCAATTATATTGGGGGCTACTTGATAACCACCATTTATATTGGAAGCTTCTTGATAACGTCTCATTGAAAAAAAGTAATTCAAATAGATGCAAAAAGAAAGCCCGATGCGGGAGTCGAACCCGCAGCCTTTTGATAGCCTTTAATTGAATTAAAAGTCAAACGCTCTAGCCGATTGAGCTAACCAGGCATTTCTTGCGAAGGAATTTCGTCACACAACCCATCACATCAGTTTTTCAATCACGTGAATGGAATTGTATCATATAGGTCGTTGTTTCGTATACAGTTACACAAAGAGGTAGTTAGAGCTGACGGGAATGAGTGCGTGACATCGTGTATCAAATACTTTACATAGCAAACCTATACCCATTTTTCTTCAGGAGATTGTTTGAACTCTGCATAATCAACTAATTTAAACATGCTGATTTCTGTTTCGTTCTCTATACCCAACTCCCACAAACTTTTCTCGTTGGTGTTGACATCTGGCGAACAAATAATCAATTCATCATCGTTATCGAAATTAATAACCAAATTCATTGACTTAGTACCATGGGCTTTAGTGTATATCTTTAATGTATCATATTCTACTGTTCTGTATGGTCTTAAAGCACCCGTAGTGTTGATAGTGTTTATCATTTGGTCTAATAGCTGCTTTGGAGTAGTTTTTTTTAAATTTATAGAATGAATAACGTAGTTTTTAACATTTCTATAAGGGAATGATTTCACTATACGAATGGTAATAACAGCATCAGTGGCAGGACGGACATTAGAAGTCAATGGTTCTTCAAGATCGTAATCGTTACTCATTATAATGCTTAAGTGATGAGGTGATTCTGGAAAATTTGAGACATAATTTCGTGCATTTACAAATCTATAGATCTAAAATTTCAACCCGTTTTCGAATCTGTCAAAGAACTCAGCCAAGTCAAATACTTTATCATGACAAAGTTGGTTGCTGATCTTTCTCCTTTGGGTTTCAAAGATTAATTTGGAGTTGTCAATTTCGCTATCCTCATCTTCTGACTCAAGGACTAAGCTGAAATCGCTATCATTAAAATTTAAGTTAACATACTTTACTGGTACAAAACTCATGAAGTTGTTAATGTATGTGGTATTAAAAGTATCGGTGGTCAATTCGTGAATGATCTCCTTGAACTCTGAGTCGTTTGTAATCAATTTAGAATCAAATTTCATCAAGTGATCTTTGAATGCATCATATTTCAAGTTGAGCTTTTGGCTGTTTTTACTATTAGAAGCACCATCGATATCTCGTAAATTTGTTGGTGAAACAGCAAACTTAAGATTGCGAGAATAATAATCAATCTTGTGAATAAAATTGATAAACTGTTCAAAGTCTGTGAGAACAGTATCGAGTTTATCGTTGCTAGTTGTCAAATGTTTTTCAATTGTCTTTAAGTAATCGGTAAACCTCTTAATGGTAGGATTGTTTAGGATCTTCTCTATGAATTCCTCGATCTTACTGCTATTCTGATCTCTGTAGGATATCACTTTGTTAAATTTCATTTCTAATGTATTAAAATTCAAATGTTTTGTGACTTCAAATTTGATATTGTCCTTAACTGACTTCACATTGTCACTGATATCCTTCTGAAGTTGTTCAAGTTTTTTGAGATCATTGTACGTAAGTTTAGACAATGCTTGATTGGTTTCTTCGTATTCTCCCAAAGTAGCTTCTATGCTTTTCATCTTTTCTTGCAAACACTTCACCAAACTTCTAAAGTTTTCATTGGTTTCTAATTGCTTGAAATCATTGGACTCAAAGTTAGCCAGCACTTCTTTATCCCATTTCAACAACATATTAAATATATCATTATCAAGATTAAGCATTATCTTTTCAAACTTTTTACTAATTGTAATTACTTTATTTGAAAATCTTAATGCTTTTGTTTCATATTCGAGTTTAGTTTTAATAATATCTGTTATATAGATTATTACCTCGTCGTAAGTTTCGTTAAAAGTGTCGTTATCATAATTTCTTGAAAAGAGCTCATCACTCTGTTCTGCTTCATAGTCTTCAAAGTTTCCTAACTCAAAAAACTTGAACCATTCTAATATGTAAAACAAAACACATTTTTCATCTGGTACAAGCTTTTTGAAATCGTCTATATCTGCTAACTTTGGGATACCTACATCTTCAGCAAATTGTAAGATTTCACGTAAATTTTGGTATTTTGATTCACAAAGTTCAATCAGTTTAGCAGAAGGTATAAAACATTTTAAGATGTTAAAAAATATTGAATCAGGAGAGCTTATATCCAAGGACCAGTCCCTGTCAAAGTTAGTAACTTGTGATAATTTATACTTGGAATTAATCCAATTTAATAAGATTTGTTTAATTTGAATTAAAGAGTTACCATCATTGAAAATACCAATAAAACTAGTAGTGGAAAAGATAAATATAGACCATATAAGTCCTAGAATAAGTTTTAAGTTCCCATCAACTATATTATCAGCACTTATACTTGTAGTATTGATTTTTAACACAATTCTGATGAACTCTAGAAAATCATTCACATTCTCTAATTTCTGCAACATTAACTTTGGCTTAGTGTATAAAGGCTTCAATAAGTATAGCTTCATATCTGAAGACTCTACATCCATTTCTGTTATTATTTTATTGATTAATTGTATTAAAACTAAACCATCACACAAATCAGTGGATAAATCAGTTAATTGAATTGCCAACTTTGAATTAATCCACCTTAACATGGTTTTATGTTGTTGCTGAACCCATTCAGGTTGTTTTCCATTCTTTTTGCTACTTATCATCATACCATTGGTAAGAAACAGAAGGTTTGAGTGGTTTAAATTTTATTTACTTTATTGTTCTCGTCTATTTTCAAACACGGTAAAACAATAATATTCGCGTTTCACATTTAGTGCATGTCTGCATAAGAACTTAAAGGTGCGTATTGACAGAACTAAACACGCTAAGTTAAGAACACGTAAATTAGACTTCAACTTAGTTCAGTTCAGTGTAGAGGGATTTAGTAGAAACGAGTGAAATTGAATGAGTACAGTAATGAGTAAAGTGATAAGTAAAATATCTTACATGTTCTAAGGACTTTTATTACTGAAAAATAGACGTTTTGCTATGAATTAAAATGTAGCCACAAGAATCGCGGTTTAAAGGGGGGACCCTTTGTTATATGATTAGCGAAACTAAATTGTTATACATTACCATATTATTATACAATAGCTCAAATTAATCTTTGAATACTTCATTGTTTTTGAGCTGATTAACTTTTGAAGAATGGATGATTCATGGCTTCTTGAGCTGTTGGTCTTAATTGATGATCATAAGTCAATAATTTGTCGGTTAAATCAATCACTTCATCACTTATTAAATGTTGGTTTTCTTTATTAATAAAATTCTGCCATGGTTTCCTCGTATAATTACCTAAAATATTATCATAATCTGAACTTAAAATAATTCCATATTTATTGATGTAATTCATTAATTCTTTTGTACCTAATATTTTTGCAATTTGAACTAATTGATCATTATTTGAGTCACCTTTAAAGAATGGATCTCTTTTAAATATGATACCTGCAATTATACAACCGACTGACCATAAATCTAATGAATAATCATATTGTTGTAAATTAATTAATAATTCTGGTCCTTTATGATATCTTGATGCAACTCTAACATTATAATCCATACCCTCGTGATAAAATTCTGCTAGCCCCCAATCGATTAATCTTAATTGCTTTTTTAATGGGTCAATCATTATATTTTGTGGTTTAACATCTCTATGAATTATCCCCATTGAATGACAATAATCTAATGCAATTAATAATTGTGTTATATAATATTGAATGTCACTCTTATTAAATTTTGGATATAAAACTCTAAAATCTACATTTTCAACCCTTTCAAATACTAATGCCGGTATTTTACTTTGCTCATCTCTAACAACATCAAGTAACCCAATAACATTTGGCCCTCCGGTTAAATTCTTTAAAATTTTAACTTCTCTATATATCTTCTTCATCTTTACTGGTTTTAATACTTTTATAACACATGGTTCTTCGTTAATAACGTTTATTCCTTCAAAAACTTCACTGTATTTACCTCTACCAATTTTACTTAAAATTTCATAATTTTTTATATTACCCCAAGTTATTTTATGATTTTCATAATCCCAGTATTCTTGTTGTCTATTCTTATTTGCATCTTTATATACTCGTGATACTGAATACACTTTCAGTGCTGCTTCAACACTCATCTCCTTAGTGATATTCGCCTTTTTTTGAGTGACAAATACTCATCCGGTGCGAAATTATACTATTTAATGATCATTACTAAATTTATTTACTATGATACGGAGCAATTCTACTACATGATTCAACTACTTTGATCCCATTTAAGTCACATAATGTATAATAGCATTCATCCCCTTTTTCTTTAATATTGGATACAATATATGGTCCTTGTTGATTCTCTCGATATTCCTTAGGAAGCCAAAGGGCTAAATCCCCTTTCTTTACGGTGCTGCTATAATTCGATTCTGGATACTCCCATCTTGGGTTTGCAATATACTTAGAGTCGTATGAAAGTGTTTGATGAACTCTGAATTGTAATAATTCTTGATTCGAAAGGATCATTTTTTGAGGAATACTTCTGAAAAATGATGCTGATAAGGTTTCCCTGTATGGAATTTCAAGATTTGTTAATGGTGAACGTCCTGGTGCATAATAAATTAGTCTATGAGCATCAACTGCAGCAGGGTAATATTCAAGCCATGATTCCCCTAGTGAAAGCAAAAAGTCTTTAAAGAAATCATGCTGACCTTTAACAAATTCTCTATTTAAATGTTCTCGATTGCATAATGTAGTGGGTAAACCCCATTTATTTATAAATGCTTCCGCCTTACTGTTAAGTATTATGTCTAATGGAACTGTTAATTTCTTAGGATGCCCAAAAGGCAAAATTATTTTCTCTATAATGAATTCTGTTAATTTCTTCGATGAAATTGTATCAAATGGTTCTGCATCAATCCAATTACTATCAACATGTTTTGCAATTAATAAGATTTTTTTACCATTTACTTCGGGTAGCACTTGAAAGTCTAGTACAACATGTTCAACAGGATCCTGAAAATAAAATTGTAAATCAGGTACTTTACAAAATTTCCATTTGGATACTAGTCTTAAACTAATGAGCTCTGATAGTGCTGGATGGAAAAATCTTTTGCATAAGAACGCCATATAAAGTTCATAATTGGGGACTTTTCGTATCCCGAGTCCGAGATATGTAGCTTCACAAATGTTACATAATGCAATAAACTCTCCAACGTCTTTAATTAATTTTCTGGGGAATTGACCTTTTTGAGCTTTTAAGTATAGTTGATCATTAAACGTTACAAATTTGCTAGCTTCCCTTAAAAAATCCTTTTTAAGCCCCGATTGCTGAACGGAATGGGGTATCTTTTGATCTTTACAATAATCGAAAAAATCTGTTAAATCAAATCCTCTATACTTACATGAATTTGTTATACCATTATTATATTCTTCAATTTCAGCAGTTGATATCATACAATTTGCGGTGAATGGTTTACCGGTGTAATGCCTTTGATAATCAAGACATTGATGAGTGCATCCAAACAATTCAAGTTTTACTTCTGTAAACTGATCATCAAATACTAACTTAGCAGGAAGTTCATATGGTATGATTTTGAGGTGAGACAAATGGTGGGACTGATCACTGAATTTTTTACGATACAGATTGACCATGTGTGCTGCTATATGCCCCTTATATCTATCTAAAAGCATCACCAATGTATCGTTAGGTTCAAATTTCAACTTTTCGAAAGCCAATAAATACTTCACATGGATTAAACAAATTTCGTCAATTAATTCATGCTGTTTATTAAAAGCAGCTAGCTCATTTTGATTTAAACTTTTCTTTGTATTATTCTCGATGTCTGAAAGAATGTAATGTTGAGCTAAAAGAACTCTTTCTCTTGCCTCCTCTGCGGTTAATGGTATACTAGCCATAATTGAAAATTTTCAATTTGCAGTAAATCGCGTTATACTATGAACTCGATAGCTATACATGATAACGGTACAGTATATGAAGATGTTCAATTATGGTATAAACAGCAACTACTGATAGATTCAGGTGAGCCCTTTATTCGACTATCATACGTGGATTATCGAAAGGTACCACTCTTTTTGTTGCAGACATCAGTAGTTGATGTATATTCTAATCTGGAAACCACTGAGGATTATATACGACAGACGTTGGTAAATTATAATCAAAAGTATCCTCACTTAGGCGTATTGTTCCATAGCACCAATAATGATAACACTTACATTATTCTATTCATACAAGACATGAAGGTCAAAGCATTTATTCTCGACTACTCCATAATTGATAAACTAAATCTCAGAAATGATACAGATGATGGGAACTATTTGATAGATTTGAAAGTACGACAGTCAAGTGTACATGCCATAGAGAAGGTGTTAGAGAGGAAGAAACAGAATAAATCAACTACTCCTGTTGCAACAGTGTCTTCATCAAATAACGCAGATCATATAAATACTAAGGTGTCAAAAGTTATCCTTTCAGGTTTACGGTTAAGAGGATTATCAAGTACTTCCAGCAGTTCAACTAACGAAAAGATTAGAATCAAGGAAATTTACCTGATGACATACAAATCAACCCAATTTGCCTTAAGGAAATTAGCCAATAAAACTATTCAATTAAATGATATTCAAGATATCGTAGAAAAACTTTTACAAGTATTTATAGATATAGAAACGAAAGAAAACCCATTCTTGGAATAGTTATATGTGTATAGGATTATTTAATATTTACAAGTCAGATAAGTTAACTACAGTTTTTTGTTTGAAATCTTGAACTTTAACATCAGATGCAGACTCTAATTGTTGTTCGATATATGATTTACGAACTTGTTTCTTAATAGTCTTATTTTCACCCCTGTAGTCCAATAACAATGATGGATTTTGTAATAAGTATCCTCTTTTTTCAGGATTTGAATAATACTCAATATCTCTTCTGTGAGTTGGTCTTGCCTCTAATGGTAACCTACCAAATCTTAATAAGTACCTTGTTGGATCTATATGTGCAGATAAATTGAATTTAGTGAAATATTTAGCAGTAAACTTTTGACCTGATCTTTCAATAGATCTGATAGCTCCAATTGAAGCTCTTGAAGCTTCAATATTTAATGGAACATTATAAGTTTCTTTACCATTACCTAAGATTTTAACTCCGTCATCAATAGATCCTGTTATTAAACCACATTCTCTCATTTTTTGTATGGTTAATAACTCGTTGGGTTGTAATGGGATCCTTTTATTATCCCAAAATTCTTGTATTCTTTCTAAATTTAACTGATTATAGATACGTCTATGAGGTCTTTTAAATCCGATAATAGGAAATCTTTTATAAAAAGGTGTTTGGCCCCCTTCAAACCACTTTGGTACTTTACCTCTAGCTTTTTGACCTTTCTGACCTCTTCCAGCAGTTTTACCTTTACCGGAAGCTTGACCTCTACCTAATCTTTTATAAGACACAACAGCCCCTTCGTTAGGTTCTAAATTACCTAAGAATGAACTACTTTGACGTATACTACTAAAGTTAAGTAAATTAACTTTAGGTAACCTAGACGTTATACTTCTAAACATCTTTATTAGTTGGTCAATAAATTTTTCACTTTTTTTTCAGTGAGAAATATGTGTGTACATTAACTAGCTGGTGTATGGATCTATATAATATTTAATTAACTTCTTCATCTGATTTACCAGTTGAACCATATTCACTATCATGGTCGATTCTAATGGTTGGTTCTGGCCTATCTAAAGTAGTAAACGGAGTATTTGTGACTTTACTATAAGTCCAAGATATAATTACTCTAACAGCAACACTTATTAAAGCAATTAGAATACCACCAAAAGGAGCAATTACGAAGGCACCAAAAGGACCCCAATCGTTTGAATTATATAACCCATTCCAAATAAGTAGTAATTTACCACCATCTTGAGCATTTCCGTAATAAATTGTACCAAATACGAATACTGCGACTAAAGAACCTAATCCACCAATCATTGCATCAAACCCGTTTAAAAACCAAAAATATCTATCACTTAAACCTAAGAATACTACCGGTATAATGGAACTGGAGATCAAGTCTGCAATCAAATAAATTTGTAAGATATCATCAGCTACTTTAATAGCTAATACCACAATTGGTACAATCATTAAAACGATAATACCTCTTACGTAAATTAATTTTAACTTGTTACGGAAAACATCATTAGACACTGTTGAGACAAATGCTGATTGTAAGGAATCAAACGTGCAAGTTGAAATACAAATGACAAATATTAAAACAAATGCAACAACCCAATTTGGCATTTTTGCTAATAATATGAAGAATGCATTGTACCCATTTGGATCTCCTACAGTTAAATCACCAGACCAAACAGCTAAAAATCCAGGAACTCCAACTAATGTACAGATAACAAACACGATAAATGCTGATATTGAAGTACTAACAATCAAAGCTTTATCAGTTTTACTTGCAAAAGCTCTTAACCAAAAGCAATTCAAGAAGAAAGCATTAGTTCCAATAGCTACGAAAAGGATATAAATCAATTGCCAACCCAATTTATTTGCATCTAATAAATGAGATGGTCCAACTTTTGAAGGATCAATATTAATGTAACTACCCATACCTGCTGCACAAATAATAATTAATACAATAACTAAAGATCCTTGAAAATTATCGGTAATAAAACTAACTCTGAATCCACCAACTGATGTATAAATAGTAGTAACCACACATTCTACGATAACAGCTCCTAAAGCATCTAAACCAGTTAAAGTTTCAATAGCACCTCTGACAGCAGATAATTCTGCTACCATATACAAAAACATAGTAACACAAGTGAAGAATGAAATATATAATGCAGTTGTTAATCCGTATCTATCTCTCACCCATTCAGTTAGGATAAATCCATCGGGACATTTACGTCTAATAATTGGGGCAAAAAATCCAAATGAAGCAATAGGCAAAGCTCCACAAATTGTATAAACTAATAACCCTTGTAAACCAGCTATATTAGCAATTTGAGTGTATGTAGTTAATATACCACATCCCATAGCTTTATTAACGTTAGTATTAAATTTGTCAATAAGAACATCCTCACGCAAGTACTAACTTGATCGAGTTTAAACGGTATAATCTCAGCATTAAATGCACCCGCTTTCTTATTGAATACCCAAAGTATTTCTCACTATATGTTCCCGTTATATTACATACCAGATGCTACGAAATTGAAGATTAATGGTATCGTTCTCTGAGTTCTATTCGACGAAATAAAGTTATCCTTCTTATGAAATCTAAAAGCAATGAAAAGTCCTGTTGCTAAAAGAAAAGCATACGTTAAATAAATGATAGCATTATTTCCTTGAGAAGATAACATCGTTTACTAAAAACTATCTTTTACTGAAAACTATCTTTTGACAGTCTTTTTATACTGAGCAAGTGGTGATGCTCCTTTTAACTTCTATGCGCTTAGAAGGATTTTTCACTTTTAAATCTCAGGTGGTGAGATTTTCTACGAGGGGTATAATAACCGTTGCAACATCTGAGTATTTCATGAGGTTAGTTGCACCAGTTGAGCATTAAGTAATAAAAAAAGAATGCTCCACGGCAGGTTCGAACTGTCGACCTTCAGATGACACAACCAATGATTATGAGACTGACGCTCTGCCTACTGAGCTAGTGAAGCGAAATCTGGGCTTACATAATACACTACAAAATATATCGTAGAAACTCACGTGTTTGATAATACCAATGCTCTATCCTTGAGGGAATTAGAGTTATTAGTACTCATTCATTATATTCATTACACATTACATACTATACCCCTTCTTGACGTCTCATTTCCAAATAATCGCTAATATTTCGTATTAGATCATCTTTCTTTGTAGCTGGTTTGATAAGGTCTTTATATTTGGCAGCGAATGCTTTTAATTGAGCAACCTTATACTTATGTAATGATTCTTCACTCCACGCCTTTAAAATCTCCAAATCGTCCACTTCTTCTACTTTTACTTTCTTCTTTGGTGGTTCTTCAATTATGGGATTTGCTTCAAGAATCTCCATTTTCTGATGAAGGTTTTTGAAAAGACTGTGCAACTCTGAGTTGTGCATCCTGTTGCAAACTTGTTGAATTAGACTGTAAGCTCTGTCAAACCTTTCAATACTAGTATCGCCTTGCTCAATCCCTAACAAGTCACATTTCATGTAATCATAAAAGAAGTTCAACGATGGATTGGGGAAATCACTTGGACTGTAGTTCGAAATCCGTAAAACATCAATCAAGTGCTTGAAGCCATCAACAATGTCTTTGGTCGATGATGTCTCATTCGATTTGAATTTAGGATATGACTCCTGTAACATGAACGCAGGGAGTGACCTTATATCGTCAAGATATGGTAACTTTATCAAGAAAAACCCTTGAGGGAACTCCGTGTCTTGCGAAGTACTAACCACATTACTAGGATATAATGCATACATATTAGGTAAAGCATTACGCTTAGTACATCCAAAAACAATTGCAAATCGCTGAAGCTTGATACATGATTTGTACAATGATTTGAAGGTTTTTTCCAGGTTACTATACCCATATTGAGAGTTGGACCCATTACTTGGATCGTATGTGATAAACACCGGAGATGACATATTATAGTATGGTTGAAACTTGGATATATGTCTAAACCCAAGTAGCTTCAAATATGGAGGTTTTGTAAGGTTAACTTGAACTGAGCTATCCCATGATTCATCTCCCTCTTCCTCCACTTGTTCATCTTCATCCTTAAAATCAACGTCACAATTATGGTCAAAAGTATAGTCTTTCAAAAACTTCATTTGCTGGTTTGTAAAGTACAAAGAGTCATGCTTGTACCCTTCATTGTCCTTGTACTTCAATTCAATACCTTTTCTTACCCCGGCTTGACTTTTACGGTCATCGTAACTGAGCTGATCGTCTTCAGGAAATTCAACTGATTCGTCTGTATCTCTAACAACAATTGATGATTCACTTTGGACAACCTTATACTCTTCTCCTTCCACGTAGATGTGGTTAGACGTCCTTGGTTTCTCGTGATTGTATAACGTGTATCCTCTTATAGCACATCCAAAATTACCCGCAACTTTATCACCATCACTCAATATTAAATTACATGCCATTTGAATTCGATTGACTTGTTTCAACCTTAAGATATTAGACTTGATTTGGGTTGTCAATAGAGTGTCTGAGGTACCAAACTTCACTATTTTGTTCTTTATGGTTAAGAAGTTAGTATTTAAGAATATTTCTTCATAAAATTTCATATTAAAAGTGGATTGGCCTGGTTTGTTCAAAAATACGGGTACGATTGGAACTCTTTCATTGAAATAGTTAGAAGTGGTGTTTCTTAACTTGATCAACACGTCTTCGTTGTCTGCAGCAAAGTCTAAGTTGTATGGGTTCTCATTATTAGTGAACCAGAGCAACTTCTTCCTGTTGAAACTTTTAGTGTTCCCAGTACGGAATTCATCTAAAATAAACTTCAACACTTCGTTGACGTCCACCATAGATTCATCTGCTGGTGGAAACTTATCTTTTATTTGGGTAATTCCTTCGAGTTCATCTTCTACTACACTGTTTAATTTCTGCATATCATTCAAATTCAACTCATGTAGTCTGAACAAGCGATTAACATTCTTCACGTTAAACCCTTTATGTTGGTTAGAAGTATTGTAGAAGAAAACTCCAATTCCAGTACCTGGAGCAGTCTTTACGAGTTCTTGAGCTAGATGATTAATACCAGTAAGGATCTCAAATACTTGTGATTTTTGATTGAGCTCCTTCATTGGACTTAAAGTATGTTGATTGATTTCAATTAAGAAGATGATTCCATCACGAATATCATACTGTCTATAATTGTCAGATTCATCATCGTCATCATAATTATTGTAACTCATAACTAAATTAGCTGCGCGACTTTCGGTTGATTTAACTATGTCTATCCATTATATATTAGTATTGAATAGACAGGGGAAAACACGATTAAGTAGATGGTATGATAAAGGGATCAGTAGGAAAGAACAGCAGAAGAAAGTTGGTGCTATTCATAGACTCGTATCTTCACGAGACCTGAAGCATCAATCCAATTTCATTGAGTATGAGGAGAAGAAACTTGTATATAGAAGATATGCTGGGTTGTATTTTATAATGTCAATTGATTTGAGTGATAGTGAATTGGCATATTTGGAAGTTTTACATTTTTTTGTTGAAATCTTAGACGTTTATTTTGATAATGTATGTGAATTAGATTTAGTGTTCAATTTCTATAAGCTATATGTAGTTCTTGACGAAATCTTTTTAGGGGGAGAAATTCATGAAATACTGAAAAATAGGTTATTAAATAGGTTAACTTATATGGATAGAATGGAATAAATGACTAATGTTTACAGAAAGTATCCATAAATTGCAATAAATGGTTAATGATTAAATTTTATTATGATTATACATGGTAATTAAGAAATAATATGTTCAAGTTTCAAAAACGAGAGTTCATTAGTTGTTGGTTTGTGGTAATTACCAGCTTCAATTATATGCCAAATCTCGTGTTTGACCTGTTCAATAGACATGTTGTTAACGTCTAATAATGAGATCGTTTGATCCTTTTCCGGATCTAATAATGATAAAAAGTTCTTCTTGACAATGGTCTGTAATTCAAGGTTTTCATAACGTTCATCACCGAATTGGCTTCTCTTCTTTATCTCTTCGATATCTAAAGTTAAGAATATAGTTAAATCGGGCTTAGGTAATCCGACATCAGGTGAATATAACCATTTTAATGAAGCAAGTTCATTATTAATATTATTAATGGTCAGTTTCGCTAATGAATAAGAAATACCCGAATAGATGTATCTATCCAATATAATGGTTATACCATTATTTAAATCATTAATTATTGTATTATATAATTCCCATCTATTTGCACAGAATAATAAGTGAATTGATTGATCAGGTAATTCAATTTTATTAGTTAAGTAATCATTGATAATTTTACCAATACTTGTTGTTCTATCAGGGAATTTAAGTACCTTTGAATTCGGTATAGAATTTGATAAATTTTCAACTTGAGTTGACTTACCTGATCTATCTATACCTTCAATTAATATTAAGTTTCCTCTCATAGTTAATAATAATTTTTACGCGTAATGTTGTATGAAGTATTGATTGCTTATGATTAAGTAATCTAACCTAAAAATAACAAAATTTGACAACTAAAGCCTATAATCAAATCATCACTTACCGGAAATATCCTATAATCGCCTTAATTTAATAAAATTTATTTTGTGTGCTAAATTGTGTTATAAATACTTTATTACACTGCCTTGTTTTAATTAATAATTGTTTTAGTACAAAATTAATTCGACTTGTAATAAAAAAATAACTTTGTCCTTAATTTAACGGTATCATTGCAACTCTGCCTCCTTATTCTCAGGTAAATTCTCGTTGTCTCAGTGCTGAGAATTTTTTTTTATTTGATACTTGATTTCACCAAGTGTTTACCAATCGTTAATGTCAAATAATATAGAAGTATTAGTGGTTGGGTCGAATCCTAATACCACATTTTATGGTTGGAGGTTATATGAAACTCAATCATGTAATTTAACTATTATTAATGATCAACTTGATATTAATAGTCCTATTAATTTTGATTCAAATGTTTTTGGTAATTGTAATTTTACTCCTTCAATGTTATTAAATAATTTAAGTCAATTAAGTACTTATGGTGATGTTAAGTTCGATATTGTTTTACTTTCTTGTACTTCATTACAAGATTTTCAAACCTTGTCAAGTCAATTATATCCATTTTTGAATGCTAATTCAATTATTTTAATAGAAAGTACTGGTTATATAAATTTAGAGCCATTTTTAAAATTAAATTTCAATGATTCTTGGAGTGATTTAGTTATTGGTGCTATTATGAATGAATTTGATATAAAAAAATTACCACAATCTAATTCATTTATCCATAATTTAAATAACGGTGATAATAGAATTTACTTAGGTACTTCTATTGATTATTCATTCAATTTAAATCATCATGAAAGTTTCCAGAAAGTTTATAAATTATTTCAATTAGTTGCAGAGGATTCAAAGAATAAAATTTCTTTATTGAAATCAATATTACCAAATGAATTTATGACCTACCAGTGGAAATTAGCTTTATCAAGAATTATTTTTAACCCATTATTAATTATTTTCGAAATCGATTATCCAGAGAACTTATCTAACCAAATATTATGCAAACCACTTGTGTCAGGTCTTTTAAATGAATTACTTAAAATTATCAAAAAAATGGATTGTAAATTAGTTAAAGGTTATGAAAATGAATCAAATTTAATGAACTATTGGTCCTCAATGTTTCCCCCAACTAACACTAATTCACCAATCAAATTTATTGACTCGCCACATTTATTTTACAATTACTTCCATCAATACAATTTAGAGATTGATTTATTATTATTACAACCTATTTTATTAGGTGATGACAATGGAGTCAGGACACCATACCTTGAAAATTTGTATTCTATGATGTGTCAAATGATCAAAATTAATGATCCAAATCAAGAATCAATATTCTTCCAGAGGAAATTAGGCTCAAGCAAAAATTATGATTATGAAAATAAAGTTAATGATATGAACGAAATAAATCGAGAATACGACCACAAATTAACTATGTTGAATCAATTAACTACAGATATGAACGATTTAGAAATGAGACACACTAAATTGGCTAATCTGTTGAAGGAAAAAGAAATGCTTTTAAGTCAATTATCGAATGATATAGATTCCAAACAATCTTTATTATCTACTTTAAATATGAATTTAGATAAACAACAAGCAAAGTTTAATCAAGAACAAGAATCATATAATAGTTTGGTGAGAGAAGTGGAAAATTTAAGTATTCAAAAGAATAATCAAAAGAGTTCAGAAATGGACAGGTCAATGAATCAATCCAATAATTCATTTGGATTTAATGGTACACAACAGTCTAATCAAATGCCAAAGAGTCAATCATCATATTCTAATCAAGATATGATAAAACAATCACCTGCAAAAAATTTTAATAAAACAGCAACAAAATCACCGATTAGAGATTCGATAATGACCACAGATAACCTAGCGGATTTAACGGATATTGCAATGTATGGAGCCCAATTAAATGGTGAAATGTCTGGTACTTCAACCCCACGTCAAGTTTCATCTCAATCACATGCAAGCAATTTCAATGAAGCTGATAAATCCGATCAAGTAAAGAACAATGGACAATTTCAAGGGCAACAAGTTGTTAGTTTTGGACCACAAACTGGACCAGGAGAGTATCAGGGACAAGGGTTCGAGAATGGTCAGATGAATGGTCAAATGAATGGTCAAATGAATGGTCTGATGAATGGGCCAGTGAATGGTCTGATGAATGGGCCAGTGAATGGTCTGATGAATGGGCCAGTGAATGGCATGGTCCCGAATGGCCAACATGGGGCAGGTCCGGGACAAGATAGACCTAGTAACGGACAATTTAACCAAACATCAGTGTATAATCAAAGCCCACAATCAATGAACGCACAAATGAATATGAATCCAATGCAAATGAATGGCATGAATATGAATGGAAACGGTATGAATGGTAATATGAATGGTATGAACGGCATGAATGGAATGAATGGTATGAACGGTATGAACGGTATGAATAGGTATTCAACAGCCCCTGCATCAAGAAGTAGATTAAATTCATTACAATCCAATAGTTACTATGACAGTGCTAATATGAACCCAATGCAAATGCAAATGATGAATCAAATGAACCCAATGCAAATGCAAATGATGCAAAATATGAATCCAATGCAAATGCAAATGATGAATAATCCAATGAATCAAATGCAAATGCCAATGAATCAAATGTCGATGCAACAAATGCCAATACAACAAAGACCAAGAAATGCAAATCGTAGATCAGGATTTAATACCATGCATGACAATTTATCTGGTATAGATATGGGAGGTAGAGGCGGAATGCCGATGCCAGGAGGACCTAAAGGATCAAGAAAATCAACCACTGGTATACCGATGGCTATGAAGAATGATTACGATTCAACCCCTGTAAGGCATAATAAATCATCTAGTATGGGTAATGTACTTGATGGGCATCTTAAGATTGATCAAAATCATAGTCAAAATCAACATCTTAAACCGCCACAAGCAAATGATGCATCTAGTGGATCATCTAAATCATTTGATACACCATCAACTGTTCAACTGAATGATGTTACTATTAATGTACCAGATCTGAATGCTAAACCATTAGGAGGTATTTCAACTTCTAATAAGCTGGACGAAAAAATGAAGAAGAAGAAGAAAAAAGGACTCTTCCGATAATTTGTACAATTATGTAATTGAAACACAATAGATATTATTATTAATTTAAACAATTACCGAATTAAGTTTAGTGCCGAGAGAACCTATTTAATTTTATTTAGAGAGGTTTTTCAAATCTAGCTCGCAGTTTTGACACACCCCCTATAAACATATAGCAATTTCAAAAACTATAAAGAGGCACAAAATTTCACCAATTGATTATTCAATTAAAAATGACAATTAGTACAAATTTTAATGCTGCAAAAGTTGAACAAGCAATCATTAAAAAAGTTCATAAAACACCTCTTAATAGAAAATTTGAGTATGCATCAGGTTATGATTCTCATACATTAATTCCAAGGTATGAGATCCCAAAGAATTCAAGTGATTCAAAATTAGTTGTTAAATATCTTAGAGAAGAATTGTCTTTAGATGGTAATCCAACTTTAAATTTAGCTTCATTTGTTAATACAGAACTTACTGCAACTGCACAAGAACTTATTACAGAGAATTTAGTTAAAAACTTAGCTGATAATGATGAATACCCTAGTGTAATTGAATTTCAAGATAGATGTATCAATATTCTCAGTAATTTATGGCACGCACCAACAAAACATGATTCAAAAACTGACAGAGACCTACCAACATCTGTTGGAACTCCAACAACTGGATCATCAGAAGCAATTATGTTAGCGGGTTTAGCGTTAAAAAAGCGTTGGCAACTTAAAAGAAGATCCGAAGGTAAATCAACTGAAAACCCAAATATTTTAATGGCAAGCTGTGCACAAGTAGCATTAGAGAAATTTGCAAAATACTTTGATGTTGAAAATAGATTAATTGAAATTCAAGAAGAAAGTGGACATTTGATTGATGTTTCAAAGATCAAAGAAAATATTGACGAAAATACTATTGGTATATTCGTTATCTTAGGTTCAACTTTTACTGGAGCTTTTGAACCTGTTTTAGAAATTAATAATTTGTTAGATGAGGTCGAAAAGGAAAAAGGTATTGATGTCAAAATTCATGTTGATGGTGCAAGTGGTGGGTTTGTAGCCCCATTCGTATTCCCTGATCTTAAATGGGATTTCGCAGTTGATAGAGTTGTTTCAATTAATACTTCAGGTCATAAATTTGGCTTAACAACTGCTGGTTTAGGTTGGGTTATTTGGAGAACTATTGAAGATTTACCAGAAGATTTAAGATTCAAATTAGATTATTTAGGTGGTATCGAAGAAACTTTTAGTTTAAATTTTTCAAGGCCTGGTTTCCCAGTTATTCATCAATATTACAATTTTTTAACTTTTGGAAGAGAAGGATATACCAAGATTTTTAACAATTGTCTTAATAATGCAAGAACCTTATCATTATTTTTAGAAGAATCAAAGTTTTTTGAAGTTTTGTCGGTAATTCATAAACCAGCTAAACCTGGAATGTATACTAAGACTGATATCCCTGATTCTGCTTATAATGAAAACTATATGCCTGGTTTACCAGTTGTATCTTTCAGATTCTCTGCAGAATTTAGAAAATCTTACCCACAAATTCCTCAAAGTATCTTATCATTATTATTGAGAAACAAAGGTTTTATTGTACCAAATTATCATTTACCTCCAAATGAACATGAAAAAGAAGTTTTAAGAGTTGTTGTTAGACAATCATTAAGTTTAAATTTATTAGAAAAGTTAATGCAAGATATCATTGCATCAACTGAATTATTAATATCATCCTGTCAATCAATTACTGATTTCTCAAAGATCAAACAATCAGCTGAGTTAGATCAAGTTGTAGTTTATGATTTGTTATTATCAATTGCTTCTGGTGGTGTTGAAGAACTTAAACAAATTCAGAAGAAGCATGATCCTGAAATCCATCCTAAGAGTAAAAAGGGTTATAGAGGTATTTGTTAGAGTTAGTTATTTTTAGGTACAAACTGTGAAATTCACTCAAAAAATAAAATATGTTCGCGTTAATAATTCGTAAAATCCTTACAACAATCAAGATATATAATCTAATCTAACTAACCACGTTGTTATTCTTGTAAATGTAAATCCTATGTGCTCAAACAAATTATTTCTACATGAAGTGAATTACCCAATAATTACAATTGCGCAAATAGTACAAGGTTCCGAACATCCTGAGAAAAGAGGTATCCATGCCTGTCATTCCCGATTATATTAACCCTCCTACTAAAATAGTACACTGATGCCCTCCTGTTTGATTATGTTGGGAGTACCCTATAACTAAAAAATATTCAAATTTCTTGGTGAATATTTTTTGAATAAACTAATCTCGTATTAGTAGTAGAATTATTAATAGCATAGTAATCGATACAATGCACGAATAGGAGCAAATGCTAACCATTGTTCACGTGACTCGCTAACGTCATATTTTTTACCGAAAAAATGTTTCGCAACAAATAGGTCCCTTGGCCCAGTTGGTTAAGGCGTGGTGCTAATAACGCCAAGATCAGCAGTTCGATCCTGCTAGGGACCAATTAATTTTTTTTTTTGCAATTTTTTAACTCCTCTCAAACACAAGAATATGAAGAGTAAGGTGGTATGGTGCCAATATACACCTGGGATGACCTGTAACTTGTTTCAATTTCAAATACTTCGTATTACTGTGTCTATGGAATAGTATAGAAAATCGTTTATTTTGATACAAGATGACGTTACCCGGAAATTAATGTGAGGTATAAAGGGCATCGAATTGCTTTAGAAAATTTTTCTTAACAGATACATTTAATTAATTTAAAATAACAAGTTGACATTTTAATAAGGGCTTAGTGATTGCAATTAAACCAAGATGAAGCTGATGAAATGGAGTATCTTCTTGCTCTGTCTGACTCGACTATGACGACAGGGTTGATAATACGTTGATTCGAATTTTTTTTTGATTCAGCTTTTACTTGCCAGTAATTTTACAATTCTGATTCATCTTTAATTGAATTACATTAAGCACTTATTAAAGAGTTTTCATAAATTCTTTAGTATTTGAATCCTAACAATGAATTCTTTATATTCAACATTTAAGTGATGAAATTTACCATTAACATTCGCAGTTTCCTCGGTAGCATACATAAAGAACCCATCTTAGTATGCCGGTGACCGCTTATAGACCTTCCATGGATGTCTGATAAATGTTGAAAATTTTGAAATTTATTGATTATGATTTAAAAAGTGATTCTCTTGCTTTACTCTACATTTATCTATTCATTTTGTTTATTTTTATCATAAGAAAACTACCATAAGATATTGAACTATACAAACAACGAATAATTTTAAACCGATTTCGTGAAATGTTCATTGCAATTATTACAGTCAAGTTCCATGAATTTCATTAAATTTAAATTTTTCCTTTAACATTAGGAGTTGTTAATGGCCATTGATAAGTACCTTCATCACTAAATACGTAATTATGTTTCAGTAAAAATTTTCTAAGATCTTTTGGACCTTTTGAACCATATGGATAAATTTCAGGTGATGGAGCATTTGGTGATTCGAGATAATTCAAAAGTGGAGTAAATAATGACCATGAAATCTGTAATTCATCATCCCTAACAAAATTAGCATGATTACCTAAATAACAATCTCTAATTAAAGCTTCATAAGCTTCAGGAATCCAAAAGTCATCAGAATACCTTGTTTTATAACTTAAATCTAATTCAGTTAATGAAGTTTCAGTTGAAATACCAGGAATTTTTGAGTTAATTTTTAAATAAATAGCTTCATCAGGCTGTATTCTTATAACTAATTCATTTCTTTGAATTTCCTTGAAAACACCTTTTGCAACAGCTTTATATTGAACTCTAATCTCAACTTTTGATTCATCTAAAGCTTTACCAGCTCTTAAAACAATTGGAACACCATCCCATCTTTCGTTATTAATTCTTAATCCTATACCTGCGTAAGTGACACATTTCGAGTCACCTTTGACAGTTTCATCATCTAAATAACCAGGTTTGGAACCGTCAACTGATTTACCGTATTGACCTAATAAAACATCATCATGATCAAATGGTTGGATAGCTTTTAAAACTTTAACTTTTTCATCTCTAATAGCTTCAGGATCAAAAGATATTGGTCTCTCCATAGTTAATAATGTTAAAACTTGTAATAAGTGATTCTGCATAACATCCCTAATTATACCAATTGAATCAAAGTAACCACCTCTACCTTCAGTACCGAAAGCTTCTTTAAAAGATATTTGAATTGAAGTAATATTTTTATGATCCCAGGTACCATTCAATAATTGATTACCAAATCTTAAAACTAATAAGTTTTTAACCATTTCTTTACCTAAATAATGATCAATTCTGTACAATTCTTCTTCAGTGAATAAAGGAGCTAATTCTTTTTGTAATTGATTTGAACTTTCTAAATCATGACCAAACGGTTTTTCAACAATTAATCTAACTCTACCATTTGTTGGGTAAACGTATTCCTTTAAATTTTTACCAACGATACCGAAAACAGATGGGGGTAAAGCTAAATAGAATAATCTTTCATTTTTTGCTTTTGAACCATGTTCATTTTCATAAGATTCAATTACAGAATTCAATTCTTTGAAACCATCAGGTTGATCATAAGGACCTTGCACGTAATGACATAATTTTAAAAATTCGTCGACTTTTAATTTTTGTTCATCTGACTTGATTTTGAATCTTTCAGAAACTCTTGCTTTAAATTCATCATCATTAAGTTTTGATCTTGCATAACCTATGATCTTAACAGTTTTTGGTAAATGACCTTCACGATATAAACCGAATAAAGCTGGGAAAGTTTTCTTCTTAGCTAAATCACCTGAAGCACCAAATACAACAATTGAAGTATATTCACCGAATGAATCAGACATTTTAAATTTAAATGATTTAATTGATTTATTTATTTGATTTCACAATCAATTGATTAAATATTTATTGATTTTTATAAATTTAAAAAGAGATTTATAGGAATTTGTCAGTGAAAATTGTTGGTTATAACTCTCGGATTATAAATTTTTTTGAGAAGGAGAAAATTGACCGAACCAGTCAATTAGTAATTGCTAGGTTACTAATCCGGGTATAGTTGATTTGTAATTAATTATGGAGGGGTTGTGGATAATGATTATCCGAGGGTAGATTATAGTAGATTATTTGTTATAATTGGAGACATCCTTATTTAATTTACTTAATATTTATATATTTAATATTTATTAAGGTAATTATCCTATGATTAATGTAATGAATTACGGTCACTAATTAAATTTAGCCCGAAATTCGGGCTACAGTAAAACGGGAATTGATCGATAAGGAAATGTTAAAAATTGCGAAATTAAGTGTGAATTTTCATTATTGCTTAGGGACTATCTCTGAATTGTCAGCCACCGGTGACGGACCAAATGATTCAACTGAATCTTTAAAATTTACTTGTTTATCATTTTTTTTTGTCTTGGGTTTATCACTCTCTTCTTCATCTGCGATCTTAAACATCTCATCCTGATCATATTCTGGTAATTCATTACCATTAACTTCATCATATAGTCTATCTCTTTCATCATTAATATTAAATCCTTCATCATTTCTATGTCCCAAATCTAATGAATCATGTGAATCACTATCACTATAATCTTCTCCTGGTATAATGTCAAATTCATATTCTTCTCTTCTTCTTCTTCTTGAACTTCCTGGAGTTTTATGATATTTCATTATCATTAAAATTATGATAAATCCAATACCTACTAGTGCCATAAAGTATAATCCTTTATTATCAGTTCCATATGCTTTTTTACCTTCTTCATCTTCTCCTGTTTCCTCTCCTGTATGTTTATCATCTCCTGCTTCTTCTCCTGTATGTTTATCTTCATCATGTTCCTTTTCATTATCTGAGTCTGAATCACTATCACTGTCACTGGGTTCTGCTTCTTTAATTGAACTTGTTTGTCCGGAAACAGTAGATACAGTACTGGTTTCAACAGATACAACACTAGAAGTTATCTCTGGTTTATTCTCAAGTTGTGCAATTCTATCTCTTCTTACTTTAGCATAATCTTTTTCAATATCATATTTTTCAGCTTTATCAGCAGCTTTACTCTCTCCAAAGAATCTAAGCTGCCAATCAACAACTTCAATTTCGTTTCCACCACTATCTGGATTATTGAAAACCTCTAATTTCCAATCTCCAATACCATTTTCTCCCCAATGAGCAACTGACAGGAATGTCCAATTATTGAATCCTTCTCCACTAGTATCCCTTGATCTAAATGTTGCTAAATCACTAACAACTCCAATTGGTGATGTTAATCTTACACCAACTTGTCCTCTAAATTTAGATTTAATGTTAACGGTTACTGTCACATGTTCGATTCTTTCCACATTAACAATATCTAGCTCTCTTTGATTAACAATTAATACTGAACTAATTATTTTTGTCTTTTCGCTAGGCTCAAGGGTATCAAATTTGATTGTTTCTCCTACTGGGATAACGTCTGAATAATACCATGATTGTGGTTTAACATTTTTCCAAGTTTTAGCAAATTCTGCCATCTTATAAGCATCAATTTTACCATAACCATATCTATGAGAATACTTTCTACCTAATGCGGTAGTCTGATAGTGTCCATCATCTTCATTTACAGGGACACTACTTAAGGCTGCAACATATTGTAAATCTCTCCAAGTTAATTCAGGGTTAACTTGTAATATTAAAGAGAAAATACCTGCTGCTAATGGTGCAGCAGCTGATGTACCACCATGAGAAGCAGAACATTTACCATGTATATCAGTGGTATGAATATGTTCACCAGATCCAGATGAATAAGTTACAACCATGACAGCAGAACATGCCTCGGAGTAATAAGGGTGAGTTCCTTTATGATCAATAGCACCTACGGTGATGGAATAAATAGAATTTGTATAACCATCAAAATTACATGAATCTTCATGACCTCCACCATTACCAGAAGCAAAAACGTAAATGGAACCTTTATTACTTCTACCTTCTTGAATTCCCTTAACCATTGCTTTTTTAACAAGTAATTCAGGAGCTGCAACAGTTCTACCATCATCAGTTGGACCCCAAGAACACGAAAAAATATCATTTACATCAAGTCCATAAATCATTGCAGCCGCTTCATCTTCTGATGTAATAGCACCTGATAAAATTCTAACTCCACTAACTTGAGAACCATAAGCGACACCTACACCACAAGCATCATTTTTAACAGCAGCAATTTCACCAGCACATCTAGTACCATGATAATCATTAGATAATCTTGGCTTTGGTAAGTCCGTATTATCATTGAAATCCCAAGAACCTTTAGCATTGAAATTATCTTTCAAATCAGCATCTTCATAATCCAAACCATCATCAACAACAGATGTAACAACACCTTTACCAGTAATACCTTCGTACCATAAACCAGTTACATTGACATCATTACCTGGATAATTAGCATTGATTAAATGCCATTGCTGACTAAATATAGGATCATTTATACCTAATTTTTCACTTGCTTCTTGTATTGGTAATTGACTTGAATCAATAGCTATAAATGATCTTTCTTGTGGTTGTAAAATGGGAACCGGCATCCTTTTACTTATAACTTTTGGTTCTAATACATGAATAGATTTTAAATGTTCATTATTTACAAATTCATCATATTCGTATTCAAATTCTTGACGTTTAAGGTTATTATAAGGGTTCGAATTATAATTACCTAAAAACTGATTATGACTATGATTCTTAGGTAAGCTGAATACAAAATGATCATCGAAACCTCTTACTTGATGTTCAAAGTGATAAATTGATTGATATCTTTGAATAAAATTATGTAAAGGCTCAGAAGATCTTGAAGTATCCAATTCAACTATAAAATAATTCTTGTTATCATAATCCCTTGGAGGAATCTTTGAACCAATAACTTTGGTCAAAACCCCTAAGATGAGTATTAATACATTCAATTTAAACATCATTATAAACTCATCTAATCCTGTTGGAGTTTAAAAATATTTTAAAATATGTGAATGGGTGTGTACGTTTTTTTCTAACAATAGAATTTGATTTTTGATTTTAACTACCGCGTACAACAATAGCTTAACTTAGTTATGCAGTCAATTTTTATAGCAAGTATTTTACCCTTAGTAATTGGGGGTAATGTTGTACTCAGGGATATGGATATGGATGCACCTAAGGAATTTCATCCGATAAATGCCGGTTCAAAGACTTTCCATTGGATTTTATCCTTGTTCTTATTGCTAATATTACCATCAATTTCGGCCTGTCTCGCAATTGGGAATGTGCTTTCATGGTCATTATTTCTACAAATTATCCTGACAATTTACCTGACTATCGAGTTGTTCTGGTTAAGATTCCCTGATAACGTAGATAATCATGAAAATAAGACTTCAACTGGTACATCATTCTTTTTAACGGTACTATTAGTTGCGGTAATTTTTATGGGAAGTTTAATCAACGGCTCAAATATCATAATTAATAAGTTTTATCCACACTTAGCTACATCGGAAAGACATAATGGTAATAGAATGATCAAATTATACAAGATTCTCTCATTTATTACCGTACTCACTGGTTGGGTAAGAGTTTCAATTGCGCCAATTGCGTTGTTCGGATTTTGTTATGGTAAACATACAGGCCAATGTATTGCCCACGGGATCATGGGGAGTTCCTTCATTTTATACGGATTTGTGTTATTTATGGTTTTGGTTGTTCCATGGCTTAGAAAAAGAAGTTCCGGTAGGCCCCAAGAATTTTACGACTCAACTTTGATGTGCGCTTGGGGTATTGTTAATACATTTACTGAACATAGATGGGGCAAGGAACCTTGGAATATGGGTGATTATGACCATACATCTATGGGGATTGTATGGGCATGTGGTGGGCTTTTAGGTATGTGGTTATCTAGAAAAGACCAAAGAAACTTTATCCCTGCTGCATTATTAATTTGGACCGGTTGGTCAATGTCTCAGCACGTTCAACATCTTGAGATATCTACTAAAGTTCATGCCATATTCGGATTATCGTTAATGGTCGCAGGTGTTACACGTATAATAGAAATCCTGATCGTATTGAAAGATAAATATTTTGATGAGTCAGGTAGAATAATCTCATTTCAATTCTTACCTCCGACATGTCTTGTAGTTGGAGGATTATTATTTATGGGAGCCAATGAAGAGCAGTTAGTTCTAGTCCACGATCTAGGTGCTACACATGCTGCTTATGTACTTGTAGTTGTTGGTGCAGCATTTATGATTTGTCTATGGATGCTATTATTACTCAATTTTTACCTAAGACTTATGGGATATAATGAAGATGGACAAGTCAAATCAACCTATCAACCAGTAAATGCTGAAGATGTAAATAATTTTGAGTTAAGTGATTTATCAGATGAAGAAACAGTAAGAGTTAGTAATAATTAAATAGTAATGTAAGTAGTGGCTGCAATTAGTCGTATGCACGACCCAAAGGATTATTAATCATCGCTTGATAATTTGTCGCAGTCTTTTAGTCAGAAGATATTAAACCATGAGTGCTATATTATCGGCAGATGATTTAAATGATTTTATATCGCCTGGGGCTGCTTGTATTAAGCCTCCTACACAACAGGAGAACCCTTCTAATGGTGAGGTTGAGGTTCAAATTGGTCAAGATGGCAGTGCTTACGAAGTATCAAAAGAAGACGGATCCACCTCGCATTTATCACCAGCTCAAATCTCTTTAGCTGATTGTTTAGCATGTTCAGGATGTATAACATCAGCAGAAGAGATTCTTGTGGCTCAGCACTCACACGATGAGCTTTTAAAGGCATTAAAAGACACTTCTGGCAACAAAAAATTTGTTGCTAGCATATCTCATCAATCAAGAGCTTCATTAGCTACTGCTTATAATTTAACAGTAGAACAAACAGATAGACTACTTATCAACTTATTTGTCAACCAAATGGGATTTAAGGCCGTTGTAGGCACTTCTTTAGGTAGAAAATTATCATTAATTAATGAAGCACATAATGTCATCCAGAAAAAAGAGAATAATTTACAAGGGCCTATCCTTTCATCGATATGCCCTGGTTGGGTTTTGTATGCGGAGAAGACTCATCCATATATATTACCCAAGATGTCGGATGTTAAATCACCCCAACAGATTACTGGATGTTTAATAAAGAATTTAATGTCGGATCTGTTGGGAGTTGGTAAAGACCAGATCTACCATTTATCGATTATGCCATGTTTTGATAAAAAGTTAGAAAGTGCTAGACCAGAGAAGGGTGAAGAGAGCTCCAATGATGTTGATTGTGTATTAACGGCTAAAGAATTAGTAACATTATTAGAACAGCATAAGAATTATTATCAATTAATCCCCCTGAATGTGAGTCAAATAATTGACTCTTCTATCCCCATAACAGATATTTACAAGCAAGTAGCACCGTCCAACTGGCCATTAGTGGAATATTCATGGTCTAGTGATTCAGGTTCAGCATCTGGTGGTTATTCATATAATTATTTGAGTATGATGAAAGACCATATAATGACAAAAACTAATGATTTTAATGAACAAAACTTCCATATTCAAACTGTATCAGGCAAGAACTCTGATATTTATGAGATGAGGTTAATGTATAATAATGAAAAAGTTGCATCAGCAGCAGTAGTGAATGGATTTAGGAACATTCAAAATTTAGTAAGAAAGTTCAAGCCAAGTGCTGATAAGGGTAAAGGAAAAGTTAACCCTTTGGTTGCTAGAAGAAGAGCTAGGGTTAAGACATCAGATATAGCCACAGAACAGGTAGCAGATGCATCTAAGTGTGACTATGTAGAAATAATGGCATGCCCTAATGGGTGTATTAATGGGGGTGGTCAAATAAGCAACCCCGTAGAAGTAGCAGAGAAGGAATGGCTTTCAAAAGCTCTTAAAAACTATGAAGAAATCCCCGTTCTAGATTTAGCAGCTAATCAAATATCAGATAATTTGATTCTTGAGCTAATCGAATGGAGTAAACAATTTTCAGAAAAATTCGAGGTTAACGAGGTAAGGTTATTTAAGACATGGTTTAAAGAGGTTGAGAAACCAACCGATCCAAATTCAATTTTATTAGGGGCAAAATGGTAGTTTATAGATTAATAGCATAACTCCGGAGTAAAATAGACGAATGCGCAAACAAAATAAACCTGCATCACCTATACAGCAAGTAACGTTTAATTATAAACAGTTAAGGATTGTTTAAAGGATTTAACCAGCTATTTGGAGCTTTTTGTAGACACTAGAAGCCCACCATTTACCGCTGTTACAACCAAAATTATTAAGGTGATATTTATCTCACACGAGTAATGTCTGATACAGAGTTCAAGATACCCAATTGGGTGATAAATATATCATTTTATTCGTCACTAATATCGTCATTAATAATAGTGATATGTATATACCTTCACCTTATGAACTACAGAAAGCCATACCAGCAAAGGTTAATGATTAGAATTCAATTAATTGTACCATTATTTGCATTATCATGTTATTGCATGCTAATAGATTCTGAATCAATACTAAATCGGTTTATATTAGAACCAATAAGGGAAATTTATGAAGCTTTTGTTATTTATACATTTTTCTCCTTACTTACCGATATGTTAGGTGGCGAACGTAGTATAATTATCATGACAAGTGGCAGGAAACCAGTTAGTCATCCAGGGTCCTTAAGATTCATTTTCCCTGATATTGACATTTCAGACTCTACAAGCTTCTTAACTATTAAAAGAGGTATCTTACAGTATGTATGGTTAAAACCATTCATTTGTTTTGGGACTTTATTAACTGAATTATTGGGAGTTTACAATGTTAATAATATGTCTATTCAATCAATTTATCTTTGGTTAATGATCCTATATAATATCAGTGTCAGTGTGTCATTATACTGCTTAGCTATATTTTGGAAAATCCTATGGACTGATTTAAAACCTTTCAATCCAGTAGGTAAATTCTTATGTGTTAAATTGATTATTTTTGCGTCTTATTGGCAAGGAGTTCTTCTAGCAATATTGAACTATTTCCATGTATTACCAGGATCTGATGTTAATGCAAAAGCAAACTCAAATATCGGTATATCAATTCAAAATGCATTACTATGTGTAGAACTTATTGGATTTGCTATTGGTCATTGGGTGTCATTCTCATATAGACCATTCACTATTTCACAAATTCCAAATAGTAGATTGAGCTTCTACTATGCCGTAAGGGATATGTTTGGTATCAAAGATCTTATTCAAGATTTCAAGCTAACATTCCATGGAGATTACTATAAGGATTATAAGACTTTTGATTCTGTTAATGCATTACTACAGCATAGTTCTAAAACAAGGATGAAGAAGATAAATCAAGGACTAAGGTACCATTATGATGGGAAACAAAAATATTGGTTACCACTAAATGCTGATAATAGGTCAATAACCGAGAATGCTACCATTGGAGACGAGTCGTTGTACGCACCATCAATTAACTCAATGGGTACTTCGACCAAAGTATTAGCCACCAGTTCACCAAAGAATATTCAGTCTCCTACTGGATCACCAGAGTTAGCACCATCCGAAAGAGTAATGGGTGGATTCCCCATAACTGAGTCTCTCAACAACGAAGAATTCAATTACGATAACGAAATGTTAGATGAAGATGAAAACTTATACCATGCAGCTTATTCAGTGATTAATAATTATCGATTGAACCAACCGGATATAAAGAAGTTAATTAACTATCCAGTAGTTGATAATGTCGTTGATAGCCATTTATATGGATATAAGGTGAAAAGGTTACGAGCATCTAGAAAGCCTCTGGATAGAGGAAGATCACTACAAAGAGATCACAATCGAAATTATGGAAGTATAGTTTAATCGGGGTTATTTAGTTCTATATATTAATTTGAACAGGGTTAACATATTTACAAGGTTTTCATTAGTCTTCCACTTTGAACAGGTATAATGCGTCTAAATCCTCTTCTTGGATCTTTACTTGTTGAGGCGGAGGTTTGAGTTTTTTGTCTTTCTTTTTCTTCTTTTCAGGTCTTGCAACCTCCGAAACAACTTCTTTAGGAGTACAATTAAAGGAAAATTGATCAGTTACAGACCCACTTGTTTCGAAAGACGTTTGGGTTTCTTCTAAGATATTAAACAACTCATCGATGAGATGGTCTCTTCTTTTCATTTCGAGTTGATTCGATAATTGAACATCTGCATTATCAGTATCAAAAATTTTTTTACCTTCTAGAACAATCAGGAACTTTTCTCCTTTATTGATCCGTTTCTTGATATCTGAAGATTTTTGCAATTTCAAATCGGTGATATTAATGCTCCACTTTAGGGTAACTACTTTTGCAGCACTCTTCTTTTTATCAGCTCGAAGTCTTTGCTCTTTAGCTCTTAAAGCAGCTCTACTACCTTGCTCGACCATGTTTTCCTCCATAATCTTAGCGAGTTCATCACTATAGGATTTTATCATATCAACAACACTAACTTTACGTACAATATGTTGTCCACTGTTATTAGGAATGAGCTTTATACCTTCTTTAGTTTGATCCAACTTATTTATCATTTCCACCAAATTTACATTCTTCAACTTCCCTTGCTCATTTATCTTAACGTTTAACGAAGAGTTAGTGACTCTTAGTTTATCAATAATAGACCTTACTGCAAGTTTAGCCTTTGGGGTATAACTATCTATCGATAACGTGATTCTCTTCAGTTTAGTCGGTTTAGTATTACGCTTGGAGAACTTCTCCTCAAATCGATTCCCCAGCTTCAAAGATCTATCATATAACCCCACAGACCAACAGAACAGTCTAGTAGTCACCAAAGGTCTGATCGACAGAAACCTTAGACACTTCAACATTATCAGATGAGTGAGTGCGAAACTTTCTCTTAAATCATTATGACAGCTGATGATTGTGTGGTAGTTAAAAGGGGTAATCGAGAAGAGCTGTTTGACAAACAGCGGCTTTTAACGTCCCTTAAACTGCTTTCTTATGGGTTAAATACCCAGTTCATCAACTTAAACGAAGAAGTCGAAAAAATTGCAGCTTCTTTATCAGATAGAATAACTAATAACCAATTGCTTGAATTCGTTGCTGAACTGTTAGCAACAAAGACAACCCTCCACCACGATTTCTCTAATTTCGCTGGAAGGGTTGAATCCATTAAACTACAAAAACAGGTTGATGCTTGTTTCAGTGATAACATCGTTAAATTATACCGCAATCACAAGGATGGCAACCCCATGATTTCTAAAAGAGTCTATGATATAGTATTACAGAATAAAGATGTTCTTGATACGGCTATACGAAGAGAAAGAGACTTTGAATTGTCTTATTTTGGTATCAAAACCTTGGAAAAATCATACTTTTTAACCGTTGATGGTGATATCTCCGAGACTCCTCAGTACTTGTTCATGAGAGTTGCTCTTGGAATACATTTTGAAGATATACCCAAAGTGTTAGAGACTTACGAACTAATGTCTCAGCGGTATTTTGTTCATGCGTCTCCTACATTGTTCAACGCTGGTACTGACTATAACTACTTGAGTTCATGTTTTTTGGTCGCAATGGAGGACGATTCAATTGATGGCATTTATAAAACATTACACAAGAGTGCTATGATATCTAAGGCCTCAGGTGGTATTGGATTACATGTACACGATATACGAGCTAATGGGTCTTTTATTAAATCTACAAATGGGAGATCAAATGGTCTTGTCCCCATGTTGAGAGTGTTTAATGATACAGCTAGATACGTCGATCAGGGTGGTAACAAAAGACCTGGTGCATTTGCTGTTTACCTTGAACCATGGCATGCAGATATCTTTGATGTACTTGAGCTAAAGAAGAATTACGGTAAGGAAGAAATGAGAGCTAGAGACTTATTCTATGCTCTTTGGATCCCTGATCTTTTCATGGAAAAAGTTAAAAAAGATGAAATGTGGTGCCTTTTTAGCCCTGATAAGTGCCCTGGATTGTCCGATTGTTACGGGGACGAGTTTAAGACACTCTATGAGAGTTACGAAGCAGAAGGAAAGGCAATTGGTACAATTAAAGCCCAAAAACTTTGGAAAGCTATACTTGAAAACCAAACTGAAACTGGAGGTCCTTATATACTCTTTAAAGACGCTTGTAATGGCAAGTCTAACCAGAAAAACTTAGGAACCATAAAGTCATCAAACCTCTGTTGTGAGATTGTCGAGTATAGTTCAAAAGATGAAACTGCTGTGTGCAACCTTGGATCACTTGCGTTGCCATCTTTCTTGAAGGAGAAGGAAAATACTATAGAATTTGATTTTGAAAAGTTGCATGCAGTGACAAAAGTTTTAGGAAGAAACTTGGATAAAGTAATTGATGTTACGAGATACCCAGTGGAGTCCGCTAGAAACTCCAACATGAAACACAGACCAATAGCAATTGGAGTACAAGGACTCGCCGACACTTTTCTCCTTTTGAGAGTTCCATTTGATTCTCCTGAGGCCAAGAGACTCAATATTCAGATATTTGAGACAATATACCACGCAGCAGTTGAAGGGTCAGTAGAATTAGCTAAGGAGTACGGAACCTATGAAAGTTTTAAAGGGTCGCCAGCTTCGGATGGGTTATTGCAGTTTGATCTTTGGAACCATAAACCTTCTGACTTCTATGGTGATTGGGATACTTTGAAGCAAGAAGTAAAAACCCATGGGTTAAGAAACTCTTTGCTCGTTGCCCCAATGCCCACAGCATCTACATCTCAAATTCTTGGATTCAATGAATGTTTTGAACCATTAACATCAAATATATACACCAGAAGAGTGGTTTCTGGTGAGTACCAAGTGGTTAACAAGTACCTCATAAACGATTTGATCGACTTGCGTCTCTGGAGTAAAGAGATGAAGGACCAAATTCTTGTGAATGAAGGTTCCATTCAAAACATACCTGAAATACCTGATGAGCTAAAGGCCCTCTACAAGACGGTATGGGAGATTTCCCAGAAGCATATAATTGATATGGCTGCTGATAGAGGTAAATTTGTTGACCAGCTGCAGAGTATGAACATCTATATGAAAGATCCAACATTTGGGAAACTTACGAGTTGTCATTTCTACTCATGGTCCAAAGGACTTAAAACTGGAATGTACTACTTAAGAACTCAAGCAGCCTCCAAAGCCATTCAGTTCACTATTGATGGTTCAAGAACTGCAAGCAGGTCTGCAACTCCAGTTCAACTTCTTAATTTAAAACGTAAGAGATATATCGAAGCCAAGGGAACGTTAAAGAAACCTAAATTAAACGAAGAGGTTGACATTCACGATGACACAGTACGATACTGTAAATTAGATTCAGCCGACTGTGACTCATGCTCCGGATAACTGTATATAACCTGTAAATAACCATGTAAATATTACTTTCTTCTACTAGTGTAATCAGAAACTTGTTTCAAACCCTCAGGTGTTACAAAAAAGTTTTGTAGTTTATCGTCAGACCACAATAATACCCCGATATCGTTAGCATAGTTGCGCAACAGTTCGTATTCCTTTTGGTTGGCAAATCCCCCGAACAAATAACCATCGTAAGTTTGAATTCTGTCTAACTCAAGTTGCCACAACTTGATTTGATCCACCACATTAGGTGGTAAAATTTCAAGTTTATGCAGGGCTGCTTCGTTTGTTTGAGTTCCTGTTCCAGCACCACCAGCAGTATTGATATTATGACTTGCATCAAATTCTATCTTCTTATCAAGTTTCTCTTGTGCTAGTAATCTCATTTGAGGATGTGAATGAGTTTCAAGGAATTTGATCACTTGGTCGGCAGTAATACCGTTATATAATGCATTTCTAATAGATTCACGAGTGATTTGGCCTAAAACCATATTAGCGAATCTTGTCTTGAGTTGAACAAACAAGTTTAATATAGCAATTTCTAATGGACTCTGCGTATAGGCATAAACTTTGAAGTTGGTTTCAATAATAATAGATCCTTGACCTTGTTTAGAGCTTTGACCTTCACCAGCAGATGAGTTGGCTTTGTCAATAGCCATTGATGGAGTTTGTAAGCTATTAGTTTCAGATGTTAAAGTAGTAGCTAACCTAGTTGGATAAAACCTTGAAGAAGTAGCTGACCGTTGATAAACTAATCCATAGTCTCTTAAATCAGACAACATTTCCACTTGCGTATCACTCAACGCCGAAACACTATAACTTTTACCTAAATCTAATGAACCAAGCATAAAGATGAAATTGAGTACATCAACAGCATCCATTTGAAGTTCAAGGGTAAGGTTTAAATATTGTAATAATAAAGTCCATATTTGAGCGTTTATGTCAAGTAATAAGAACTGGAACCCCTTATTAGTAATTTTTAAATCACCTGGATTATCTGAATTACCTTCCATTAAACCACCCAGTTTAAGTAATTTTAACACAGATCTTGAAGGAGTTACCGATAACTCAGTACCAACCATATAATGCATAATGGTCTCCCATTTAGTAGATGCAAAAGTATCTAAGAATTTAACATCAACAGGATGTTTATCGATAGTATTAGTTAAATTACCGAATGCATCAGCTGGTTGACTACCGGTTAAACAACCACGAAAATTCTTTCTAAATATTGGGTGTAATCGTATAAACAGGCCAGATTTATCGAGTTCTATCAAATGCAATGCTTTCATACGTTCTAAAGCTTCAAATTGTAAGTGTCTAGCACTTGGTTTACACAATTTATCTAAATCTTTTAAAGCAATTGGGCTCTCATAAAATAACATTGACATTATATATAATTTAGCAATTGGAGGTAGGATTCTATAAATCGATAAACAAGTAGCAGGAGCTTCATATAGTCGAGATTGAGTATTATCATCAAGACTTTCTAAATGTTTAATAACAGTATTTTTAAACAAATTACTACTGGACATGATAAATTGTGTGCGAGGTAAAGTTTTTTTTGCACATCTCATATTTGTCAGACATGGTTAGTAAAAGGAAGGCTAATCATATGGAAGATATCGGTACTGATGAAGCATTTCAACCATTGCTTCAAGAAGTATATAAGGGAAAGAAGCTTACCGATCAAATTAATACTGCCGAAGATAAGTGGCAATTATTACCAGCTTTCTTAAAAGTCAAAGGTTTAGTTAAACAACATCTTGATTCGTTTAATTATTTTGTTGACACAGATTTAAAGAAAATTATTAAAGCTAATGAACTTGTATTATCCGATGTTGACCCTGATTTTTACTTAAAATATTTAGATATTAGAGTTGGTCATAAATCATCAGGTATTACTTCAAAGGGCATCGCAAAGGAAGTTAATTTAGTCCCTCATGAATGTAGATTAAGAGATTTAACTTATAGTGCACCAATTTTTGTGGATGTTGAATACACAAGAGGTCGTAAAATCATTGTACATAGAGACTTGGAAATTGGTAAAATGCCTATTATGTTAAGATCAAATAAATGTGTTTTAGATGGTTTAGATGAACGTCAAATGGCTAGACATGATGAATGTCCTTTAGATCCAGGTGGTTATTTTATTGTTAATGGTACTGAAAAAGTCATCTTGGTTCAAGAACAATTATCAAAGAATAGAATCATCGTAGAGTCAGATGAAAAGAAAGGTATTGTTCAAGCTTCTGTTACTTCTTCAACGCATGAACGTAAATCAAAAACTTACGTTATCACTAAAAATGAAAAAATTTACTTGAAACATAATTCTATTAGTGAAGATGTTCCAATTGTTATTATCTTGAAAGCAGCAGGTATCACTTCTGATTTAGAAATTTTACAATTAGTTTGTGGTAATGGTCCAAATTATCAGGATTTATTCGCTATTAATTTTGAAGAAGCTGCTAAACTTGAAATATTCACTCAGCAACAAGCGTTGAATTACGTTGGTAAAAGAGTGAAAACTATCAGAAGAGCAGGAGCTCCAAAATTATCTCAATTACAAGAAGGTATTGAAGCTATCGCTACAACTATAATCGCTCATATTACTGTATCTGATTTACAATTTAGAGAAAAAGCTTTGTATATCGCCATGATGACTAGAAGAGTCTTAATGACTATGCATAACCCAAAAATGGTGGATGATAGAGATTATGTGGGTAATAAAAGATTGGAATTGGCCGGTCAATTAATGTCATTATTATTTGAAGATTTATTTAAAAAGTTTAACTCAGACTTTAAAGCCAACATCGATAAGATATTAAAGAAACCTAGTAGAGCTTCAGAATTTGATGCATTATTATCAATTAATATCCACTCAAATAACATCACTATGGGATTGAATAGAGCTATTTCAACTGGTAATTGGTCTTTAAAACGTTTCAAGATGGAAAGGGCTGGTGTTACACATGTTTTATCAAGATTATCATACATTTCAGCATTAGGTATGATGACAAGAATATCTTCACAATTTGAGAAATCTCGTAAAGTTTCAGGTCCTAGAGCTTTACAACCTTCTCAATTCGGTATGTTATGCACTTCAGATACTCCAGAAGGGGAGGCATGTGGTTTGGTGAAGAATTTAGCCCTTATGACTCACATTACAACTGATGATGAAGAAGACCCAATAAAGAAATTATGTTACGTGTTAGGATGTGAAGATATCTTAGAAGTAGATTCTGCTACATTACATTCCAAGGGTAACTTTGGTATTTACCTTAATGGTACATTAATAGGTACTACTAGATTCCCGGCTAAATTCGTTACTGATTTCAGAAATTTAAGAAGGTCAGGTAAAATATCAGCATTTATCTCCATTTATACCAATACTCATCAAGGAGCTGTACATATAGCTACAGATGGTGGTAGAATCTGTCGTCCATTAATTATTGTCGATAAAAACAATAAATCTAAAGTCAAAGCCAAACATTTATTAAAATTACAAAATGGTACTTGGGCCTTTGACGATTTCTTAAAATATGGACTTGTAGAATACCTTGATGTCAATGAAGAGAATGATTCATTGATTGCAATTTATGAAAGAGATCTTAGTGACCCAAGTATGCCAAATATTACGCATCTTGAAATTGAACCATTTACTGTTTTAGGAGCAGTTGCTGGATTAATTCCATACCCACATCATAATCAATCACCAAGAAATACTTATCAATGCGCTATGGGTAAGCAAGCTATAGGAGCAATTGGTTACAATCAATTTAGAAGAATTGATACATTACTTTACTTGATGGTTTACCCACAACAACCAATGGTTAAAACTAAAACCATTGAGTTAATTGATTACGATAAATTACCAGCAGGACAAAATGCTACTGTTGCAGTTATGTCATATTCAGGGTATGATATTGAAGATGCCTTAGTATTGAATAAAGCATCTATTGATAGAGGATTTGGTAGATGTCAAGTTTTAAGAAAGAATACAGTTACATTAAAGAGATATCCAAATCATACAAAAGATATTTTAAGTGGTATGAGAGTTGATGAAAATGATAATCCAATTCCACCACATGTTGCATTAGGACCAGATGGATTAGGAGAAGTTGGTATGAAACTTGAAAATGGACAGGTTTACGTGAATAAATGTGTACCAACTAACGCAGGAGAATCAGTATTGAATAATCCGATGGTTAATCCAAATGATGGTACACCAGTTCAAAGTCATCGAGAAACACCAGCTTATTATAAAGGACCAGAACCTACATATGTTGATCAAGTAATGATGTCCGTTAGTGATAATGATCAAGCCTTAATTAAAGTCTTATTAAGACAAACTAGAAGACCAGAGTTAGGAGATAAATTTTCATCAAGACACGGACAGAAAGGTGTTTGTGGGATCATTGTTCAACAAGAAGATTTACCATTTAATGATGATGGTATATCACCTGATATTATTATGAATCCCCATGGGTTCCCTTCAAGAATGACCGTTGGTAAAATGATTGAATTAATTAGTGGTAAAGCAGGGGTATTAAATGGATCTTTAGAATATGGTACATGTTTTGGAGGTTCTGATTTACAAGATATGTCTGAAATATTAGTACAAAATGGTTTTAATTATAGTGGTAAAGATATGTTATATTCAGGTATAACAGGAGAATGTTTACAAGCTTATATCTTCTTTGGACCTATTTATTATCAAAAATTGAAACATATGGTTTTAGATAAAATGCATGCTAGAGCAAGAGGTCCAAGAGCTGTATTAACTAGACAACCAACAGAAGGTAGATCAAGAGATGGTGGTTTAAGATTAGGAGAAATGGAAAGAGATTGTGTTATTGCTTATGGGGCATCTCAATTATTATTGGAAAGATTAATGTTATCATCTGATGCATTTGAAGTTGATATTTGTAATAAATGTGGTTTAATGGGTCATAATAATTGGTGTACTAGTTGTGCAAGTTCAGAGAATGTTATCAAAATGACAATCCCTTACGCCGCCAAATTATTGTTCCAAGAATTGCTTTCAATGAATATCGCCCCAAGGTTGAAATTAGGTGAAGTATTTTAATGTAGTAAATATAAATCGTGATATTATGTAATAGATCATTCCGCGGATTGTTTTACAGGGATTATCTTGCTTATTGATCAGAACTTGATTGTGGTAAACGGTGGAAAATAACTTATTACAGCATAAAACAAGTTATTACAGTATAAATCATTCAAGTTGATAGTTATCCATATTCTTTTTCGTAACCACTTGCATTCTAGCAGGTTATAAATATTGCTAAATCATCGATCTGATCCCCAGATTTTTATCTCAGTATGGTGAGCTATAGAATCGAAAAGAAAGTTTTCTTTGTATATCTTCTTGTGTTTACATTGGTGATATGTATCTATGATCAAGAGTTGTTCCCAATACAGCTTGAAGATGCATTATTCTTAACCAAGAATACATTGAAGGAGTTGAGGAGTCACTTAACCCCGAATCGGGGTGATCTGGTGATAAATCATAAAAGTTTGCTACCTTCACAGGAAGTAGAATATCCATTGAGCAATATGGTTAATTCTATCTTCCCGGTAGATTCAACCATTGCATTCAATACCACTGATGGTGAAAGAGCATTCCTTGGTCGTTACGCTTCATTTAGTCCTTTATTAAATTTCCCATTAACTTCAAGGTTTAAAATATTACCCACTAATGCATGCGACCCTATTGATGCTACTCAGCTTCAAGATTTCACCGATACTGTATTAGTGGTGTTAAGGGGCGATTGTACATTTGTTAAAAAAGTTAAAACCATTGTCGAATCAGATTTGCACCCAAAAGCAATCATGATTGGAAATAATGAACCCCTCAAAGGATTAATCACCATGTACTCAAGCACATTCAATGAAGATAGACTGTTATTGACGCCAGTGTTATTCATTACCAACGAATCGTATAACCTCCTTGATAGCTATGCTCAAACAGATCCATTAATAACTATAACTACCTCTTCATTAGGTAACTGGGTTAATGTAATGATATCCATGATGTTATCACCTCCTTTATTGGTACTATTGACTTACTGTATGATCCAGGTAGTACAGCAGTGTAGAAAGATTCATCGTAGTAAGAACGGTAGAAAAATCGTTCAAAATTTACCAGTTTTCATTTATAATAAAAATCACCTTATCCACCATAAGAGCTATTATGATTATTTAAAGCGAACAGGTCAAGTAGAGTCATTTTGTAATAATGCTAGCTCTGATTCTTCATCAGATAATTCAATCGTTGAAAGGAACTATTTTAAACCAACCCCATCATCATCTGATGCATCAATGCACCGATTTGTCATAAATGGTATAGATATCAAGAGTATCTCCAATGATTTCAATATCTTGATAATGGGGCAGGATTTTTACCCAGCATTCAAATGTTCTATATGCTTAGGTAAGTTTCACCCATTAAAGTCTAGAGTACTAGTTTTAAGCTGCAAGCATTTTTTTCACGAAAAGTGTTTAGCTAATTGGCTCATTAATTTCAAAAGGAGTTGTCCCTTGTGCAATCATGTAGTTATGGGTACTGTAACCAATAATTTAATTGCTGGACAACTGAATTATGGTAGTACGATTGGAGATATTGAAGCACAATTAGGTTCGAGCTCAAGATTAGATAATTCTGAAGATGAATACAATGAAGTTGAAAGTCATGTTGACAGTTTTAGTTTACCCCCTGATGTCATATCGGAGACTACCAATTTACTCAATACAGTTAGCCTGACAAATGATACATACGTAACAGCTCCAGCCGCATCAATTACATCAGTGACAGGCTACTACAGTGCACAGGGTACTGGTGAACCAGAAGACTCATCAACACTATCAAACCAATCAACGATTATCCAATCAGTCGATGATGCATTAAGAGGGGAATAATAAATAGGGTTTCTAATGTATAAAGTCCGATATTATACGATAACTAAACGTCAACCCCCGGTGTATTACGGATCGTCTCCACAAAAATGTTGAGTCGTGCGACCAGCGATTACTACTTAAAAAACTTCAATTGCGGACATTAGCTAACATTAAACCACTTAATGGGTAATTAAATTATGTCAATAAAATCGCAATCACAACAAACGGAGATGAAATCAGAAGATTACGATCAAATATCTGATGATGTTAACTCTGATAAAGATAAAAGCAAAAAGAGAAGAAGAAAGAAAGTAGATATTGCTTGTGTTTATTGTAGGAGGTCACATATGATTTGCGATGAATCAAGACCGTGTCAAAGATGTATTAAAAGGGGTATAGGTCATTTGTGCTATGATGAACCTTCAAATGCTAAACAAAAGAAGAAAGCTCAACAGCTAGCTAGAAGTGAATCATCACCTATTCCATTAGGTGTTAACCAATCACAATATAATATAAGTCAGAGCCCGAATTTAAATAATGAACAGATATCTAATGATCAAGCATCTTTACAGCAATTTCAGCCTCAAGTTAATCCAGTAAATGAAAGTATTGGTAAACCAAAAAGCTTCAATAAATCAGTTTTATCTCAAACGATGCCATTCAACCTTGAGCCTTTTTTTTATTCTGAACATGCTGGAAGTGAATTTAGTTCGTTAAATGACTTCTTATCGATGATAGATGATCCAGAGCTTGTAAGTGGGGCATTGAATGATGATACTCCTAATAGTAATAATATGCTTAATTTTGGTATGACAGGCGATGACAAATTCGCTACCGTTCCTGATAATCAATCAATGAATGTAACTCCCATGGGTAATGAACCCAATATGAACGTATTACAGTACACACCGAATCAAATGTATGGTCCATATCAATACCCCCCTCCACAGAATGAATTAAATCCCACAATAACCAATAATAATAGTAATATAAGTATCAATACTATGAATAATCAAAATATCAATAATGACAACAGAAGAACACAGGGGAAGTTCAATGCAGATCATCAACCTATAATATCTGATTCCGCCAGAGATAAGTTCTTTTTAACAGCAGCTGATCCAACGACAGAAATTTCACCAGAGGAAAGATTAAAACAAGTTATCAAAGCAAAATTAGAAGCTGGCTTACTTCAACCTTATAATTATGCCAAAGGGTACGCTAGACTACAAAATTACATGGATAATTATATGAATTCGACAAGTAGACAAAGAATTTTAAAGCCATTATCAGTGTTTAGACCTGCTTTCAGAGCAATTGCAAGAACATTAAAAGACGTGGATTTAGTATTAGTAGAAGAAAGTTTTGAAAGAATGTTATTGGATTATGATAGAGTTTTCACATCGATGGCTATACCAGCATGTTTATGGAGAAGAACCGGGGAAATTTATAGAGGGAATAAAGAATTTGCATCATTAGTTGGCGTAACAACAGATGATTTAAAAGATGGTAAGTTAGCAATTTATGAATTAATGAGTGAAGAAAGTGCAGTTAATTTCTGGGAAAAATATGGGGCAATTGCTTTCGATAAGGGTCAAAAAGCTGTTTTAACAAGTTGCAATCTAAGAACAAGAGATGGGATCAAAAGAAAAAGTTGCTGCTTCAGTTTTACTATAAGAAGAGATAGATATAATATCCCCAGTTGTATTGTAGGGAACTTTATCCCTATTGATTCATGATCTTTGTATAATTAATAAACTATTTATTTATTCTTCATCACTTTCTCCTTCATCTTCGTCAACTTCAATTTCTGAATCATCGTCCTTTTGATTGTTTTTAGCATCTTCTTCTTGTTCAAGTGCTTCTCTTAATAACTTCATTCTTTCGTCTTTTAATCTTCTTTGAACCACAACGTATTGTCCTAATGGAGTCTTTTCCCATGATAATTCATTGAGGAAGTTATTTACTTCATGTTTATTTGAAGGACCATATTCGACATTTGCCCTTTTTCCAGTTATGAATTTAGAATTTTCGTTCAATTTTTCAACTAATTGCCCTAATTGTTTGTTAAATTTAACATTCTTTGATTTTTTAATGAATCTTCTTAAACTGATAATAGCTGGTGTAGCTAATTCAGGGAAGGCAATGCTTTTACAGTATAATACAAAGAATTCAAAAGTTAATTCAATAAATTGTTCAGTTAAACCATCTTGATAAACTTTAGTTCCAAGATATTGTTGATTAACTTTTATATTATTTTCGAAGTCAAATACTGCTAAGTTAGTTCTTTTAGCATTTTTTGTGATAGCAGTAGAATTTAACACTTCTATTATTAATGGGAATATTGGAATATAAACACCAGTTGATTGAGATAAACGAATTAATGATCTGATTAGGTAAAATCTTAATGGGAAAAATTGTGCAGTTGGAATTAATCTAATTGCACCTAACGTAACTTGAACTAATGGATAAATCAATTGTCTTAATGGGCTTTCTTTATTCTTATGATTTTGCAATTCCTTTTCTGGGTTACATTGTTGACTTAAAACTCTTGACCAAAAATCTAATGAATGACAATATTGCCAATTGTAAATAGTTTTATAACCCTCTTTAGAATTTGAAGTTGCACTAATACTATTTCTTAAATGTATAGCTAATTGTCTAACGTATTCGAATCCAATTTGGTATGATACAGTTTCGTCAATTCCATATAACTCAGCAGCTGAATTCTTACAAAAGTTTAATAATGGCATAGTGAAATGATTAGTCTTTCTGCAATTCTTTAAGAAAGTAGTATACGTTGATTTCAACACAGTTTCTAAAATAGTATTTGGGAATTCTTTTGAAACATTATTCAAAAATGCAAATGTAGCAATTTGAACTTGTACTTCAGTAGATGAAGACCAAATATTCACAACTGCATTAATGATATCTTTCAATAATCTTCTGTGAGTTAAATAGTAAGGGAATAGTTCTTGAAGGGAGAATAACACTAAAGTAGCAGTTTCAGTGTTGTTAATATCATTTAATAATGTAATGAAAGTACCAGCATGAGATTTCAAGATTGAAGAAATATTCTTAGCGTGTTCATTCTTTTGAGGAACAGTTCTAGCACCATTAGCACCTGTTTTATAACTGACTAATTTTTGAATGGCTTCAGGAACGTCTTTCAATGCAAGCATCATTAATCCACTAAAAGCTTTCGGATCAGTAACCACATACTTATATTCTTTAGAATCATCATTAACATTAACAGCTGCTTTGAATGCAATACAAATTTGTCTAATGATTTGTGTGTTAGGTTCCTTAGTGACTTCTTTAGCCCACGAGTTGACAAGTTTGACAGTTATTTCAGCTTTTGTAGCTTTAGGCTTTTCAATTTCTTGTGGTTGTTCGGTTTCTTCCTCATCTTCTTCCTCATCTTCTTCCATATCATCATCACTCATCGCGTCTAACGGATTGACACCCTCAAAGTCTAATAAATCTTTGTCATTATTCTGTAAGTACTTATAGAATTCTGGATCTTTATCCTTTAAATTCTTAATATCTGCTTCCATGGCATCTAAATCTTCTTCTTCAGAAGATTCTCCTTCATCTGGTTCGGCGTCGTTTTCAGATTCTTCTTCAGATTCTTCTTCAGGTTCCTCCTCTGAATCTTGGGCTTTAGCACCTTTCTTTGGTTTTGGCACTTCAAACCCTCCATCAAAGAAATCGTCTACTGACATATCTTGGAAGATTTCTTTAGTCTTTTTTGGAGGTTCCGATGGTTCATCTGTAGTCTTCTTTTTACGAGATTGATTCCGTTTGTTGTGTTTCTGGACTTCCCTTCTGTGATCAAGGGTATGTTTCAAATGCTTCTTTTGAAACTTCTTAGTTGTTTTACTCGTTTTAGCCATATTCAATAACTAACTATTTTTTTTTCATGCGATGAGTCTGAGATGATATATTATAGTGTCTATACAAAATTTTTAAATTTCCCCATAAATGCATCCTGTAACCAATGAAGCAATTTATCGTAAACGATTATATCTGAATTATGGTAAATGATCCCATGATCATTGTCAGTAAAGAAGTGAACATCATAATTTTCAATACTTTCCGTATTAAATTTATCGAGTAGCCAGTACAGGTTTTGTATGTGCACATTATCATCAGCTGTACCGTGCATTATTAAAAATCTATCAACTGATGAAAATGATTGATAATTGCTAATGAGTGATTGACTAAAGTAGTTGGGATTCTCTTGTGGTAATTTCATGTACCTCTCGGTGTAAAATGCGTTATAGAACAAAAAATTTGTCACGGGTGCAACTGCCATCCCGTACTTGAAAGTTTTACCTTGGTCTACTTCAAGAGTCTTTAGGGTGGTAAATCCTCCATATGACCATCCCCATATGGCAACTGCATCTTTGTTGATGATTTTCTTGTTCTTACTGAGATATTCTGATGTAATTGTTATGATATCTTGTGGCTCCCAATGTCCAATGTTCTTAAATGCAAATTGCTTATAGTTCCACCCTTGACCATCGGTACCTCTTGGATCAATTTGAAGCACTATAGCATCTAGCTGAGCACTTACTACATCTTCAAATCCAAAATTACAAGCTTTACTCACTGTTTGTGATCCTGGTCCTCCGTATGCATTAACTAAAAGTGGATACTTTCTTGTCTTTGGGTTGAAATTAGGTGGTAATATTTCAATCACATTGACGTTAGTTTTACCTATTTTGATGGTCTTATAGACTTTTGTAGGTAGATTAATCTTTTGTGCTTTAATCTGGGACTTTTTGTAGTTGCTTAACATAGGAACTTTTGCTACATAATCATCAATATTATCTTGAACGTGTAAGTCACCAGTATTAATGATTTTTTGCCATGGTAACCCAGGTCCCATATACTCTAGGACGATGAACTGACCATTATCGTTGACTTGGAAGTCATATTGACCTTCTTTATCTCCTGCTAAAGTGAATTCTAGAGATCCCTCTAAGTTGACCCCAATTAAATGGGCATCCATAGACCCTTTGATATTTGCCAAAGTATATAGAATCTTCTCTTTACCATTGTAAGCTACCGGAGCTAAGTCTAAAACGTCCCAATCATTCGAAGTTGTCAACATCTTGGGTTTCGTAGATAATCCTTCCTCATAATACGCTAAATGAGTACGATTATTATAAATAACTTTGTCAACATACCCATTTTCAACAACCGTAATGGGAGAATACTTGTCAAACCAGCCGCCAAAGCTTGTTGCAACAACTTTTTCAATTTGTTTCGACTTATTCTCACTGATAGTTATCACCTGCTTGGATTGCACCGAGCTTGTTCTATCGGTGACTTTGATCAAGAAATGGTCAGAGTCAATCCATGACCCATCATATAATATAAAATCTTCATTTGCTTCAATATTTAATGCATTTGAGTCTTTAGACTCCAAATTGTAGCTATGTAATGAAAGTTTAGGTATTGTAGTCCCGGGCTTCGGATACTTTATGGTCTTCTTGATCGGATACTGATTAACCCCTTCAATTTCACTGTCTGATTGCTCAAATTCGTAACTGATCCCAATATCTTCAGCTGGTTTTACGTAATAATCCAACTCAAACTCGAAAACGTCAGTATCATCAATTGTACCATATACCACCTTCAGACTATCAGGAGACCACCAAAAAAGCTTATCAGAACTTAGAATCTCCTCTTCATAAACCCAGTCTGGCTTTCCATTAAACATATTTGAAGAGCCATCATCTGTGAGTCTCACAACGGACAAATCGTCTAATTTGGTGATATACAAATCATGATCAAGACCAAATAACACTTTCTTACCATCCGGACTAAACTGGGCGAAATGTAGTTTTAATAACGCCTTAGGATCTTTCTCGCTTGTGGGTTGTATAGGAATGTATTCATCGGTTGCAGGCTTATAAAGCCAGTAAAGAGCGAACGTCAGGTGCCTCCATTGATCTAAGACATCTGTCTTAACCATGTGGTATGCGTTGATATCATTGTAAGCATACCCAGGATTCAATACTATTGTACTGATATAAAAGAAGTTGTTTTTGTATGCAAACTGATGGTCTTTTATTATAATTTCGGACTCATCAGAATTGTAGTTCTTGACCATAAAGCCATTCTTATCATCAGTTGTGAGATAATAGCCGATGGACTTCGAGTTAGGGTACTGGTTAGTATTCAAAAGATGAACTGGTTCGAATAATGGCGATAAATGTCCATTCCTTATAGTGTCCATTGACAAATTAGTATTAGAGGGATTGTATGGATTTATAGTGATATTTTCACCAGCAAATTGCACTGTCGTTTGCCACGAGAGTCTATTTTTAACGTCTTTCAAATTTAGCTGAGAATATATGATCAACAACAAAACCCATATCCCAGCTAAGCCAAGACCTATAATCCATGATATCTTTGAATTCGAGCGAGACACTCCCATATAGTTATCAAACACTGACTGGAACCCCATGTCATTATAGAAAGTAGATGAATCGTGATCTTTGGAGTTTATCTCTTCAAATATTATTGACGATACACTATCTTGATCATCCAGATTATTAACATTCAAGTCATTAGTAGAGCCTGTAGTAGCAGATTCATCCATTGGGCTATAGTTGACGTCTCTACCAACGTCTACCATTTCGTATTCTTCTCTAGCAGACAGTTTCATTCTGCCAATTCATTAGCTCCTTTATAATGTAATGTAATTGCAAATACTACCTGATTCAGGTGTAAATGGGAAATGCGAAACGTACACATTAACCAAATCCACGACAATTAACCCAAAGAAAATTAGCACAACAAAAAACCTATAGCAATATGTTGTTGAATATTCAATCAAGAAGTAAGAGTATCAAGAGTTTCTCAACAGATGAATTTAGTGAAATATCATTCACTAATGATGTCATTGAATTGATTAGTAAAGATAGCGGATTAAACAGAAATAGAATTAGACTCACGGTTGAAAAAGATGGCAAACGTGAACCATTAGCTATAAATACCCAATTAAAGAGGTATAAATTAGACAAAGACAGTAAGATCACTGTTAAAGATTTAGGCCCTCAAATTGCATGGAGAACCGTTTTCCTTGTTGAATATTTTGGTCCAATTTTAATTCATTCCCTTTTCTTCTACGGATTAAGAGAATATTATTCTGGTTCATATACTTTAACATTAACCCAAATTTTATTGTATGATTTAACGTTATTACATTTCACTAAAAGAGAATATGAGACTTTATTCGTTCATAAATTTTCAAATGCCACTATGCCATTATTTAATATCTTTAAAAATTGTTTCCACTACTGGATTTTAAATGGTCTACTCTGTGGAGCATTTACTTATGCACCAGATTTTGTTAGATTTAGTGATAACAAAATTGCCCAATCATTATTCCATGTTCATGAGTGGTCAACGCCAATGTGTGTAATTTTCAGTTCCTTCATTATTGCTTGTGAAGTTTGTAACTACCTAACTCATAAGAATTTAGCAGATATTAGAGCAAAAGATCCAAAGAATTACGAAATTCCATTCGGTTTCGGATTTGACTTAGTTACTTGCCCAAATTACTTTTTTGAAATTTTAACATTTGTTGGATTTACTTTATTTAGTGGTAATTGGTCATACGCTATCTTTACAATTATTGCCGCTGGTCAAATGTACATCTGGGCAGTTGGTAAACATAAAAAATATTTAAAGACCTTTGGTGATAAATATAAAAAATTAAACAGAAAGGTCTTAATTCCATACTTACTTTAGTATATACTTTGATTAGTTTTTATCAAGTTTTAAGCAGACACTATTAACACAATGTCTGGTATCAGTTGGAGTTTTATATCCTTCACCCCTAAATATATGACCTAAGTGACCATCACATTTAGCGCATCTCATCTCTTCTCTAACCATTCCAAAACTTGAATCAGTCTTTGTAGTAATTGCATTAGGAATTGCTGAATAAAATGCAGGCCATCCACAATGGGCATCAAATTGTGTTGATGCTTCATAAAGTGGATTCCCACATCCAACACATTTATAAACTCCTGATTTATCTTTTGGAGTTTTACAATACTCTCCAGTACCTGGTGCTTCAGTACCACTTTGTCTTAAAACTCTAAATTGTTCAGGCGATAAAATTGCTTGCCACTCTTGTTCTGATTTCATCTTTATTGTTCTTGTATAATTCTTTGAATAATTATATAAATTACGTGAAATTACCCTAGTTAAATAGTTCATAAATGAATGACCTTTAGTCTAGATCAATTATGATTAGTGAGATTTATCAAATTTGCTCATATTGATAATGTGCACTTCTCTCTATATTTGTCATTATATAATTCATATTTAACGCATAAAGTAATTGTATTTACCAACTTGGTGTCTTGATTTATCATTAGTTACTAATTCCCATCCAATTTCAATATCGAGTTCTCTTGGATTTTTTTCATTTGGTCTTGATGAAATTTTACCTTTAATTGTATCGTTTTGTTTAATATCTAATACTTGATCCATGTAAAACACTGTTTGTTTCCAATGAGTGTATGGACTCATTGGGCCAGTTCTTAATTCAACTTTTTCATCACCTGGGAATTCACAATCGAACCAAACAATGTAAGCATGACATAATTCGTTTGCAATTGGTTTTAATTCAAATTCTTTTGAAAATTCTAATCCTTCTTTAGTAACAGTATTAATATCGAATTCAAAAAATTTATGAGATGAAGTAATTAATGAATTATTATTAACGGTATCAACTAATGGTTCAACCATTGCAACTTCAATAAACGGACTATAATCAAATCCATAAACATCTTGCCAATAATTAATTTTTTCTTCCTTGTATTCACCATCTTCAATACCTGCAATATGCATTGAACATTTATCTGGTAAAATTAAACCTCCTTTAACTAAATATTTATCTCTAGCGTATAATACGGTATCTAACATAGATTCATATAATAAAAAGTATCCCATCCATTCAGATACAATAATATCAACTTGTTCAACTGGTAATGTAATGTCTTCTAATTTACCTTGGATAAGAGTAATTTTATCAGAGAATCCATTTAATTCAATAATTTCTCTGGCTTTACCAATGATATTAGACATATCAACTGCATAAACGTGTTTGGCACCTGCTTTAATGGCAAACATTGATAAAATACCGGTACCACATCCAACATCTAAGACAATCTTATCTTTGAAAAGGTGTCTATTTTTGAACATTGCTGATCTGTAAGTTAAAGTTCTTGAGGTATCTTTTAACATCTCTTCATGGATACCAAAGTGATCATATGAAGAGAAGTAATGTTGTTCGGAGAATGGTAATGCTGATTTATCAGTAGCTGACATGATGCTTTATTTGGAAGTTTTTTCTCATCTCTTCTCGACTTTTAAGGCGTGAGGCGCACGACATAATTGGTCTGGGTCTGCGTGGTGACAGAGATATATCACATCATACATTATAACTTACGAACTACGGGTACACCGGTACCTTTGATATATGAGATTCTATTACCTTGGAGGTACCGTTACTATTGGGATCTACTGTGTATCAAGAAACTTTTCGAACATTGAAAGTGTTATTTCTGCAAATTCTACGCTTTGGTCCACACAAAAACTATGAGTTATACCATCGTCAACTTCACCTAATTGGAACGAGAGATTTCGGTTCGACTCATCGTGAAATTTCGACAATATATATGATCTAGTATTATCATGAACCCAATGATCTTTAAATGCAAAATATGACCATACTTTAGTACCTTGCTTAGTTAAATCTTTGAAGAACCAATTGTTAAGTTCTTCATCATCCAAGATCATATCCATCTCTTCAACAGCCATGGTAATTGCTTGTCTCACAATTCTTTTACTGGTAACTAATTTATGTGATGCTTCAATTGAATGATCTAATGCTTCTTTAGCTTCTACAGTATCAAGTTTTGGCTTTGAAAATATCCAATTCTTGAAAATCCATTTGACCACATTTCCTGACATAAGAGTAGATAAAACCCATCCAAGTAAGACAGCTAATTGTATCACTGGTAAATTTTTCAGTAACCATGCTAATCTCTGACCCGATGATGATTCTTTAATATTGATCACTGTAGGACATATTAATCCAATGAATTTCAAGTTAATTCTGTCGTTACTAACCAAGTTTCTTGCAACTCTTTGAGTGACATAAGCTCCTACAGAGTGTGCCAAAATGTATAAATTAACATCACCAGATTTCTCCTCGATAATATCATTCAAAATTGAACACTTATGTTTGACCTGAAATTCAAGATTATATATTGGGAATGGTTTATCACCTTCTTTTATATAATTACCAGTAGTTTGATACCCAGCATGTGATATACAATAAATTTCAAACGTTGGATGACTCTTTTGAATTAAATCTAAGTATGTGATATAATATTCTACTAATCCAGGATTCCCCGGGATAAATATCAATAAATCATTTTCCTTTGATTCAGTTAATGGTAACTTGTGATATACACTAGTCAATGGGTAAGAATCCAAGGTTTCTAAACTCATTAAATCTATTTAACTATGTAATTCAAGTCTCAAAAAAGTTTGCGATTTAACTTCAGAGCTTGAATGCTAATTGCTATTTATCAATTTTAATCTTGAAATACTGAAGGGTCGGTTGTGAATTTTCAATTTCATCATCATTGTGAATATTCTTTTCATAATAATGAATATTACCTTGCTTATCTAATAGGATTATGGTTTGAGTTCTGGTCCCATAGTATTTCCCAACACTTAAATTCATATCCAGATCTGAATATCGAGTGGTTAAAGGAGGTACAAAAATTGTGGTTCTTAATCCCATAAGTTTCTCCTGCATACTTCTATCATGTAACGCAGTATCGAAAGTATCAACACTAAGCACTTTAAAGAGCTCTTCAACTAACTGATTCTGTGAATAACTTTGACTATTTGCTTTCTTAATAGTTTCTGTTAACAACAGACGGCCCAACTCAACTTTCTCCCATGGCTCATGATATAATGAGTTAGAAAGCCCAATTGTAGTTTTAGACTGTGAATGATAAATCTTTTCTTTATCTCCTCGATTACTTATAATATGCATATTTTCAACCTTGTTGTTATCATTGAGTTTAAGAGTTCCATAAAGTAAAGAAAACCCACCAACTCTGCTCAATGGTACTTTGCTCATGAGGTTAGACTTTGAGAGCCTCTTGGCAAGTGATTCTTCAAGATGTTGATACCACTCCTCATCACTTGTGGCATCACTTGACAAGTAATCTAATGGCAATATACCCCTTGATACTTCACTTATAACATTCATATCATCAAGTTCTCTATAATTGACAAGTACTGCTATTTTCCCTTTTGTATTAACGCCAATCCATGTGCCATGCTCTTCTCTTCCAAGATCTGCTGGTGATAATATCTTAGTTCCATTAACTATTCGAAACTTTGCTGGCTCTGTTGGTCTCTTGAAATACTCATCCCGATTAGATAAGAGTATGAACGGGAACTCTTCACTATCTGTTGTTGACAATAATATGCACATAGTTATTTTTTTGTTTCCAAGATTATCAGTTCCCCAACAGTTTTAATTGTGGGGTGAGGGTTTTATTTACGAGAGTCATTTAGATCATTTTATTAACAATTTATAGTTGAAGCCCATTAAAAATTCTAAGATTTGTGTCTGAAAATCTTCTATGGATTCTGTCATCAATCTGCTGATGATTTATATGATCAAATAATGACAATTGGGACCCTTTAAGTTTTAAATCATTATTCACTACATTGTATAAATTACTTGAATCCCATGATTGAGTTTCTAACTCCTCATCATCATCTTCATCATCATCTAGGTCCACATCTACTTCTGGTACAACTTCATCATTGCTAAATGGTGGTGGTACTTTACTCAAATTTGAAGTAGTAAGTGGGTACCTAAATTCATTTTCGTACCCGTCGTTAATGTCAGTATATGAAAGACCATAATTTTCTTTGTAATATGGATTGGATGTAATAAACCTTCTATTGAATTTAGTATTATGTACTGATGGAAGTCGTCTTTCATATGCACAAGTACGTTTAAAAAATTCCATTGAACATAAGGTATTCATATTGGCTCTTGATGCTGGATCCCATAATAAACATGCTCTAATAACTTCTTCAATTCCTGTACCATCATATTCATTAGTATTGATTAATTCACTCATGGTTGTTCCTTCATAGTATGGAAAGTAAAAATTAGAATTCTCTGCTAATATATGGGCTTCTGTCCAATACCCACCAAATGGCATTGAATATTCAGGTAAATAAGACCTCGAAGAGGAATCTGGTACGACTGGGCACCCAAGGACTGAAATTAATCTGATTAATTGATCTGCCGGTGACTGTCCAGGAAATAGTTTTTGTAAGTTAACTAATTCGACTGCAACAACCCCAAAAGACCAAATATCCAGTGGAGTTGAATAATGTCCTCTATTTAGTAAAATTTCAGGAGCTCTATACCATCTAGTTCCAATATAATTTGTATAGGCAGTACACAGATCAAGTCTTCTACTTAATCCATAATCTGCAAGTTTAACTATGTAACTATCGTTAACTCTATCGGGAGGTATATTAGATTTATCCCCATAAAATTGAGCAGTAGGTATTACTAAAATATTATCGGGCTTGAAATCCCGATGTATGTAGTTGTGGTTATGAATATGTCTAAGACCACTTAACAGTTGACTAAGTATACTTTTCAACGTTCTTGTACTAAATTTGATACTACCTCTACAGGCAATTAGTTGACCAATATTTTGATTCAAAGATTCCATTACTATATGCAACCTTGAATTAATCGGGTCAATGAACATATCATATACCTGAATCAAACATGAATGTGAAGGAACAGAGCTTATAAATTTGACTTCTTTATTCGAATAAAATTGTGCCGGCTTAGTATATTGTGCTTCATATAATACTTTAATTGCAACAATTGGAGATTTGTTAAATTTAGTCTCTGGTAATGGATCCAATAATGTACCCTTAAACTTGTGATTTTCTTCGTAGAGATGATACTTATCATGTAAGTATTTAGCACTGAAAACTTGACCAAAACCTCCACACCCCAATCCACTTATTATTCTGTAAGATTCATCTAAAGATTTGAACTCAAAGAGTTTAACTCTTCTATCATGTGGCATGGGAGGTGCTTCAGCCTTATAACCAAAGAAGTTCATGGTGCTTCAAGAGATTCGAAGGGTTATTAGATTTGTGGATATATCTTCTTTTTTTGCAACATGAGATAAGAATACAAGTAGCCGATACGTAGCGACGATGTATAACAAAAGAAATATATACTAAAGAAAATAGCTCCAAGGATGCAGTGGACTTTGTGATAGGTGTATAGTCGACATTACATATATGTAGCTCATGATAGTCGATACTACTAACTTGAAAGTTTTGAATATCAAATGAGGTATCTATCACCCGATAGATCCAAGACACTATAGTAGAGATTTTAACAAGTATACCCAACATCTACTGATATATTCCCTACGTAATCGCAGTGTAGGGGTCTTCAGCCCAAGCCTCATGAATGAGCCGAACGGCATTTTCTTTCCTTTTCCGTACCAGGGGTAACGTATAATTAAGGGGTGATCCTCAAGGGTTGTATCATTATACTACCACAGAGCACTACTTCAATAATCAAACGCAACCTAACTTATTCTTATCAATGCAGCTAATGGTGTTCTACATCAAGCGATATGGAAGAAGTTCACACAATAAAGGATGGCCCAAATTAACCCACTAATTACCCCACCAGCGGAAATCGTATTCTTCGATACTATGAGATATATAATAAGTAAGGCTGCCGAATACGAGAATTAAGGGGCCCTGAAGCGGGAAAATATCACGGAGTGTTCTACATAACACGGAATTAAAGTTAAAAATATAATAGCCCCACAAAAAAACCTGGGGTGTTAGCCCGTTTGACACATTTAGTTACCTTAGACAATAGGGTGGGGCCATGTCCTATCTGGGAAAGTCCTCCGTTAATATCACCGACTACTCGTACTATTTAAATCAAGGAAAATGCCTGATTTATATCCTCAGAGCTATTATGTCATTAGAATCAGTCAAACACGAGATAAGCCACGATGAAGACGCTTCAAACTTATCCAAGACCAATTTCGAAGAAAACGAGGAAGCTTGTGTTGAAGTAGATGATCCAGATAAGACATTGGTTCAGATACTTAAAAGACACCCAATTAATGAATGGACAATGAGCAGGTTAAGACTTTATATCTTATGTGTATGTCTTTACTTATGTTCTACTATGAATGGGTACGATGGGTCTGTTGCTACATCAATTATTACGTTACCACTGTTCTTAGACTATTTCAAATTGAGTGATTCACCCGCTTCTACGGGATTGTTCTTCGCCATTTACCCAATTGCTGCAATGGCCGCCACTGTTTTTATACCTTTCTTCTGTGACGGTATTGGTAGGGTTAAAACCATATTAGTGGGACTTGTTATACTTTGTGTTGGTGTCGTAGTATCAGCAACTGTTAAGACCTTGAACTTGTTGATTTTTTCAAGGTTCTTATTGAGTTTTGGAGCTGCAATTGCATTATCTGCAGCTCCAATATTATTAATGGAGACTTTACCTCCCAACAGGAAGTCATTTGGATTATTCTTTAACACGTTTTACTACATTGGATCAATAGTTTGTACATGGTCAGCTTATGGAACATCACTTCATTATGATGATGAAAGACAGTTCAAGATTCCACTATGGTTGCAATTATTATGTCCGGCAGTTTGTCTTTGCTTTATTTGGTCATTTCCTGAAAGTCCTAGGTACTTGTATGCTAAGGGTAGAACTGAAGATTGTAAGAAGTTTATCGTTCAATATCACGCAGGAGGTGATGAAACTCATCCTATAGTTATGGCCGAATTGAACCAAATCGCTCAGTCATTTGAAATCAGTGGTCTCTTGAAGCCGAAGGATTACTTGGACTTCAGTGTCTTTTTAAGGACAAGACAAAGAAGGCAGAGATCACTTCTTGTAATCATTTGGTCATGGTTTAATCAGTTCAGTGGAAACCAAGTCATTGGATATTATATGACCACACTATTTTTAAATCTTGGGATTAAGAATGCCACCACAAGACTCTTATTGACAGCAGTTAATTCCATTATTTGCTTGATATTCGCAAGTTGTGGGGCTTTTGTAGTAGAAAGATTAGGAAGAAGACCTGTGTTATTGTATGCTAACGCCGGGTTCGTTATCTGTTTCATTGCATTAGCTGTCTCTACAAAAGCTTTTAATGATGATAACAATAATAAGCAAGCAGCATCGGTAGGTATTGCATTTATTTATATCTTTGGAGCAGTGTTCTTTTCATTTGCCATGACTCCTTTGCAGCCAACTTATCCATCTGAAATCTTATCCAATGATATGAGAGCTAGAGGTATGGCACTTTACAACTTAGTGTCTAATGCAGCATCTACTTTGAACTTGTATACGGCACCTTTAGCCATGAAGAATATTACTTATTGGTATTATGTATTTTATGTGTTTTGGGATTCATTCCAATTCTGCATTATCTACTTTTTCTTCATTGAGACCAGTAACTTAAGTCTTGAAGAAGTAGAACATGTATTCTCCGTACCAAACCATGTTAAAGAGAGTATTCGGTTATCCAAAGCTGCCAGAGCATCAACAAAGACTGAATCCAGTGTGTAGTATGTAGCTGATAATGCGACAGAAAAATTATTATGGTTACTAGTAGAGAGAAAGTAGAATTAGCCACAAAGATAAGCGAGATTATACCGCTTGATCCTGAGACATGCAACCAGATGATAGACTATGCGCTCACTCTTACAAGTGAACAAGAGGTCAGTGAGCACTTTGCTAATATGCTAGGAGAAAGTGATGCCACTTCTGAGTTTTTAGCTCAATTCGTCAGTGTTAAGAACCATTCAGGTAAGGGTCCTGTGAAAGTAGACAAAGTCAAAACAGAAAGGGTACCGAAGGGGAACCCTTGGAAGCTGGAAAAGGTATTAGAAGAAAACAAGAGTCAATCGCTTAAACCAACAGGTTCTCATTTAACATCTGAATTAGTAAAGGAAACGCCAAAAGTTCAACCAAAGGATAACAGGAAGACCCGTAAGAAACAGTTGGATAATTTGAAGGATCTTGAAAGCTTATTGAACAGCCTTGAAATATCAAAATCAGACGACACACGTACCGCATGTTACTGTAATGCTACCAGACACCCATTATTTGAGATTGCACCAAATTGTTTGAATTGTGGCAAGATAATATGTGCTAGAGAAGGGTTGCAACCCTGTTCGTTCTGTGGACATGACCTCCTTTCAGCAAAGGACCGAAATGAGATACGAGAGATCCTATTGAAGGAGAAGATGGAACTTTCTTCAAAAGCAGTTAAAGAGCCAAGACAGGAATCACCAAAACCTCAAAAACGGAATAAGATAGTGGTATCGATGAACGCTGGACAGAACCTTTGGAAAGCGCAAGATGAGGCATTGAAGAAAGCAGAGGCGGAGAAGAAGCTTAAACATGAAAAGCTCGCACAAGAAGCACGAGACAAAGAAGCAGAAGAGACCCAACAGAAAGAGTTAGAGTATTACCAAAGTGTCAATGGAGTGGATAAAGATTTGGTAGCAGCGCAAGAGAGACTCAATACGCTTCTTACGTTCCAAGAGGACGGAGCCGAACGTACTAAGATTATAGATAATGCAGCAGATTATGATATATCTACATCTAATAGTGGGAATATGTGGTTATCGGCGACTGAAAGGGCATTGCGGTTAAAGAAACAACAAAGGCAGTTGAGGAAGTACGAAGAAAGTGAAAAGGCCCGAGTGGGTAAAGGGGGTAGAATGGTTGAAATGGTTATTAAAGACGGTAAAGTAGTGATGGTCGAAAAATATAGTTCAACTACAGAAGATACCGAACAACTGGATGATATACAACAGTTAGAACAACAGATTCAAGACAAAAAGAAGAGACATGATGATCTGTTGACCAAGAACATCTGGGATTTTGATGCCGATAAGAATAAATGGGAGAAACCAGTTTACGTCAATGGTTCTTCTAGTAAACAATATGACATGCCAGAGTTAAAGAAAAGAGTACAGGTGGATACAAATAGCGACCCAAATGAATTAGTGGTAAAACTGTATTAATGCAATAACGATATTTACCTTCTTCTTCCCCATCTATTATTCCCTTTTTTATGATGAATCTTTAATCTCTTATAGTTATGACTAATTGGAGCAACCTTTCTACCAGTAGATTTTGGTTTGACTGGCTCTTTCTCTTCTTCGCTCTCAATTTCTTCTCCTTCCGCTAATCGTTCAAGTCTCTTCTCGTGGGTCTGATTGATCTCTTGTAATACTTTATGGAGGTCTTTTCCTTCAAGGTTATCTTGATTATTAGTTTCAATGTGAGGTTTCATCTTCCAGTTTCTTGTAGTTCTCTTTTGGGTTTTAGCTCTACGTTTCTTGGTTGGCAGTTGTCCTACTTCAGGCTCTTCATTATCATCAGACATAAACTGATCTTCTTCTTCGATGTGTATGTTTTGATGCTCCGTAAACACATCAAGGAGCTTTTTAGTGCCGAAAAATCCTTTCCTCTTGAATGGTGACGGGGACACTTGAAATGCAATTTTGCCAAATGGCGTAGATACTGGAGTCTTATTCACCGGGGAGCTTGGTACATTAAATGGAGAGTCTTTGTCAGCGTCCTGAGACATATCGAATTTCTTGATATGATGATTTAAGTATTGTGGTGTTTGAGCAGTAACCAAACCAGTTCTATTGGGTGTTTTAATTGGACTATTTTGAGCCATGCTTATACGATCCATGAACGAAGTCTTCTGTACCGACTTCAATGGAGTTACCTGGGGTAACTGCAGCGGCTTAGTGGGTGTTTTAAACTCGTGTGGTACGCTTTTTGTCTTTAAAGGTGAAGAATCTGGTGGGGTCATCTTTATATCAAATATCGATAGCACTCTACCACCAGCCTGTGGCGTTGGTCCAAGCTCAGTATTACCCCGGCTGAACACATTCACCACTTCGTCTTCGAGTTCATCATCTGTAAGATGCTTAAAACTGTCAATTTGGTCTTTTGGTTTAGCGGTTTTAGCTTTTAAAAGTTTGTACAATTTATAAAGCTTCAGGGCACTAGGATTTTGTTTAACATCATGTTTACCGGGTTTTGTACCATGTTGTTTAAAGAACTCCTTCTCCCATTGCTTTATCTTAAGCTTTACAGTATTAAGATCTGATTCTAATGTCATGTTTATATACGCGTAAAAATCTATATACAATTATAATGCGTCAATGAGGGTAGCTAATTGTTCCTTATTCGGTAATTGTTGTACTTTTAAGACACTTTCAAATATTTGGAATACCGACATTTTGAGTTTCTGTCTTTCATTGTCGGTCAATTTACCTTTAGCTGATTCATAATATGAGATTAATGAACCAGAAATTTTTGATGATTTATTGAGTAAATGGGTTAAAAAGTATTTATTGGCCAGGATATTTTGCCTTAACGCAAGGTATTGGGTAAGTACAAGCCATTTCCTGTGATCTTGTGCTCCCAATAGGTTAATGGTATCCCAAGTGTTCCAGAATCGAGTCCAATTATTTGCGTTCCCGTAAGAGATGAGTTGTAATTCTCTCACTGACGAGCTTAAAGCTAATCCTTTTAGGTCAGCATAATACTCTAAGAGATCATTAATATCCCTTGACCTATTAGGTGACTCATTAGTGGTCTTGAACTGTTGTCCGTTAACAGATTCATCTCCATAAATTGATTGGTTGATTATTGAGAGTCCAAGCTCTGGTCCTTGTTGCTTATCCACGAATGCTAATCTCCATAACAATGGAATACATTCAGGGACACTGTGCAAGTCTATATCATCATCTGAAAGTCTGTAAAGAATAGATGCAAACTCAGATAATATATCGTAACGGCTATCGGCGATGCTCTTATCGTCTGATACATTGATCTCAGGAGAATCGAGGAGTACTTTCATAAATACCACTAGATCCTTAGATTTCTCCGTTGCTGTATTGGGATTAATAGATAGCTGAATATCACTATATTTCTGATAGATGACATCTTTGACTTTGTCTAACGACACAATGTTTGGTGATACCATGTGTAGTACTCTGTAGAACTCAATTTTCAAGTCATAATCAGCTAGTGTAGTTCCGTTGAAACGTTTCTCGAATTCAGTGATATGTCCTTGCACGAGCTGGTCATTTAACGGCTGATTTATTAATTCATCAAGCTTCGTGGATCTAAGTCTGGTGCTGGTATGGAAGTGTCGTCTATTAAGGAAGAATGATGGCACATCACTTGTGTCTTTACCGTATAAATCAGATAAATCTTTTTCAGTTGCTTCTTGCACCCACAATGATTCAAGGTTTAATTCTTGTCTTCTCAGTTCAGTAAGCACGTGAATGCATACATTATCTACTAAAGTTTCACACATGACCCAAGAATTAGCCGGCATTCCAAAATCGTTATCGGTAGCAGATGGTGCTTTGTTTGCTCTTTTGAGCATTCTTCTTCTAGCAACAGGACTAGGAGCTGCTGATACTAATCCGTTTATACGTGCCTGTTTTGCAAAGTTATGCTTGATGAAGTGTTTAAGCTCTTGTCCTGCTTTGTATACGTGCTTTTCTGACTTACCAGTGCCGATTAAGATGTAGTCAAATGGTTGATTCTCAATACTATGAGGATGATCTTTGTCTAAAGCAGTTAAATCATATAGTTTAATGTCTTGGAGCCCATAGTCATTTGCCAACAACACGAGAAACTCAGTTATAGATTCTGGTGATCCTTGTGGAACTTCAGGGATGCCAACTGGTTGATTACCCACTGGGGTACGTATATCTTCCCTTAAATACCACGGTAATTCGTCTGAAGGGTCAGACTTTTCATTACATAGCTGTGGAGAGCCGTGGAGTGATCGTTTGGAAAGAACCAGAACCAGCCTTGCTACTATTGGTAATATTTTAGTACGAGCTAACGACAGTCTAATCATTGTTGAGAGTGAGAATTTCTGGCATCGCAAGAAAAAATTCTGTAATGGCTAAGTTAGTACATAATATTCAAAAGAAACAGCATAGGGAGAGATCGCAAACTCTGGATAGAGCCAGATTCGGGCTTCTTGAGAAGAAGAAAGATTATAGGCTAAGAGCAGCTGATTATCATAAGAAGCAAGCCGCTATAAAAGCTCTCAAAAATAAGGCTGCTCAATATAATCCCGATGAGTATTACCATGCAATGACGAAGAAAAGAACGGATAATAGGGGGATAATCGTGGCAGATAGAGGTAATGAACTGATTACAGTAGACCAAGCTAAGCTACTTAAATCACAAGATGTAAATTATGTACGTACCATGAGACTTAACGAGATGAAGAAGATTGAAAAGATGAAATCAACCCTTGGATTTAAAAGTAAAGGTAAGCATACAGTATTTGTTGAGAATAAGCAAGATAGAGACGAATTTAATCCTGAACAATACTTCAATACTGATAAAGATTTATTGACCAGAAGAGAGAATAGATTAACTAGAGATCAGCTTGAGAGTAATAAGAGAATTATCGCAGATATCGATGAGGTAGTGCAAGATAAACTTAATCAAAAGAAAGTTAAACAGTTTAAATTATTAAAGAGTAGAATGGAAAGAGAACAACAGCTACATGAAGTAGAATCCCGTATGGATCAACAGAGGGAATTAATGAAAAAGGGAAATAAGAAGAAAGTCGTTGATGCTAATGGTAAAACCCAATTTAAATGGAAAAATCAAAGAAAACGTTAACATTGTTGTATATTAGATTAAGATTAATGCATGCATCTCTATTATTCGTCATTATTTAAATTTCGGTTTACATAATCGGTAAACATTGGAGTTATTCTATCACTGTCTACACTTCTCATTCGATTAAGTGCTATGTATGTTCTTCTAATTCTTTGGAGTTGTGCTATACTGACAGTTGTGGGTGGCATATCGATGAAAAGCTTCTTATCTGAGTTTATAATAACTCTACCACCGATATTTTGGAGTTGTTGATGTTGTAAGATCTTTGAGATAACTTCTTGTGTTTGCTTCTCTAATTCTTGTAAGAAATTATTACCAGAAGTGGGTTTAACTAATGTGGCAGCGTTTGGTGGCGGTGGTCTTTTAAGAACAAGGGCATCCCAAATTTCATCGATAGGTAATGATTCAGATTCATCTGATGATACCACAGTGAATAGTGGACTATCCCACCTATTTGTATCTATTGGTTCCTCATATCTCATACACAATTGGTCAATCAAGTCATCTTCCCATTTAAACTCAGGATCAGTGATTGCTGCGTTCCATTTCTTCAGATCTTCTTTCGAGTTTACCACATGAATCACACAATGAGGAGTTACAACTCCTTTAGCTTCAGTGAAAAGTTGATATCTGAACCCCTTTATATACGCCAACGAGTCCAATATAACAAAAGTTGACCTTGAAAGGTCTCTCCTTACTGCACTAATTTGATTCCCTCTAGCTTGTTTCTCAGTGACGGATTCTCTGTAACTAGACCGTGAGATTCCAAGGGTTTGATCTGTATGATACTTAACGTTATAGTTATGACCAGGAGCATTGTCCGCTTTAGATGCTTCAATCCTACTGTTTAACCCTTCTATAAGCTTTTTGGCCCATGTACTCTTCCCTGAGCAAGGGAACCCGGTGATAGTGATTAATGGCATTGATAAAAATCTTTAGCGCATCGCGAATACACCTATGTCATTTATAGCTAGGAGAGTATTTCCGGACTTTAATATTCCGTTAGCTAACTTCAAAGGACATCATCAGAAAGCCTTAACAAAGTTCAGTCATTTGGCGCCACAAATAGATTACATCCTTGAAGTTAGAGACAGTAGAGCTCCAATTGCTACCACTAATGTATTATTTGATCGAGTATTAGCTCATAAACCCAAACTTGTATTATATAGTAAGAAAGATTTATCGGTACTCAGTAAGGAGTTATTGGGGAAGTGGCATAGTAGATACAACGAGTCGTATATGGTCATAGATGCAAGAAGTAAGCAAGACGGTAAGAGAATTATCGATAAGATCAGAGCTGAATACGATAAGATGGACCCAATTCCACCATTGGGATTGAGGGTCATGATTGTAGGGATGCCTAATGTTGGGAAATCTACGTTAGTTAATACTCTAAGGGATGTAGGGTATACTACAGATGCAATAGAAGATGCTATATCTACTAAAAGGAGGAAAGTTGCTAGAACCGGTGGACAGCCAGGAGTTACTAGGAATACTAGTGAAATCATTAAAATATCAGCATCTCCTGAAATATTCATCCACGATACCCCTGGTGTGTTTTTACCGACTGTCAGGAATAGTTATACTATGTTATCACTTGCTTTGGTCGGGTGTGTAAATTCTTCCTTTATCGATCCGGTAGTACAAGCTGATTATTTATTGTTCTTATTGAATCTTCAGGATGCCCCAGGTGCCCGCTATTCCGAATATATGGATCATCCAACTAATTCAGTGGATGAGTTGCTTTATAATATTGCTAAAAAGAGAAACAAACTCAGGAAGGACGGGTCATATGATGAATTAGGGATGGCTACACATTGGTTAAATAACTGGAGACAAGCACGGTCAAACAAGTACAAAGGATTATTTGAACTTGAAACAATAGAGGCCATCAACGGTAAAGAAGTCAAAGAAATCATTCAGAACGAACACGAAAGAATCAAATCTATGAATGTTCATAAGAAAATTGTTGATAGCTTAGGTGAAGATGGTACAGGAATGTCTAGTAGACGGAACCGTACAGCTAAAGATCGTGAATTCGATAAGAGAAACCGTCTTTTCAAATTATAAGGTCATGTACATACGTTAATAGGTTTACAGGAATAATGCGTCAATGTCAACTTCCTGTAGTTCTTCATGCTCTCCAAAAGTTCCACTGCCTTCTTTTCTATTCCTTGTTTTGTTTTCCTTCTTCTTAGGTTTAAATGGTTTAGTATCAGCAGCAAGTTTTTTGGTTATTTTATCCACCCTTTTGCTATTTTGTAATAGCCATTTTGGTTCGTTAACGGTGAACCTATTGCGCAATACGTTACCCAAGTTTAGAAGGTTTGTGTGGTCTTTTGACGTTAGGTACTTGGTGATGAACTCAGGATCATTTATCATCTCATCATAGTTGTCGGTCTTAGCAGCCTCCATGATAATCTTGGACACAATATTGTGGAACTTCACAATTGCTGGATTCTGTGACATGAGTCGCTCGTCCACTGTGCCCTCTGATTGAGTAAACTTGTCTTCGAGTGATTGGTGGGCAAGAAGTCCTAACTTATCGTTTTTAATGACAAACGGATCATCTAGTGACTGTAAAGCATCTGCATCTAAATCTCTTCCGAGAATGAAATGTTCCATATCAGAGTCCTCTGTTTTGTCATCCACAAGATCTGGAAATCTTCCAATCTTTTCATCTTCTTTGAATGGCAATCTCACCATTTGCATGCAAAGTATAAACTCACCGTTTAATTTAGCCTTACATGGTATCATGGCACTTATTCTTACTTCGTCGTTGTTCTTTTGAACATATCGCACGAGCAAAAGACAATGCAGTTCGATCAATGCTTGACACAATGAGTTGTAAGTGGTAATATTCCTTGGTGACAGACCTTTGGAAGGAACCGAGTAGTAAGAATCTTCTGTGAAATATGCGAGAGGTAAATCATCAATATTCATAGCTCCAATGACGTCCATTGATGCCAATGTAGCAAGTTTTGATAATGTTAGTACATCTCCTTCCAATACATGAATATCCTTGTTGGTGTATCGATAACCATTCTTCCACTCTCCATTTTTGATATACTTTTTTGTGTCGGCTTCTTCTGTATCAGGAAGTTCCACATAGTACTTATTCTTGGTAGTGACATCTTGTACACCAGAGCGAACTAGATAGTTCTTAGTTGGTGGTAACTTCTCAGGACGTACAGCGGGGTAAACTTCAACGTCCATCGAGATCCCATTAGGGTCACTTTCCATGGATAAATCACACCCCATTCTAAGATTTCCCTTGTACACCGACCGAGGGTCAACTCTTTTAAGAGGAGGACACATTTCAAGTATGTTATCAACTTTTGTGGCATCAAGAATGGTTGCATCACATGATTCAGCGAAAGATTTCCAAAATTTTAGGCAATCAGGATCTGCTTGATCTGCGAATGCATCAATGATAGTGAAGTTAATATCAGAAGAATTAGCGGCATTAGCGGCCGATTGGACTAATTTTTCATCTAAGGGGCCCAAATACTCGGTTAAGTTAGGAATTACCACGATATTTCGTATAAAAGACCCTTTTGAATCCTGACCCATAATAGCAGTAGCTACCAGTACAGCGGCAGCAGCAGTACCAGTATTTTTAGTACTATTAGGAACTAAAACTTGTTGATACTGCTTAAGGTCAGCTAAAGTAGGGGCTTTCTTCCGAGTAATTACATTAATTCCATCAAGGTTCTTTTCCCCTTCAAATATATGATTAGTATCATTACTATGACATAATACAACGGAGATAAAATCAGTTACACGTCCTTTAATCATTTTTGCTACCACAGAATGATAAAAGTATCGTAAACCTATAGTTAAACCCGGCGAATTGGATTGTTCAAAAGCTGTTGACACGTCAATGACAAAAGTAGTTAGCTCCTTTGACATGGCTAAAGTTGCTTAATTTCGTCAAATTCCGCATTTAGTGATTTCGATAATTGAACTATAACTAAAGCATGAGTGGTCCATATATACCGTATGGAAGTCCTTATGGTACTGGGAATGGATATAATTTACCGGCTGTTACAGATCAAAATTACAACGTTAATTTAGTGGCGACTCCCCAACCAGTCAATAGTAAAAGAAGTGCATCTGGCATGCATAATGGATCTGGTGACCCGATGATGGATAATGGTAATAAACATAATATTAATAGATCAATTCATAATCAATCTGGTGGTAGTAGTATTGGCGGACCCATTGGTACCCCTCCGGTGCATCATCAAACTCAATTACTACCACAATTTCAAGTTCAACCAACCCCCCAATCTCAGCCATCGTCTTTTTTGAACGGGCCCAACAATATGTGGTTGATGCCACCAATTCAAAATTTGGGTCAAAGGGTGCCTCAATATCAATCCTCTGAATCAGTACCCCCTGCAGTTGTATCTGGCCCTACAATGTATGGATATCAAGTAACTCCTGGTCCAGTTCCTACCATGGCTTCTCAGTTACCATACCCACCCTTGAAGAATCCACCAAGGTCGTTAAATAATACTCCTCCAGTCTTAAATGCTCCACCACAGATCCACCAAAGATCTGTACAACAAGTCATCCAACATCGGGGTCCGTTACAACATCAAATTCATGCCCCTGTACCTATGAGTCAGACCCATGCGATAGACCAAACAAATGATAGAAGCCAGTTATCTTCACCATTTGATGAACCACACTTTAGTAAAGAGGTAAGAGCATTCCAAGCTAGTTATGGTGGTAATTTCAAACCAATAACTCCAAAAAAGAATAGTAAACCACGTATTAATAAATTATCAAATCAAGTTGATAAGAAAGTAATGAAAAAAGTTTTAAAAGATGATGACAATGATTATAAGGAAGCCGAACCTTCAACGGACCCGTATTTCTTTCACTTTCTTAATTGTTTGAAATTGTCAAGAGATGATTCAACTCCTACATCTCCATGCTTTTATAGTGTTGATACTCAATTAGAGAAGAAACTATTTGACCTATTCATTCATGAAATGTCTGCTTCAATGGATATGTTCATGATGGGGAATTTTTTTGCTGATATAGTACCAGAGATGGCACTTTTAGATGAATCTGGGTTAATTCTAAGCTCAATGTATAGCTTAAGTGCACTTATGCTTCAAAGAATTGATCCTGATTCTATTGATCTGTCAATACCAATAAATTATTATCATCAAACAATTAAGTCTATACGGCATCACTTGAGTTTGCCTACTAGTGGTGATGATAATGATGGTACAATTGCTAGATGTCTTTTAAGTACTATATTATTAGGAGTCTACGAGATGTTTTTTTTAGCAAGTGATAATACTTATGTTAAAGGAGCTGTAAGTTTATTAACTTCTATTATCAATAAATCTGAAGAACCTAGTCCTTTAAAAAGTTCCCCGTTTCTTCAAATGTGCTTTTGGGCAATGTTTGTATGTGACTTGATTCTTTCATTGAAGTTCAATTTACCAACAATGTTCTCGGTGAAGAACTTTTGGCTACAAGTTGATGGAGAATTCATGGGCCAGTATATTGAGCCAATTATAACAAAGCCTGACCCATCGAATGACATTAATCATGGGTTGTTTATCAGTAAGAAAGAAGCAATTTGGTGGTTACATAGAGCATTAGTTCAATTTAGTGTGATAAATGAGTTTAATTGTGAAGTTATTGTATTAACAGATGAAGAATTTAAACAAAATAAAGTATTTCATGATTGGTTAGAATTGAATCGACAAGCAGATGAATTTGAAAATAAATTACCTGAAGCATTAAAGCCAATAATTTATAAGCCAAGCTCAACTGAACCAATCGATTCAAATTACCCCAAAATCTATTTCAGAGATGAGCTTGCAGCTTTAATAACATTACAGTTTAAGTTGTCAAAAATTTCATTGTATCAAGCATTAATTCATAAGGCTAACCTTGAATCGAGTGAAGTTCAAACTTACCTTAGTAATATACCCAGAAATCATGCAAAATTACTTGCAAAAGATATTATTGGTATACTAATTACGTATGATTTAAGTTTGTATTTATGGCCCATCAACATTCATGCAATCAGACAAGTTGCTCGATACTTGCATGAGGATGAAGATGAGTATCATGAATTAGAAGTATTTATGGAAAGAGTTATTGATACATGTCATTTTATCTTTCAAACAAAAGGTATTATCGGTTAGTTTATAGACGGAATATAAGTAAGTTTTGCCGAAGCGCATTAATGGTCAGGTTAACCTTAATTACAGTTTGCATGGCCCGTTAATTTCAACAATGTGGTTCACTGAGGGTAATGATGATTTCACTTATGATATCGAAGAGTTAAGACGTATAACAAAAGATGTTAACTATTGTAATACCGTTAATGAATATCAGTTAGATATTATGATTAAATTATTATTTAAGCACCAGTTAACTAAACAACAAACTGTCGACGTGATTGCATCAATGTCAAACGTTTTATTGGTTAATAGACCTTTGCATATGTCATATTTTGTTGATAATTACGCCAGTAAAGTATTGGTCTATTGTGATAAGCTAATTCATCAAGGGTTTGACGTCAAATCCTGTAAATTTGACCATCTAATACCAATTTATAGATTAATCTTTCTAACCTTATACGGGGGGTTAGATGATACGGATAGAGTTATATTAAATGATCTTTACACCAACTTATATTTGAGTGTTAGAAACTGTGTGGAATTACTTGACAACAACTTTAGCCACCTGAACTATCAACTACTTTTGATTGAAGTATTAAAATGCTTATATACGTTCCACCATAAACATAACTATGGCCATGGTTTGATACAAGATTCCCGTAGTATAGATGATAGTCTTCGTATTATCAATAAGTACTCCAAAAAATCTGATGGTAACTCAACCATGGTGTCAAAGCAAGCATTTAATTATCTATTACTATTATGTGATGATGCCGAGCCTGAATCTTTCACAGCTAATGAACAGTTATACTTGGACTTTTTTAATGGGTTAACAAACAAGTTAAAGAGTGTATTCTCCATGGCTGATCAAGTAGAGATGTATCCTGCTCTTATAAATGTTCTTTTAGTGATGAAATATTTTTCAAATAAATTAGTGGAGAACTTGAAGAATAACAAAAAATGTCATATGTTACACGATGAATTTTGTACTATAATCATCCCCTCTGATGATTCAAGCTTCCTATACAACAAGTTTCTACAAATATTGGCGATGCTGGCATTCCCCAATCTTGGTGTCAATCATTCGTTTAGTCAAATGCAACAGTTTGAACTTATACGAGGAACAATAATTTCTTTATATTATGATGCATGTTATGAACCTGATCTTAAACAACATCAAACCAAATTCTTTGAGTTAATTGGGTACTTTAATTGTAATATGTACATGGAGAAACATAATATCAAAGTAGATTACTCAATTGATTTGAGGAAAGTTACAGATCCTATATGCAAATATCTTGATAAAGAAGCATACTTTAGTAAAAAATCAGATTACATTGATGAACCAATGAAGTCAAAACCTACAGAACTCGAAGAAATGACAGAAGAAGAGAAAGAACGTGAAGCAGAAAAATTATTTGTTATATTTGAACGAATGGAGAAACTAGGAACTTTTGAAAACTTCCAGAATCCTATAAAAACATGGCAACAACAGGGTAAGCTTGAAGAAATATAATAAACGTTAAATTTTATCCTCAAGTTGTAATACTAAAGCAGTACGTGAAGGAACATATATAAACATTGCATTATCTCTATCATTCCATCTCTCATCTTTTGTAAAAAATCTTAATGGTTTACCTGCTCCATCAGTATCACCAACTCTATCGTGACCACCAAAAGCTGAAGAATCTGAATTTAATACAATTTTATATGTACCAGCAATTTGAACTCCAATCTTATAATCAGGGAATGATTTGGTTGCATTAAAATTAAATATGAATAATACTCCATTTCTCTCAAATACAATCATCTTATCACCTTCATGTTTAAGTGAAACATAAGCTTGTGATGAATTTAAGATGTTATACTTTTCATCAATATGTTGCATGGCGGCATCAAAAGCGAATAAAAATTTATACCGAAGTAAGTCACCTTCAATAAGGTTAAATTGTCTTCTGGCATAATGATATGATTCTCCATTACCAGCTCTTGGGAAATCTAACCATTCAGGATGTCCAAATTCATTACCTTCGAAGTTCAAGTATCCTTCACCACCTAATGCAAAAGTGATCAACCGTATCATTTTATGTAATGCAATACCTCTATCAATAACAGGTGTATTCTCGGTTAAAACTGACATATTAGTATACATTTCTTTATCCATTAACCAGAATGCAAGTGATTTATCACCCACTAATGCTTGATCATGAGATTCACAATACGCAACACAATTCTCTCCATGTCTACGATTTGTTAAAGTATGTACAATACTTCCCATATCCCATTCTTCATCTTTTAAATGTTTTAAAATTTTAATCCACATATCAGGAATTGCCATAGATAATCTATAATCAAACCCAATACCTCCACTAGTAATTGGTACACACAATGAAGGCATCCCACTAACATCTTCTGCAATTGAAATAAACTTGAAATTATCTGTTTTACCCATATCTACAAGTAATTGATGTGCTAACATAAAATAAACTACTGCATCAACATCAACCCATTCAGGGTTAAAATATTCATTATAGTCACCACTAAATCCAAATCCTAACCCATGATGTTTATATAACATACTAGTAACTCCATCGAATCTAAATCCATCAAACTGGAATTCATCTAAAAAGTATTTTAAATTAGATAAAAGGAACCTTAATGTTTCATAATTTGCATAATTAAAAATTCTTGAATCCCACTGGTCGTGCATACCTCTGGGACCACCATGGAATAAATAGTGATCAGTACCATTGAACATATTTAACCCGTCATCCACGTTCTTTGAGCTATGAGAATGAACTACATCAAGTAAAACTTGAATACCCAAATTATGAGCTTCATCAATTAATTGTTTTAGATCATCAGGAGTCCCAAATCTTGAAGAAATTGCAAAGAAATTAGTCACTTGATATCCAAATGATGCGTAATAAGCATGTTCCATTATAGCCATTAATTGAATTGTGTTATAACCTAATTTATGAATAATTGGCAACACATTTTTAGTAAAATTTTTGTATGAGCCAATTGTTGGTTCAGGGGTTGAAATTCCAATATGTGCTTCATAAATTCTTATACCACCAGCATTTTTGAATTCAGGACGCAGGTACTTAAATTTATACTGTTCAGCAATTGGGGGATTCCAAAATCTGGCTTCATATAAGGAATTTTCTGTTGAAGGGGTGCACCTGTGAGACCATGGACATAATCGGTAAATAATTTGACCATCAGCTAACTTCATGGCAATTTTGTACCTGGAATCATGTGGGACCGCAAACTCATTATTAATTGGTTCAATAGTCAATTGCCATAACCAGTATTCATTGACTTTATGTAATTTGTGGCTATTAACATCCCAATTATTGAAATCACCAACAAGCGATACATCAACTACATCAGGAATATACTCAGTAATAACAACCTGTTTAGTATCCCAATTGGCGTGTAATCCATATGTCTTATATGATGAAGCAAAATTAGCTAAACCTCCTTCACTATTAGATAATTTATTATACCAGTGTTTAAACTGTAAATTCCGATTGATTAACTCACCAGAGTATGGCTCTAACCAAGGGTCTAAATCTAAAACTCCTTTAATTAATTGATTTGATTCTATTAAATCTGTCATTAAAAATTGTAGAGTTGCCAGCAAAGAAAAATACCCTTTTACTGGGGTTTATCATCAGGAGATACACGACTAATCAACTGATTTATATTACAATCTATACAGGAGTTACCTAAATCTTTGGTTTAATATTTTGTCCGCACCAGCTTCGTCATACTCCTTTTTACTAACCCACATTTGATGAAATGTACCTAATGATGCAAGTACACTTCCACCAATCCATGCTTGATTAACCCTTTCACTTGAACTACCAACTGCGTGTAATCTAATTTTTAACCCAGGATTTAAAGCTGTTAATTCATTATATAATCTTTCAGTTAATTGTGGTATTAATGAAACTCCTCCGGTAATTATAATATTATGAGCAACTGTTGCTCTTAAATCAATATCGATTGTTGATAACACATATGAGATTAAATTAGTTAATCCTCTTGTTTCATTAATATCAGCTTCCATTGGTGTATTTGGTGGTGGTGTTGCTTGATTTGATTCATTCTTTCTAGCTCTTTTTAATGGTCTATAATCATCTTGATTTGAGTCAATTGTTATAGTTCCATTCTCTATTTGATATTTCTTGCCAAATTCTTCATTCGTAAAACTATAATTACCTGGTTCAAATAATGAATCTGCTAATTCAAATCTTTCAATAGATAATTCAATTGATTGCCCATTTGGTAATTCAAATAATCGTTTATTTTGTGATTTAGAATATTCATCAGTATTTTCATCATTTAATGATTTTTCTGGTACTTCCAACATCGTTTCTTTGATTTCATGATATACTAATTCCTTTTGATATTCATCATACGATTTTGTAATATTTTTTGGTATTTCTCTAGTGGTAAAATTTGGTGATTCAGGATAAACTGTTGGTTGTTTACTTTTAATAGTATATTTTGAATTTAATGATAAATTCGAAAATTTTGCCATAAACAAATCTTTTAATTGATCACTTAAATAACTACCAGCATAATGAGTTCTCATTGAATTCTTTAATAATGAAATTCCATCAATTACTGGGGTAACACTTACTGTATCGTGACCAATATCAACAACTAAACAATTTGGTCTACCTTGTTGAAATGATATACAAGTTGGATTCCGTACTAAATATAACGCTGGGAAATCAAATTTTTCATAAAAACTTTCAACGAGTCTTTTCCTATCACTCTCTGAAGTCCATATTGGTTCTGTTATTAATATTGGTTGTTGTTTATAATCAATTAATAAATCTTTCTCGAAATAATATTCATACTGATCCATTGCAGCATCCCAATCCATAATAACAGAATCTTTAAGTATTGGCTTAATTTCATAATTACTTCTTGGGATGTTTATTGAATCTCCAAAAATTTTATTGTTATTATCTGTTGCATAATAAGAAGGGGTAATAACTCGAGGAAAATCATCACCAGCGTATCCAATTCTTGTATTTAAAGAACCTGGATCAAGTACTATGGCATTAATTTCATCACCTCCATAAACATTACCATTTGTATTAACTGCTGCCATGTTCAACAATAATTGAAAAAATCTTAAACTGCGAATTAGTGCACTTATCTATTAAATTACTATAAGCTATACAATTATTGATTCAGATTCAAGTACAGAGATTAAAAATTGAATTTCTAAACGTTTTCTACTTTGTTTAATCCAATCATCAGCTAACTTTCTTGGCCATCCTTTTAAATTTGCTGCTTCTTCAACTGCTAAATCTAATTGGCCTTTTGCTAATGAATTTTCAATTCTACCAATAACTGATTCAATATCTTTACCATTTGGTTTTGATCCTTTAACTGGTAAAAGTAATTTTGAAAAAATCATTGACGAAAAATGTCCTAATAATCCAGCATTAGGTGGTAATAAAGATGCTGACCTTAATTCAGGTGCTAATTCATCCCATTTATTTACAATTTGTGAATTGGTTAAAATTGAATGAGTTGACTCTCCTTTAATTAATGGTTTTAAATCTTTTATAGCTAAATTGACTAATTCGTCATCAATTGTCTTTGAAACTTTTTCAATTTGTGAAAAATATCCATTTAATGATTTTGGTAAAGCACTTTCATCGGTTGATGATAATGCATGTTTTAAATTGGAAAGTGCTGTCAGTAATAATATTTTATTATGATTAGCAACTAGTTGATTTTCTAAACTGATAGAAAATTCTTCTAATTCTTTTAATTTATCATTTAAAGCTTCTAATCCTGCTAATCTACCATTCCTTTCTTCATTAAGTTTATCTTGAACTAATTGTTCAAATTGTCTTGTTTGTTCAATTCTCATCATTGTTACTGCATTAACAGCTGCTTGACTAATTGTCTTTTTAGTGGCTTCAATTTCATGTGTAACTCTTTCATTAAATTTAGACTCTAATTGAGATTTTTCTCTATTGAATTGATCTAATAAATTTTCGGTTAATTCTAATTCTTTTTTGGTATACGATGATAATAAATCAGTTTGTGAATCTTTTAATTTGTTTTGAACTTCTTTTTCAAAATTTGTTGATAATGAACCTAATTTGGCTGCTAATTTACTAACACTTTCATTAATATTTCTAATTAATGCTTCTTTACCAGCAGAATTTGATCCAATATCAATTGATTTAATTAAATCATTAAATGATTCAATTGTTTGTTTAATTGATTCATCAACTGATGAACTAATGTCTTTATCTAATTGAATTAATGGTAAATGTGCAATAGGTCTTTGATGTGTTTCAACTGGTTTTTGTAATTGTTGTGCTGGTGTTGCATCTTTACCTAAATTATCCACATTAAGTTGTTTTTCGTGATTTGTTAATTTATTCTTAGCATCTTCATACATTTTTTCACTCTTTGATGTAAATTCTTCAATTTGTTCTCTTGATGGTAATTTAAATTCAAGGTTAGTAATTTTGTCCTTTAAATGACTAAAATATTGTTGTAAATCTTCAACTGAACCATTTTCAATAATATCAATAATTTCTTCATAATATGGTAATTGTTTATCAATAACAAAATCCATGACTTTATCATTCTTAGTGGCTGCATATAAAGTACCTCCATAAGCTAAACTTGCAAGAATAGCTGTATTTAATAATAATTTTGTAAATGAAAACTTCTTCTTTGGTGGTGGTGGAACTTTAACAATTGTTTCACCAGTTGCTGGTCTAATTTCAATTTTGGCTTTTGGTTCATTCAATCTTCTGACAGATCTACTAATTTGACGTGAAGTGATATTAGTAGATTGAATTAACTTCTTATTAGCTACTGAACGAATCATCATGTTTCTTCCAATCAACGTTAAATGTTTAGTTTTTCACCTCCAGTGAGATTGAGATTATTGGCAATTAGTACACGACATTTTCTTACCATACTTTAATTGTCGCAAGTCAGGTGTCTGATAACAAACTTGATATGTCAATAACACCATTGGCAATTTACCCGCCACATCCTACTACTACTAGGGCACTGAGCGTATCGCTTGCGTACGATAAGAATAATGATAGAATCGCTTACGCCATGGGGAGATCAGTCTTCATCAAACCAATTGATGTTGAGTCTGATTCACCTTCATTCCAATTAGTTAAGCACAATGCTTTAACTACCGCTGTCTCATTCTCCCCCAGTGGGTTCTATTTAGCCACCGGTGATGAATCCGGTCAAGTGAAGATTTGGAACACTCCAGTAATTAACGGTAACGTCACCGATAGTCAACCTACTGTCAAGAGTGAATTTCAAATCCTTTCGGGACCAATTAAAGCTATTGCATGGGATGCTGATAACTCCAGAGTAATTGCCGTTGGTGAAGGTAAGGATAAATTTGGTCATTGCTTTACATTTGACACGGGTAATTCCATTGGAGAAATTCAAGGTCATTCAGATATCATTAATTCTGTTGATATTAAACCTCAAAGACCTTATAGAGCTGCCACTGGTGGTAATGATAAGGCCCTTGTATTTTACACGGGACCTCCTTTCAAGTTCGATAAGAGTACCAGAGATCACCACTCAAATGTTATTAGGCAAGTTAAGTTCTCTCCTGATGGAAAGTATTTAATTAGTGTTGGTTCAGATAGATTAATTGTTGTGTACGATGGTAAAACTGGTGAATATATTAGAAAGATAGAGAACGCCCACGAAGGTGGTATCTTTGGGGTTTCATGGTACGCCGATTCCAGTAAATTTGCCACCTGTTCTGCTGATAATACCGTAAAAGTATGGTCATCAGAGACTTTTGAAGCAACTAAAACCCTTCAGGTGGAAGAAAAAACATCTGTAACCAATCAGCTCGTAGGATTAGTGGTTACCGATAAGATCATTGTCGCTGTAAACTTAAATGGAAGTTTTGTTTACTTCTTAGATGACTCAGTCAAAGTCTTGTCAGGTCACCAATCGGCCATAACCTCGTCAGTTATTGCTGAAGATTCATTATTTACAGGTGGATCTGATGGTCTGATCTTTAAATGGGCAATCAAAGGTGAAAAACTTGATCCAACTCCACAAGCCATTGGAGATGAAGCTACTAAACATACCAACTACGTGGTTGATTTGTTGTACTACAAGAACACATTATTTACCATTGGTTGGGACGACAAGTTAAAATCATGGGAAAACGGTAAACTCATCAAAGAGGCAAAGCTTAGTGCCCAACCAAAAAAGTTGATTTTGAATGGGTCACAACTCAATGTTGCGTTTGAAAATTCTATTGAAACGTTTGATTTAACTGACTTTACGTCTGAAGAGACTAAGTTAAAATACGACACTAATGATATTGATTTATTAAGTGAAAAGTTATTGCTCACCAATTTAAAAGAGAACAAGATTGAAGACATCAGTTTAGGGTTGAAGTTTGATGCCATCAGGGGTTCACCTTCTATCATCAGAGTTTCACCAGATGAAAAGTATATTGCCCTCGGAGATACTACAGGTAAATATGTTGTTTATAACGCAGATTCTACTGTTAAAACTACTAGATGGGTGTTCCATACTAGCAAGATTATTGACGCTAGTTGGAGTCCAGACTCTAAATACTTACTTAGTGGTGGATTGGATTGTGGAATCTTCATTTACTCCATTGATAAACTTTCAAAAGTTGTAAAATTTCCATTAGCGCATCAAACAGGAATTACTAAAGTTGAGTGGATAGAATATACCACTGACGATGCTGTAATCGCAACTACTGGACTCGATGGATCTATCAAGTTATGGAAAGTTTCTTTAAATAGTAAATAAAACCGTTTTATGTCTAAATAGTAAATTCCGTTTATCTCCGGTGTCCTAATCCGGTATATTAATAGGAAATAATGTGTCAAACATCCTTAACACCTTTTATCGCCTGAAAAGTTTCCGATTACTTAAGAAGCTTAATTCCCACCTAAATTCACTAAGTCTAACAAAGTTACTTATGAGTGGTGAAACATTAGAGAAAGGTGTAGAGACACCTAAGCTTCAAAAGAGGCTAATGACATTTATGCTTAGTAAGAAAGTGCCCCCCATACCCTCAGAGGAAGAGAGGAAGCCATACTTAGGCACATACGCTAATATCATATCAAAAATTGGTTTCTTATGGTTACTACCTATAATGAAGGTTGGTTATAAGAGAACACTTGTAGCGGAAGATATGTATTATTTAACTGATGATTTAAAGGTAGAGACCTTAGCAGATCAATTTTATAAAAATTTTGATATTCAGCTCAATAAAGCAAAAGCAAGGCATTTAGCGAAGAAAGCACAAGAAAAAGGTATTAAAGATGTTGACAGTGAAGACGATGATTTAGATGACTTTGTGGTGCCTAGACATACGACCATCTTCGCTATTGTCATAACATTCATGAGACCATACATAATTGCTTGTATCAGTTTAATGTTTGCGCAGTTATGTCAAACGTTGAACCCTTTATTGATAAAGCATTTAATTCAGTATGTTGAAGATAAGTCGAGGGGGATAGAACCAGGGATCGGTAAAGGGGTGGGATACGCCATTGGAGTGACACTTTTAATCATTTGTAATGGTATTTTTATCAATCAAACGTTTTACACATCAATGCGTGTTGGTGCGTTAGTAAAAGCAGTTTTAACAAAGTCATTGCTTGACAAAGCATTCAAATTAAACATGGAGTCACGCCACGAGTACTCGGTAGGTAAAATCACTTCTATTATGGGTACAGATTTATCTAGGATTGATTTCGCTTTGGGTTTGCAGCCATTCATAATTGTTTTCCCAGTTCCTATAATCGTTGCAATTGTAATATTGATTGTCAATATAGGAGTTACTGCGTTGGTTGGGGTAGCATTAGTGGTGGTATTTCTTGTGGTCATTACCGTATGTACCAAATCATTATTCAAGAGAAGAAAAGCTGCAACTATCTTTACTGACCAAAGGGTCAATTATATTAAAGAATGTTTGAATAACTTACGGATGATCAAATTCTACTCCTGGGAGCCTCCTTACTATGAGAACATCTCCAATATTAGGTTAAAGGAGATGAAAATTGTTTATATCATTCAGGTGTTGAGAAATGTCATCACTGCTCTTGCAATGAACTTGAGTAATGTGTGCGCCATGGTCACATTCTTGGTGTTATACGCTACCAGAGGTCAAAGCGGTGCCGCTGATATCTTCTCTTCGGTGTCAGTGTTTAATGTGCTAACTCAAGTGTTGTTTTTATTGCCAATGGCACTTGCTGCTGCATCAGATGCTCTAGTTGGTATCAATAGAGTGGGCCAGTTTATGGCCTGTAAGGAGTCCAATAGTGAGGACATTAGTACTGTCCCCTCTCCTCAGACTAAACAGTACATGGATAAACATCGAGTTAGTGTTAAGATGGACCATGCAAGCTTTGAATGGCCTGTATTCCATGATGATGTACCTCTTGCAGTCGTGGAAAAAGGTGGAGAACTCCTGGGAAGTGAAGAAACTATCGACTCCGAGTCGTTTCCTGGGTTACATGACATTGATATAGAAATCAAGGCTGGTGAATTCTTGGTGATTACTGGGTTAATTGGTTCAGGTAAATCTTCTTTACTTAATGCCATTGGTGGATTCATGAAACGAACTGCTGGTACTGTGAGTGTCAATGGATCGCTTATCCTTTGTGGTCAACCATGGATCCAAAATGCTACTGTCAAGGAAAATATCATTTTTGGATCAGAATTTGATGAAAAACGTTATGCTGATGTCATTTATGCTTGTTCTCTAGAAAATGATTTAGCCATGCTTCCTGCTGGTGATAGAACTGAAATTGGTGAAAGGGGGATCACGTTAAGTGGTGGTCAAAAGGCTCGTATTAACCTTGCCAGAGCTGTATACGTCAATAGAGACATAATCTTATTGGATGATGTTTTATCGGCAGTTGATGCTAGGGTTGGTAAACACATCATGGAAAACTGTATCCACGGCTTGTTACGTGATCAAACCCGTATTTTAGCAACTCATCAACTATCACTTGTTGGGTCTGCAAGTAGAGTAGTGTTTTTGAATGGAGATGGCTCAATTTCTATTGGAACTCCTGAAGAATTAGAAGCAAACAACGATGGGTTTAAGAATTTAATGAAATTTAACCAGGCCACCCAATCGGAGGAGGAAGAACAGGAGGAAGATGAGGAAATCGAAGAAGAACTTCAGAGGGAAATCACCAAACAACTTACCCAACGAGATGAAGAACACCAGGAATATAACCAGGATCAAACAGCAGATGGTAGGTTAGTATTACTGGAGAATAAGAACGAAAATGGAGTTGATCCGAAGGTATACAAACGGTACTTTGCTAGTGGTTCTGGTAAAGTTTCAACCCCAATGATGATATTCTTGTTGATTTCTAACGTAGCATTAGCTACGTTCTGCTTCTTCTTCAGTAATACATGGCTATCGTTCTGGGTGGAACAGAAATTTAATATCACCAACGGTCAATACATTGCTGTGTACGTGATCTTAGTGTTTGCTTCCTTCTTCTTTTTCATGATGGAATTCGTATTGATCGTTTACATCACCAATCAAGCATCTACAATATTGAATATTAAAGCAGTGAAAAGAGTGTTGTTCTCGAAGATGTCATTCTTGGATACTACTCCAATGGGGAGAATCATCAATAGATTCACTAAGGATACTGATGTGTTGGATAACGAACTTGGAGAACAAGCAAGGTATTTGGTGTTCACTGCTGGTAATATTGTAGGAGTGTTCATATTGGCGATTATTTTTTTACCATGGTTTGCTCTTGCTATACCCGTATTAGTTGCTGGTATTACTATGGCTGGAAGTTTCTATATGGGTACCTCTAGGGAGGTCAAACGGTTGGAATCAGTGCAAAGGTCTTTCGTGTACAACAACTTCAATGAAAGCTTAAACGGTATGGACACCATTAAAGCATACCACGCTGAAGACAGATTCAAAGGCTATAATTCCAAGTATATCGATAAGATGAACGAAGCGTACTTGATAACTATTGCTATTCAAAGATGGTTAACGGTCAACCTTGCAATTGCTGCTTCATTATTTGCATTCATCGTTTCCATCTTATGTGTCAATTCAGTGTTTAGTATTAGTCCTGCAAGTACTGGATTATTACTATCTTATACTTTACAATTAACTGGGCAGTTATCTATGCTAATAAGAAACTACACTCAAGTAGAGAATGGTATGACATCAGTTGAAAGATTATGTGATTTTGCTTATGATTTAGAAGGTGAAGCTCCTTATGAAATATCTGAAACAACTCCTCGCCCAACATGGCCAGAAGCTGGTGAAGTTGTCTTTGAAAATGTTTCAATGGCGTATAGACCAGGACTTCCTTATGTTCTAAAGAATATTAATGCCCACATAAATAGTCAGGAAAAGATTGGTATATGTGGAAGAACAGGTGCTGGTAAGTCTAGTATTATGACTGCGTTGTATAGGATCAGTGAACTTGATCGAGGTAAAATTCTTATTGATGGAGTTGATGTTTCTCAAATTGGGTTGAAAGACTTGAGGTCAAAGCTTTCAATTATTCCACAAGATCCAATTCTTTTCAAAGGTTCAATCAGAAAGAACTTAGACCCATTCGGACAAAGCTCAGATGAGAAATTATGGGACTCATTAAGAAGAGCTGGATTGATAGATGGTGATAAGTTACAGCTAATCAAACAGCAGAATGGTGATAATCTTCATAAATTCCACTTAGATCAACTGGTTGAAGATGATGGAACAAATTTCAGTTTAGGTGAAAGACAATTGATTGCATTTGCTAGAGCGTTAGTAAGGGATTCTAAACTTCTTATTCTTGATGAAGCAACTTCTTCTGTTGATTATGAAACTGATAGCAAAATTCAACAGACAATTGCAAGAGAATTCAGTCATTGTACAATCTTATGTATAGCTCATAGATTGAAAACAATTCTTAATTATGATAGAATCCTTGTACTTGATAAAGGTGAAATTAAAGAATTTGACACCCCATGGAATTTGTTCAATACAAGAAATAGCATATTTCAACAAATGTGTGAAAAGTCTTCCATTGTAGCTGAAGACTTCAAACATTAATTTATATATTTACTCATTATATCATTAATTATACGTCAAACAACTTGACCACTTTCTCCACTCCAATGACGTCTTAAATCTTTTGCTCTAAAATTCATTTGCCAACCAGTCAGTGATTCAATTTTACTTAATAAGTTTAATACTGCTTCATGTTCTTGTTCACTACTTAATAGCTGACCAGCAATCCAAAGTGGTTGTAAAGCATTATTCCAACATCCATGATGTTCATTATGAGTACTAATTGCACAAATTTGTTTTGCATGCCAAATTGGTGATTTTATATGATCTTGATAGGTAATTCTATGCATTCTTGGTTTATTTTGCATTAATAATATAATCGCCATATGATATAATTGATTAGCAGATATTGCAGGTCCATTGACATATAAAATTCCTGGGAATAATGTTGTACCTGCTTGTTGAGACATTATAGGAGTTAATTCTAATGGTCTATTAACATGCCAATCACTAACCTCATCCCATAAAAATCTCCATTCTTTTTCATAATCTTTTTGAGTTTTTGCTATCAAATTTAATACTCTTGAACATAAAAATACCATATAATTTGCATACATATCTTCTGTATTACCAAAAGTAGTAAATAATTTCCTCAGATCATAAACTGTACATCCTTGAGGGATCCAATATTCTGATGGGATAATCGTTGATTGTTCACCGATAACAGCAGAATTTACGTCCATTCTTGCATAACACCAAAATAGACCTCTTTCTAGGTCATTACTAAATCCATTAATATTGTGCATTTTGAAAAGTGCTGCACATCCTTCTAAATGATACCTCCATTTTTTTGGTGATGAAGACATCATTTCGAAAACACATAATATAACACAACTAGTTATTAAAGGAGTATCCATAGTCTTATTAACGGTAGGAATTAAATATTTTAGGGTATCTTGATATAATTTAATAGTTTTTTGACGTGGATAATCTGAATGAGTTTGTTCTAATTGCCTTGAAGCAATTGCATAAATAGCATTTAATAATACAGGATGTTCAGATGCTAAACGTGGGATTGAAGTACCAAATTGTCTTGAATTATCAAACATATCTAACCAAGGAGCTATTTCATATAAATAAGATTTATATAATCTTAATTTATCATCTTCTGTTATTTCAGGTATTGTTGAAAATCCAACATTTGGACCAATTGAATTACTATGAGGTGATATATTATATAATTCTTTATCTTCTAGAAGATCTTGTAAATTTTTTGAAGAATTCTTATGATTAAAGAAATCAGGTACAGGAGATTCTAAGATATTCTTAAAATTAACATCAAGTAAATCATCAACTGTTGAAGCTGATGATGTTACAACGTTAGTAAACATATAATCTCTAAAAGTCCTATGCAAATGAGAGTAATCTAAGAATGGTGCCATTAATGAATCAGGAGAAAATGATTCACTCGTTGAAGATTTTCTCGTATGACCCCTTTCGCTATGATTACTTCCAACTTCTGATGTTTTATCAATAGCTAAATCAATCTCTTTATTTGTTGAATTAATTGAATTTGAATATATTTCACTGAGTTTATTATCTGTCATTGTAACACTTTCAGTCGGTGTTAAATTACTACCATTTATATCGTTATTCGTCAAATTAATCAAATTCTCTAATCGAGGGGATGTTGATCCCAAACTCCTATTCTCTTCAACAGGGGTTGAATCTTGACTATCTAAAGTTTCAATGAGTCTTGAAGAGTATTTCTTTAAGTTAGTAGACCCATCATCATCTTTAACGGGTTTATCAACTTTTACAAATCTAAATGAGTCTTTTGATACTTTTGGTACCATAGATGGCCAAACACATGAATCCTTATGTTTTGTACATAACGCACAAGTCGGTCTAGATTCATCACATTTCTTATGCCTTCTACGACAATTTAAACACCCTGTCTTTACTCTTTTCTGATTACTAGTAGTTTTAACAAGGCCGGTAACCGTGGTCATGGTTTCTCAACGATACATAAAGAAGTTTTTAGCCGCTGACAAAATGTGGGAAAATCTGGGGAGGTGGGGGGTAAGTGGAAAAACCATAAATCTGGTTATGAGCCATTAACCCAAAAAAAGAAGCGTGTACATTCATTTACTATAAATCTTGAAATTCGTAGCTCAAGGCATTGTCGTTCTTCCAAGCAGAGTAATAGTTAGCGATCTTGTCGGATATTAATTTTGAGTTAAATCCAAAGTATTCGTATGCTTTTGGACCTGGTAATGATTTACCAAATGTTTTCATATTAATACCAGCAGTTGCATACCTTTCCCAACCATTAACTGCATAAGCTTCAATAACTACTGAAGGAATTTTACCCCTTTGTAAAATTGATCTCTTATATTCAATCAGTTGTTGTTCAAATAATCTTTGACATGGGAATGAAATAATGTTGGCTTTAATACCTTTAGAGTTTAAACTTTCGGCCGCTTCAACGGCGAAGATCATCTCAGATCCTGTAGTAATAATATTTAAATCAGCACTTTCTTGTTTAATAAAATAGTAAGCACCTTTCTTTACTTGATCTTTTTTACTAAATTGTGGGAATTGTTTAAGGTTATGTCTTGATAATGAAATAATTGTTGGAATTTCTTTTGATTCAATTGCAATTTCCCAGGCTCCTGCAACTTCAGTTGTATCACATGGTCTAATATATTGCATATTTGGCATTGACCTATATAATGCAGGCAATGCAATAGGATGATGTGTTGGCCCATCTTCTCCAATTCCAATAGAATCATGTGTTGCAACATGAATTACTTGTAATTTACTTAATGCTCCATATCTAACTGCTGGTGCTGCATAAAGGTAAAACATAAAAAATGATGATGTAATTGGAATAAAAGTTCCTGGATTATAAGCAGCAATCCCATTAGCAATTGCAGCCATACCATGTTCTCTCACTCCATAATGAATGTATCTACCTGAATAATCTCCATTAATACCACATGTGGTGTTGATGTTCGGATTTTGGAAATCCTTTTTACCTTTCCAGATTAAATTAACCGATGGTGATAAATCAGCTGTTCCAACAATAAATGAATTAACAAACTTAGAAAGCTCATTAAATACAATCCCACTTGATTTTCTTGAAGCGGTTGGAGTGTCAGGGAATTCACTTGGAATATAATCTTTCCAATTTGCTGGTAATTGACCATTAACTCTACGTTCAAATTCTTCACCTAATTCTGGATATTGTGCTTTATAGTTAGCAACTAACTGACTCCACTCTTTGATATGTTGTTCACCTCTTGGAACAATATCACCAAAGAATTTATAAACAATATCTGGAACGTTAAATTTATCTTCGGGATTGAAATCATAAAGTAAATGTAATTTATCAACTTCTTCTTTACCAAAAGCAGCTCCATGTGCAACTGCGGTACCTTCAACATTAGTATCGATACCAATTCTTGTATAAGCAATAATTAAAGTTGGTCTATCAGATTTCTTTGAAGATTCTAATGCATTAACAATTCCATCAATATCATTTGAACCATCTTGGATTTCAACAACTTTCCAGTTACATGCTTCAAATTTTGCCTTGATGTTTTCAGTGTTTGTCATATCAACAGATCCATCACATGTAATTTGATTATTATCATAAATAACCGTCAAATTATTAAGACATAAGTGACCAGCTAATGAAATAGACTCTAAAGCAACTCCTTCTTGTAAACAAGCATCTCCAACCATACAAAATGTATGATTAGATACAACAGGGAAGTCTGGTTTGTTATATGTAGCTTGTAAATTCTTTGATGCAATAGCTAATCCTACACTATTTGAAATCCCTTGACCTAATGCACCAGTAGTGACTTCAATACCGGGGAATTCATTCTCTGGGTGTCCTGGGCAATAAGAATCAAGCTCTTGAGAATGATAGGTTTTCAATTGTTCCATTGACATATGTTTATACCCCACTAAATGTTGAAAAGCGTATTGAAATAAACATGTATGACCATTAGATAATACGAATCTATCTCTGTTAAAGTAATCGGGGTCCGAAGGGGCGTATTTCATAACATATTTGAATAAGGCAACACCAATAGCTGCCATATCCATAGCACCACCAGGGTGACCTCCATTAAATTGTTGTACGAGATCGGCAATTAAAACTCTGAATACTTTTAAAACATAATCATGAATTTGTGGTTTATTATCTAAACTTAGAGCAACTGTCATTTTTGAAAATTTTGTTTATGTCTTTTAGCGGGTATAAATAATGATTAGTATCGGCATCGTCTGGGGTAGATATATAGCGGCTAAAAAAAATTAGCGATAATTATTTATCGGGTAAAAAATTCCTAATGGAGTAATTAATAGTCGATAACAAAAGAAATGTTTCTTATTTCGGGGTTACAACCCACCGAATCAAAGTTGCAGTATAAGGGTGCTACAATCTTGGAAGTTGCTACTCTTAGACCCCCTCTACGCTTTAATTGGGTAGAACATACGAACTATAAACAATTTAATTGATTTGGTTAATAAGTATTGGTATCTTTCTATTCTTTCTTTCTCGTGTTCTTGCAGCTGATCTGAGTATCCACTGTCCTGCGAGTATCTTAGTGTTTGCAGCTCCTCCACTCTTTCATGTGCTGTTGCTAATAGCCTACGCAAAGACTTTTCTACTACGTATTGTCTAACGAGTAATATCACCAAGAAACTACCAAAGAAAAGACATCCGGTGAAAATCTGGGGGTGAAGATAAGGGTTCAGGGAGCTGGATGTTCTTAAGGCTAAAGCAGCGACTTCTGATCCCATTGATACGATACCCAATGCAATGTTAATCCCAGACCACCCAGCGGTGAAGTCAGCCGGATCCTCTACTATTCCTGAAAGTATTGGTTGTGTCATCACACTCCCAATCCCAATCAATGACCCAGTAATGATGCAAAAGGGGATCATGGATGCAAAACTCTTAGCATTGATCCAAAATGCAAATAGTAAGATAGAAATTGCTAAAGTTGTGGCGGCAGAGAAGTTAGTTCTTCCAACCTTATCAGCGATTAATCCTAGTAATGGTCTACCAATAGTCTGGCCGGTGTTAAGCAAGGCTGTAAGCGTTGAACCTTGTGAAGAAGTTAGCCCCAACAGTGAAGAATAAGGGGAAATAGTGAACAACATAATAACGTATCCAAACATAATCAACAGAAACCATACCATTAAAAGTATCACAGGAACTGACTTGAATACTTTAAAATTGAATATAACTTTGAAGTTATCCATTATGTAAGGATGTGATACTCTTTGGTTTAATGGTATGTTGGAATTAATCCTGGTTCTCATGAATAAGCAAGGTAATGCCGATACTAGACTCATTAAAGCAGTGAGTCTTAAAGCCCAATGTTGATTGCCTGTCATATCAATGACTTTATGTACGCTTAATGCAAATACAATCCCTCCCAAACCGGCACCTGACACCCCGATACCAAATCCAAAAGACCTTTTCTTATCAAACCAAGTGGGACAGATAAATGACGCTGGTATATAAATCATACTGAATGATACACCCACCACTATGCCTTGACACACATACAATTGCCAGATTTTAGTAGCAAAAGAGGCTAGTATATAGCCTAAAGTTTGTAAGGCGATACCCATGCCAATGGTTGGAGTTTCCCCGATTACTCTCATCAACAAAGTGGAAAAGGGACTCAGTAATTGGGCCAAACCAAGCACCATCCCTCCGATTAACGCAAAATTATACTGACTGGCACCTCCGAAAGAGTTGGCTTGTATGTAATAATCAAGCAATACTCCAAAAGCTGCATTTGCTCCCCAAGTTGCAAAAACTGCTAACATATACATAATAGCAATGACCCATGCAAACCCTTTGTCTGGGGGTGGGACATTAGAAACGTCCTTCTCTGCAGATCCACATTGTTGCTCATTGAGTCTTGTGCTCAAACGGCTGACTCTCTCAAGCTCCTTTGCAATAATTCCATCAGCCATCACTGAATTTCTATATTCATCCTGTGCTAGTTCTTGATCTGTAGCATCTCTAATACCGGAGATGACCCTGTGTAATCCAGATTCATTAGTGGCTCTTTTTGAGAGGTCAGACAAGTCCGAATTTGTGAGTGTGGTTGGTTCCTTCATTGGTTGAACAGTTTCAAAATACTACTTTTGATCCAGCTTCCTCTAAACTATGGGACAGCTGTCTACTATATATAGTGTACTACTAGAGAAAGAGTCAATTAGGCATTGCGTACCTAATGGATTTCGGGATACGTCGATCTAAACCCGTGAATTCAATTAGTCATCTTACACCATGACAATACTATCATAACATAAATAGCAACACCAGGCGAAGTTGCCCGTTTGAATACCCGAATACCCATACGAGATCATCAATAATATAACGTCACTAGTTAAAGTACGAAGCGCTTACATTTCTGTAAAAGTAAGCATCTACGAGTCAACCCAGAACTCCGACCATGCTATCATCACAGTAAACATTTATTGTCATATAAACTAGTTCGTTTCTACATGTTCGGCAACACCTTTCTCTAAATCAGACTCTAATACATTATCGGAATCTGTTTTACTAACAATACCACGACTATTTAACTCTTTAGTATTAACGAGTCCCATAAATACTGTTCTATTTTCTGAATACAATTGGTCGATTTTTTCCAATGACATATTCTTTGTCTCAGGGTAGAAGAAGTAAAACTGGAAAATAATAAAGAAATTTGTAACGGCGAATGGAATGTAACTCAAACCTGGTTTACCAGCTCTTACTCCTGCATCAATCAATTCAGGAGTGATCTCCACCACTACGAAATTCCATAACCAATTAGCTGAAATACCAATAGCAGTACCTTTAGCTCTTGCTTGTAATGGTAAAAGTTCTGGTACAATGACCCATGGGTAACAATTACCTGAAGCACCAAAGATGATTTGATAGATGAAAAAGAATGAAACTGCTGCATAAGTGCTTTTTTTGTTATCCTGAAAGTTCAAAAGGATTGAAACCATCAAAAAGCATATAAAACATCCAAAATAACCATAAACCATTGGTAGTCTTCTACCATATTTATCAGCATAAATAGCAGGGAAAAGTGATCCAACCGTAAAGCAAATAACGTTAACACCTCCAAGAATCAATGCAAGATTATTTGACAACCCAACACTAAGTAACACAGTGGAGATATAATAATTTAAAAGATTAATACCACCAAGTTGTTGAGCAACCATAGCCATATAACTACTCAATAATCTAAATCTTGTTCTTGCTTTATCAGGTTTAATCAATCTCTTCCAGGAGAATTTACCTTCAGCATTTTCAATTGCGATTGCTTCTTCAATTTCTTCAAAATTTGTCATAATATCATCATGATCTTCTGGTTTACCAAATACATATGATAAAATTCTTCTACATTCTTCTGGTTGACCTTTTGCGTATAAATACCTTGGTGATTCAGGGATTGTAAATGTTAACCCTAAGACAACAGAAGCAAAAATGATTTGAGTAGCGATAGGGAATCGCCAAGCAACTGGCCCATCAAGGAAACTAAATCCATAATCGAGCCAGTATGCGTATACTAAACCAATACCAACAAACAAAGCTTCAGAACAAACTAAACGACCTCTCGAAGTAGGTTTTGCTAATTCGGATTGATACATTGGAACTGAACTAGTTTCCATCCCAGTACCTAAACCTGTTATAAATCTACCAATCATCAATTGTGGTACACCAAATGAAGTACATTGAAGGGTTACTCCAATAATAATTATTACCATTGATACTGCGATAACTCTTCTTCTACCTAATCTATCTCCAACGAAGAAATTAAGTATACAACCAAAGAAACATCCCAAAGTATAAATTGAAACAATTATACCTAAATAACTACCAGTTGGGTGACCAAATTGTTGTAAGAAATCTTTACCTAAGATTAATATACCAACAATACCTTGCTCAACCCCGAAAAGAATAAATGCTAATTCACAAGTAAATGTAACTGCCCAACTTACTTGTCTACCAGGCTTCCAAATTTCAAAATACTTCATTGATAATGATTTTAAGATTCTTGTGACAATGTGGTGTATTTATAATACTTGAATGGCTGTAGTTGGGGCAAACTTAGCCTGTTTAGGAAGCGAAGAAACAATTTGGCTTGCAACCTTAATTTTGATTCAAATTAGGTAGTAATTAGACGCGACATAACATTGTAATAGATGTGGCCCCATCAATGACTGTGGGGCATAAGACCCATCGGACATAAAACATGGGGTAGTGGAGAAATTATCGTGTGAACCTGCACTTTTCGTGACTTGGACTATTGCTTTTTACTCACTAGCGCACAATTCGGAACGCTTACCGATATGGTTTTGGTTTGCCGGAGGTCGGGGAACGAAGGAGTATGACTGTCGCCTACATATTCTATACAATCGAAAACGGGCTATAATAATTTTGCTACTAAAATGATCGACTGATGACTACCCCACATCCAGTCCGCTTCATGTAGTCCGCTCCATGTAGTCCGCCTCTTATAGTCCGCCTCTTATAGTCCGCCTCTTATAGTCCGCCTCGGGCAAATCCATTTAAGAACCAATTCCTGGTTTCTTCTAAGTCTTTTCCTCCCAACGTGAGTAGTCGAGGAGGTCAAATTTGATTAGTGCACTCCAGGATACTGTCATTGCAAAAGAATAGAAGGAGCCTAACTGTTTGTTAAGTGTTTTAGATCCTCGTTATCTTATCATATTATCCCCTGATTGTCGATTTACGGAAGAGTGTTTCCATTATGCTTAAGGTTTCCTAGTTTAGGTTCAAACTACTAAATTAAGTATGCCGCTAGTGATACGAAATTATTGGCACCGATAAGAGCTATGCAATCAGAGCTATAAAAATGTGTGATCGAACCAGAACACACTGTTATCTTCAAAGTTACTGACGCAGTAAGTCAATTTCGGAAATTGATTGCGGATTCTTATATTAGGAGGAGCATGCGATCTCAGTCAAACTGAGAATTACACCTGTTTTAACAAAACTATGTCGCTGCGACATCCATTCATCGTAATTTAATCTTAGGAAAATTGTTGTCGATCCATAAGACATTGTTAATGCAACGAATAAGGTCCAATGAAATGTTCTGAACGTCGTATTCCCATGATTCTGGCTATTTATTGCTCTTACTGTGACTAATGTCAAACTAGAGCCAACTTCCTTGGGAAAGTGACATACCTCGCTAACTTACTTGGCACAGGATTGTGTAGAACTGGGAAAACATCAAACAAGAAGCTTGGCATAGCGTACATCTACAACGTTCGGTTCCCATGACCATAGACTCTCCATTATAACCATGAAATCTTAACCCGCACTAGTAGTAAGAGCCAGTTCTAAACCACTTCTCGGGAAAATACCGTCCTATCTTGTCTAAAACTCTCCTAGACTGTGACCATACCAAACATAGTCGATCGCAGGGCCCACTGACTTTTGAAAGGTTGCACGTTCCACTGTGTTCCCACTGTAAAATTTTAGTCTATTATCTGTAGACCGGTATAAAGACTACGACAGGACATGTACCCGAGGAACGTAACAGCTTAGAGGGTGGTTATAGATAATGTACGTAATATGGGGAGTTGTTTGCGACATTTTTTTAGGCAGGTGTATACTCGATGTCAACTGCATGCCAATCAATGGAACGCCAAACCCGAAATCGTGTAAAGCCACTAAATTGATAGATATCGGTATTTTCAAAGTGTCCCAGAGGATAAACTCTTATCGGGAAATCTGATTGGCTGACGAATAAGATTTTTAGGTCGATAACGAACGTGAAACACCGACTTTCCAATCGTGTGACGGACTTGTTAAAAATTCTAATCCAATGAAAGGCTACAACGACGACATCTAACACGGTGGTAATAATTTAACCCCAATATATTTCCCTCGAAACTAATAGCCTGTTATCCCCATTTCCCAATTTAGTAAGTCAAACCTTTGCTTATCTTTGAGTTAGGCTCTATTGTTTCCGATAGCATGCAGGATCATAGGGCAAATTTTATTTCTTTTTCGACCAAAGGAAAAATTTGACAGGATGATATAAACTAGTTAATTCCTTTAACATAATCATAATTTATTGGATGTATTAGATAAACAACAAAGATGGATTTTGATATTAATGATAGAAACCATGAGAATTTCGTCTCTGGTACATTTAACATTTATGCAAACTATAAGTCAAATGAGAAAGAAGCTGATAATAAGATGAAATTTGATGGTGATGTTATTTTAGTCCCACAACCATCTGATTCACCAAATGATCCTCTTAATTATACCAAGACTAGAAAATTAATAAATTTTGCTATATTAGCTTTTATAACAGGTTTTACAGCTGCAACTTCAAATGATGCAGGTGCAACACAAGATGACTTAAATGAATTATATGGTATTAGTTATGATTCTATGAATACTGGTGCAGGTGTTTTATTTATTGCTATTGGTACCGCCACTTTTGTTTTAGCTCCTGCTTCCTCGTTATATGGTAGAAAAGTTTCTTATTTTATATGTATTTTACTTGGTTTAGCTGGTGCAATTTGGTTATCGAGGTCAACAAACACAAATGATACTATTTGGAATCAATTATTTGTTGGAGCAAGTGAAGCTTGTGCTGAAGCTCATGTTCAACAAAGTTTAAGTGATTTGTATTTTCAACATCAATTAGGTTCTGTTTTAACCGTTTATATCTTAGCAACTTCGGTTGGTACTTATTTAGGTCCTTTAATTGCTGGTTTTATTACTCAATATTGTGGTTTTAGATGGGTTGGTTATATTGCTGCCATTATATCAGTTGTCACTTTATTTGTTATTGTATTCTTCTTGGATAATACTTACTTTGACAGAACAAGATACAACAAAAATTTCTATAATGAAGAAGACTTGAAAAAAGTTGAAACAAAACATGATAAAGAAGAGAATGAACAACAAAATATCAATATAATAACATCTTATCAAGGTTCTTATATATCAGAAGGTGGTATAAATGAATCAAAGAATACTTATTGGTTTGATAAAAAGTTAATTCGTAGAGCTCCAAATGTTGTTGGTACTGGTTTCAAACAATATTTTGTATTATTAAAAAGACAATTCAAGGTTTTTTTATTCCCTGGAGTTATATATTCTGGGTTAATTTGGGGTATTCAAGATGCATTGTTAACATTTTATTTAACAGTTGAAGACGATCAATATTATGATCCTCCATATAGTTATGGTAATACTGGGGTTGCTCTTATGAATGTTCCTTGTTTAATTGGTGCTATTATTGGTTGTTTCTTTGCTGGTGTCATATCTGATAAATTCTCTTTATGGATGGCCAGAAGAAATAATGGTATTCAAGAAGCTGAATCAAGATTATATTTCTTATTTATTCCAGGGATTTTATCTCCAATTGGTCTTATATTATTCGCTGTCGGTACTGATAATCATTGGCCATGGTTCCCAACTTATTTTGGTTTAGCATTAATTGGGTTCGGTTTTGGTGCTGCTGGTGATGTTGCTATGGGTTACTTAATGGATGCTTACCCTGATATGGTTATTGAAATGATGTGTGGTGTTTCAATCATCAATAATTATACTGGTATGGTATTTACATTTGCATGTTCTCCATGGTTAGAAGCAATGGGTAATACTCATACATTTATTATTTTAGCAGTTATCGAATTTGTTGTTTCAATGTTTGCTGCTGTCATGATTAAATATGGTAAAACAATGAGAGTTAGAACTACAAAATGGTACTTAGATTATTGTAGGGTAAGAGATGGTGTTTAGTAATAAATATAATATTTTGTGATTTATTTAATAGAGATCCAAACTCCATCCCTGAATTTCATAGTAGCATTTGCTGCAATGGCCGGTGGATAATTTTGTTCATGGATGTCAATATTGGGAAACAATTGTGCAAATCTTAAAATAATATATGAGGCTTCGGTAATTGCATACTGTTGACCGAGACATATTCTTGGACCTGCCAAGAATGGCATAAATGCACCGGGATTTTTGATCTTTGACCATCGGTCAGGATTGAATTCATTGGCATCTTTACCATAGTATTTCTCTTGTCTTTGTAATGAATAAAATGACATGAATATTGTTTGACCCTTTTTAAGGTAGATTTTATCTTCACCGGCTCTACCTCCTCCCTTAGGTAGTGTAATTGCTTTATTTGCAACTCTAAAATTTTGTGGAACTGATGGATATAATCTTAAGCCTTCATTGATAACATATCTTAAATAATTGCATTGCTTCATTGATTGAATTGTTATCTTTTCAAAATCAACATTATTTCCATCACCAAAGTGCTCATATACTTCATGTTTTAACTTTTCATATATTTTTGGATTCCTCGCTAACTCTAATATAATACCGGATATCAAAGCTGCTGTTGTATTTCTACCGGCTAACATTATATTATTTAAACTGTCATGTACCATCTTTTTGTCCCTTGTAACTTTGATCAATTCATACAAAAAGGTATAATTAGATTTTGACTTTTCTTCAAGTTCTTGTGGGGATAAGCTTAAAGCTTTTGTAACAAAATAGTTAGTGAATGAGTGAACTACGTCAAGACATTCGTTAAAGTCTTTTGGATTGTACACCCAATAAAGGCTTTGTAAAAGGGTTCTAGCAAAGATATACTTTTGCACCTTGTTAAAAGCAGCTTCATATGTGTACTTACCCATCTTGTAGTCTTCTTTAACTAAAGTATTCACTGATTCTCCGAACAAAAATTCAGTTGACGAATCTAATGTAAACTTCAAAATCAACTCTTGGATATCAAATTTATCGCCATTCGATTGATTAACTCTCATAGCAAAATTCTTGACATGATTCTCTAAGTGCTCTAAATTGCTAATATTATCTCTTGTAAATTGAGGTCTTAACATCTCTTTAGAGTGTCTCCAAATTGGCCCCTCTGTTGCAAATATACCATCTCCTAATAAAGGTTTAAAAGCTTCGTGTCTGTATCCGATATTAAAATCAGAAAACTGATGGTGTACAATAGCTTTTATATTTTCAATATTGCAAGTAAAAAAAATTCTTCTACCAAAAAGACATTGACTCAAGGTATCAGTTTCATATTTTAAAAATAAGTTCCTGGATTCTTCTAAATCTCTTCCTTTATTCCTATTCTCAAATAGTGATCTCCCTTGTTTAATACCAAAAAAATCTTGTTTTACTTTAATTACTGGTGAACAATTCCATTTATATGCAAGGAACCAATTGTATAATTTGTGTAATCCCCAGATTAGTAAACCAGTTGCAAAATAATAGAAAATTTTTAATTCTAACATTGTAAAAATCAACTGGAAAAGAAACTCACTGATTATTACTGGGTATTTATAATTAAACGGTTGATATTACAATCAATTATTTTATAGATTGATCCGTTAGGCATTTAGTTCGATCAGTTAAATAATAGATGTTGTATACAGTACAGCTATTCTTAGGGATAGTGGTCAAGAAAGGGGGTACAACCATTACCGAATTTCTATTGTTCAGAGAAAATTAAATTCGTGATTTTGGTAGTAATAAAGACAACCGTCGTTGTCTATTAAAGTTAACAGCAAAGGGGTTATTATAATTTAATCTTAGCCCATTAGGCGCATCAGATCCTTTTAAAGAATAAATTGAGGTTAATTCCTCGATCCGACAACTGCAGTATGTTACCTACCCATTTTTGTCCAATAAAATCCCTGCATTTCCCAATTATGTTAACCTGACATGCTAGGTTGCAGCTTGATCGACCAGAATAATCCTGCAGTGCTTGCGATGGTCTGTGCGTTACTATTGTCACATATATGTATGATCTAAATCGGGGTATGCTCAAACTTTGGCTCGCCACCTTGGGAACTAACGAAATAGAGGTTGGTTATTTGTAATAGTGATGATTTAAATCTGGTCTCAAAAGCTTTTAGTGTTAATTTCCTTTGTAATTCTCTGAGGTTGTAAAGAGTTTTTTGCAACTAAACTATAACCACAATTAACATGATATTCAACGTAATATATTTTATACTCTTAGTGACAGCCGTTTATGTCCCACAACGGGGTGATGATTGGACTTTACTTAAGCCGGAACAATTTGGTGACGGTCTTAATACCGTAGATTTTAATTTTGGTATTGTAGTTTCAATAATTGATGCAGATGAAGTTACAAATATTGATGCTTATCAAATTGAAGATGGACAAGTCCAGAGACGTCCAAATACTTTATTAGATACTGAAATCACCGAAGATCAAACTTCTCAAGTAAAAGCTGTATCTTGTATTACTGATTCAACATTACTGATGACTTTAAAAGGAGGTATATTAAGAGATTCAAACAATAGAATTGGTACTATTGTGTCTAATAGACAATTCCAATTTGATGGTCCAACTCCCCAATATGGTGCAGTGTTTGCTAATGGTTGGTCAATTAATCAAGACGGTAATTTAATGTTAGGTAATGAAACTACTTTCTACCAATGTGCGTCTGGTGATTTTTACAATTTGTATGATACGAGTATTGACGAAGAGTGCAGTCCGGTCAATTTACGCACTGTTGCTCTAATTGAATGTTAAATCCGTTTATATATCCAATCAAAACTATATAGTTTGATGTTATTATCGAATATACTTGTTGAAAAATACTTTTGGGGACTTATGATCTTGCTAATAAGCCTTAATGCAGTAAGGTAATAGGAAAAGCCAGTTTAGTACTCTAGTGCGATAAAGTAACGGCCATACAACGCCCGGTTTAGCCTATAGCGGTTATCGAGGAACCGACTTCATACCCTTCAACAGCCTATCATGTTGTAAACCGCTTTAAATAAATCGCTCAACACGGATACTGAGAAGCAGTAAACAATCCATGTTTGAATTCTAGCTCTTTGACCGAGGGTCAGCATTTAGTAGTAAAGGTACGGCAGATATCTTTAGCGAGATTCAATGAGTATCATTACTATATGTAACTTCATAACTATTCAAATGACTCAAAAGGTGATTCAACGGATTTATTCTTTGAGGTGCCGATACTTGAGACACCGATTCCTGAGACATCGGAATTCGGGTATAGAACTAGCTGTCAAAAAAAAAAAAGAGTTCCGACCGCTCCTGTACATTAATATCAGCAATTACTGCCGGAAGCCAGAACCGAAGGAAGCTGAGTTTCACTTATGTAAGCGGGTAACGTATTTTACGTATGTGATGTCGATAGGTAACCCATAGCCTGTAGTTGACCTAATTGACAAAGCGCAAAATATCCAGCTTTCATAATTTATTTCACTGGTTACAAAAGAAAAAACTTCAAACCGATTAGTTGCTAACCTTAAGTATATTGAGAGTCGGCCTGGTAGCCGTATTTTATCCATCAAATCGGTTGCATGATACCCCATAATAAGGCGAGTGAATCATGCGACGAAAGTTGCTATAACTTAAATATATTAAATTTAACTATTAAAGTATTCTTATGAATGATCAATTTACTACTTGATTTTTCATAGCAAAGTTCATTCATGTTAACAATATTACTCACAGTTTCAGATGCACATTTATAGCTCGGATCCGGAAAGTTTATTTTAGTTCTCAATATCTTGTAAAAAACTATAAATCGATATCATTATCACTTTTATCGAAAAGGGTCCTAAAATGATTTTAATAAGGTTACCTAAAAGACTCAAAAGACTTAGACGCAAGAATAATTATATGAATAATGGTAGCAATACTAGCTTACCATCCTATGATGAAGCTATAAAAGAGTCACATGAACTTGAATCAATAGCGGCTAATTATGATATTCTACCAAAATTCAAGGATGTAATAACGGAGAATATGGTTAATGCAGTTTGTATAACCCAAGAGAAGAGTAGCTATCAAATGTCTTCTCCCCACAAATTAAATAATATACTGGAAACTCCCCATAAATTAGCTGATATTGATACTGTCACTGACATGAGGGTGCATGAACCCTCTAAAGTCATACGATTCAAGTCAGACTTAAGAAGTAATAAACAAAAAAATGAGTCTACAAGTAATCGTACTACAAATATCGGGTCATCTAATACAAAATCCACTAGACCGATTGAAAGAGTCCAGGCTCTTAAAATAGATTTTGAACAAATCAGTCTAAAGCAATACGAAATTAATAATTTCAAATATTATTTCAAAATTATTCAAATTATGTTAATAATTGGCTTATTATACCAAGTCATTAACAGTAATATTTTTTGATTGATCATTCATTAGGGGGCTCATATAGGAAAAATATTCTTGGGATTACTCATGTATACTTTTTACAAGAATTTGGAGGGCTATGGTACACGGTTTATAGAAGGATTATTCATTTAATTATAATATTTAAATAGCTTTAATACGTTTAACAAGATTAATCACACTATCATAATTCTATTTGTATCTATAGGCTTACAATTTTGCGCTTTCAAATTAAACCTATGGTGATGACCATATATGCAGGAGATGTGGCTATTCCAGGCCACAGAAAAAGAATCTTTTTTTTATTTCAAGGGCTTAAATTTCACTGCAATAGGAAAAGAGTTAAAAAATATTGGGTAACCAAAAATACTCTATCAATTAAAAATAAATAAAATCTATAAACAGAAAGAATTAAAGAACCATTAATCATAACCTCATAAAACCGTGAACATAATAAACTTTAAGAAGTAATTAAAATACTTCATTAATTGAATATATGGCATCATTACGGTGATGATGTAGTTTATTACCAAATAATGAAAGATTCATTAAATTATTAGTGGACTTACAATTATAATTGAGTTGCATATTGTTTGCTGGTTCATCATCACTTTCATCATCACTTTCTTCACTTTCATCGGATTTGGTAAGTTCGGGCATTTCTTCAATTGTTGCTAACTTTATTGTATCCACAGCTTGAATTTCATTGTCTTTAAATCCGATTGCTTTAGGAGTTTCAACAACTTCAACCATGGAATCCTCAATTTCTTCATCTTCTTCTGAACTGTAATAATAATCATCAGAATCAGAATCATTTTCATATTCATCTGAGTCATCATCAGATTCTGATGAAACTTCATACTCATTAACCTCTGTCGTATTATGAGTATAGTTATTTGTTGATTGTCTTGATGGTAATTCAAATTTAACAGTATTTAATTTCTCTAATCTTCTATTATTTTCATTTGAAATATGATCCATTAAGTTATCTAACATATTAGCTTGTACAACTAAATTCCTTAATGGTACATTAGCGTTAGAAGCATCTTTTGTTAATTTGCTTCTGACCTTAGAGGCTAACACGTAACTTTGAGCAAATGACATATTGGTAGACATAATATTTAATAAACTACTTAAACTTTATTGATATTTGAAAAATACCTGTTTGTGATTTATAATTTAAAGAATTTTGAGTTATATTTATATTTTCTGGACGTAAACGTAATCGGTTATAGTTTTTAATAAGCAAGCATCAATTACGGGATCGGAACTCGGACGCACTTACTAATGCGTTTTTTGCTAAAATTTATTCCTGTATGAGGAGATATCTCGGATGTAATAATGAAAACCTCATCCGACGGTTTAAGTTATCAGTTGATTAACAATTATGAGTATATTGATTAACTTATGAGAGATGATAGTCAATGGGTAAACTATTAGCATCTAATCATATTGAATATTAGATTTTTTTGATTCGAATAATTACTAATATTACTCATTACTCATTACTAATTTTGTCTGACTAATGTCAAATTGCGGTTATGACCTAAGAATATATGCAGGCCTGGAAGAAAAAAGGTTCTACGGTTGTAAGACGGGAACAATGCTCAATTCGACTTTCGGGTGCGATATAATCGGTTCCGTCCCCGAATTATGGAGTACTTATTTTCCGTCTCCGTCAATTGAATCCGTCAAAAGTGAGACAAAACCACTCCACATTTATTAAGTATCGAACCAGTTTTCTACTAAACATCTGATAGGGGGTATAATAACATTTAAGGGCCGGAAAACCTAATAATTGTCTTACATCATCTGATTAGCTATCAAATTTTGTATGGGGTAGTTTTTTTAATGAGTTTGAGGTATTTTAATAGCACTCCGGCTACTAATTGTTTTTCGGCCGAGTTGGTGACTATTGTAGACGGCTAAATTTCGGAAGATTTTGAAGTAAATGTCAAAGGATAATGATACATAGAATCCTTCATTTCCTATTGAAGGGATTAATCCATGAATCATCCGAGTAGTCTAGACGTAAAATAATTCTTTGTGTCACAGTAAAGGTTCAGTTGATCGGAAGTGACAATTAAGCACTAAGGGTGATAAAAAGAGTCATTTTTCTGCGTGATTCCTAGGATATCGTTCAATTGCATCCTAAGAATCCAGAGAGAACTTGGTCACCTTAGGGAATTACTGCCTCGTGGAAAGGCCTCTTAAGAGGAATCTAGGTTATACGGACAGTGCAACAATAGAGTAATCGGAGCAGCTAGTATTGTGCTCAAAAACATATTTAGCGATTAGGTAAGGTAAACCGAATCCATTAGTAGTCATTGTTTCTTGCGCCAGGTAGAGCGATAACTATAAGCGGCTATAATCTCGGCCTTAACCTTTTTAGGAATCAAAGCCGTTGAGCTTTTGCGAAAAGCCGGTTGATCTTTACACGACGATTCTTTGATTTGACATAATATAAAAGCTTATATACAGGTAAGATATCCCCATATCTAATACCTGAGCTAGAAGCCCGTAAACTCTAGAACGTTGCGGCAGAATCTTCACACTTTGTTTGGCTGTCCATAATAGATATACCCGTTTGATTTTAATTGGCCTATCGTTAGATTGAATCAGTTCACGTTTAATCATTATCGATTTCAACATTAATAATATGTCAAATCACTTGAAGAGGTCCCGGCCTTTGCACAGGAGCACAAGACTAGCAACTGACAATCAATTAATGTATAGAGTTGTTTTGACACATTTGTGGTTCATAATGTTGCTAAGTTAGTACACTAGAAATGATATTAAGTGCGTGACAGAACGCGGAGGGGCTCAATACAGCAATAAAGATTTACAGTAGTTGAGGGCCCGTTTAACGTAAGTTTACGTCAACAAGACAGTGACAATATACAGTTAGAGTTCCGGTGTGTTAAGTTATTCTTACATCATATAATCTTAAATTGCTCAAGTAGGAACCAATATTGATTAAATTACCTAATGATACATGAATAAAGATGACCAAAACGGACACGAATGAAAGCATAATACTATACCATTCAGCAAGGAGTTATCATTTATATTTAAATTAATAATTATACAGGAAGTACGATGCACATCTAATCGAATAAACCGAAACCCATATCATCATCAGATTCTTCTTTTTCTTCTTCAACTTCTTCAGCAGCAGCTTCTTCAGCAGCACCGGAAGCAGCAGCAGCACCACCAGTAGAAGCAGCTGGAGCAGCAGCAGCCATGGAGAATAATAAATCTTTTAAGTCTTTACCTTCTAAAGCTTTAGCGAAAACATCAGCCCAGACGTTTTCAACATCAGCGTTGGCAGCTTTGGTGATAGATAATAAGTTATCGGAAGTAATTTCTAATCCAGCATCAGCTAAGATTAATGCAGCGTATGAAATTGAGGCTTCAGTAGACATTAGTATTTCTTGAGTTGAAAAATTTTCCTATAAAATTTTCAGTAGTATCAGTGGATCGCGAAAAACTTGAGTTTGGCACACGATAATTATTATTGTTAGTAGTGTAATGGTTCAAAAAGCACTAGGGTTAAAGCCCTGAGTCAATATTTACATATATTAGATCAATTAGATCTTATAGACTATTTACAAATATAAGGTTAGTTAATTAAAAGAAACCAGAAATTTTATTTAACCAATTTCTGTATTCATTTTCTTCTTTTAATTCAGAATAATTCAAGATAAAATCAGCTAATTCGTCATTAATACCAATTGATTCTAAATATTGTTCAAAACCAACTTGAATTGATTCATCTAATTCAGTAAATCTTGGACCTTGATATTGTAATTTATCTAAGAATTCACCTTTTGAAACTTCACCTAAAAACTTACTGACATCTGATTTATGACTAATAAAGTCAACTAAGAATGAAGATTCACTAGCTTGCAAGAATAAATTAAGGAATAAACCTTCATTATTTGGTTTTGAAACTAACACTTTTACAGAGCATAATAATCCGTCAACATTTGACATTGAAGCATCAAAATCTAATTCTTCACCTTCTTCTTGTTCAGCGAATTCATCAACTGGGATGTCGGTAACTTCATCGATATCGAAAAAGATTGATAATTTTTCACCATTACCTAAATCTCTAGTTAATTCAACGTTGGAATGACCATCTTGAGCTTTTAATTCATATTTGTTTTCAGAGATGAAATCCTTAAATGAATTGTCTAATTCGTTTGGAATTTCTTTGACAACTTCAATTTCTTCTTTTAAGAGTTGTTTTAATTGTTTATCAGCACTTGAATAATATCTAATGTTATTAAATTGAGTTAATCCGACTACTGGTCTAATAGTTGAAACATTTAAGTAATTCTTAATTGGTAATCTTGAAACTCTAGCTAATCTTGAAAGCATGTTTAATTAGTTTTCTCCTTTTTTTCCATTTGCTTTCGATGAGATTATATAGCGTGTGGCTGCAAAAAAAACTTCAGTAAGAGACAAAGTAATGTAATTAACTTTTAATGCTATAAAAAGTATATGGTACAATATAAATTTAAAATTAATTTAAATCATTAATTCTTCATTGATTCCAAACATTCTTGGACGTAAACTGAACTTCTCCTATATTTTCTTTCTTGATATTTTTCGAATATTGCTTTATGATTTGTTTCAGCATTTTCACAAATTTTTAATAATGCAGTTGCTAAAGGTTTTAATTGAGTTTCGACGTATCCACTATAGAATACATGTAATTCAGTCCAATTACCTCTATTTAATAATTTTCTTGATAAATAATGAGCACCTGCTGCTAACCAACTTGGTTGAGAAGCAACAAATCTTGAATCCATTATTGTAATTTCTAACAAATATTTTGCTAAAGTTCTTGTTTCGTAATCGTAATCATCAGCTTTTGATGTTCTTCTTAAAAATGACATTGGACCTGGCCATCCCATATCAAATTCTAATACATCAATCATAAATCTTTCAGCTTTTAAAAAATCATCGATTGAATATGCGTTATCTGCCATATAGGCAACTTCTTGTATTGTTGGACAATTAATTTCTTCATATTTTGCGGCAATAAATAATGCAACTGCTCCAACTAATTGAAATCTTGATAATGAAACTTTTCTTTTACTTAAAAATCTATCAATATAATTAACAGTTAAATATAATGTTTCAGGTAATAAATTAAATCTTGAGTGAACTTGAACGACCCAATCTATTAAAACACTTCTCATTTCCCATTTTAATTCATCTTGTTTATCCATATAATCAGCTTCTGGTAATAATTTATATTCTAATTGATGCATATAATTAAAAATTTCTGGACTATATTCTGCAACCATTGTAACATCATAAGTATCTTCATCATTTTCATCTAAAAGTTTTGAAGAATATTTTTTCATAATCAATTCAAGTTCATTAAATATTGATTTTGTCCAAATTGGTTCCATTGCATTTGATTTTTTTGAATCAATTGATTTTGATTTTGGATCTATATTTTCTTGATTTTCAATATCATGATTAATCAGTTTTTCATCATTATCAACATCATCAAAATCTTCAAGGTCAGAAATATCGAATTCATCATCTAAATCAGGTTCATAATCAGGACCATCAATTTCATCATTATCATTATTATTATCTAAATCATTAAGTTTATCATTATTTGGAATATTAGATTGTTTTGTTGAATTAGTTATATCATTAGAATAAGGTAAATTTTGTTCAAAATCTGATACAATATGAGATTGATCTAATTCAATCTCTGATGATATTTGATTTTGAGTGATATGATCTTTAAATAATTTTGGCTTCTTATCAAATCTTTCAAATTTAACATTTTCATTCTTTGTTAAATCATTTAAGACTTTCCTATGCTTTTCAGCTCTGAAAGATTTCATTATTCAATTGTAACTGGATTAACTAAACGAATGTGAGTAGTTGGATTTAATTTAAATAAGTTAATCACAGTAAATGATAGAATTATAAAAGATCAAAGCTAAAGGATTAAAAGATTTATATCCAATATCAAAATAAATAAGATTCAAAAATGTTTATTTTGTATAAACAAACAATTATATCCTTCAGAAATAATATTTGTGATTCCAGAAACAAAGCGAGACTGCAACAATTATAAACAAATCGCGATTGTTTAAAATTTCAGTTTTTGAGCTTATTTAGTGCTTATTGTATTGTTTTGAAGTGAATGGAGAGGGTAAAGGGTATAGAGAATTAATGGTACTTGTTAATTGAGTATGATCGTTATATTAACTGGTAAAGTGTATCAAACTTAGTTTATGCGATTTACGTAGATTACTCCTTTCCTGTATGAAACCTCAAACACGATTAAGCGTGGTGGATTTCTGCCGATGGGGGGTTCTTCGTATAAACTGCGCGGTAGTATAACGTGAAGTAAGCCTTTACAATTGAAAATCTTAAGATGCATGTAACCACTACTAATGGTAATAATATACGATTACTTGGTGATATGGTTGATGATCATACTCGATGTCGTCATTATCACACAGAGCTAGATATTATAGCCATTAAATTCAAATGCTGTGACACGTATTTCCCGTGTTATGAGTGTCATAACGAACTTCACAATCATCCAATTGAACGATTTAATGTTAATTCTAACGATCTAGTAATATTATGCGGTAACTGCTATCTGGAATTTACATTCAGGCAATATAAGAACCTTGTGTGTGAAAATTGTGGGGGTAAGTTTAATGAAGGTTGTAAATTACACTACCACATATATTTTAGTGGCACAGACAATAACAATTAAGTTCAAACTAATAAAGTCACTATTAGGTCCTCGGTAAGGTGGCTAAGACTACCAGCACCTAACTGATCATGAATGTCAAATAAACCAGTTCAGGGCAATGTCGCCAAGACTCAATAGTCAATGTAACATGAACCTCAGCCAAAAAATGTCGCAGTTTACTAGGCCCTTACCACTGAGTGACCTAATTACCGCGAATGGCACTACGGCCAAGAACGGAGTCATGTGCGACACATTTCTTTTGCAATTACATTGCCCGATTAAGCAGTTGAATCCTACCACACAATTCCGCTTTTGATGCAGCCACGGAACGGCGATAGGCTATGCTAATTGTATATAAATAAGCCATACCCTTGAGTTTAATTAATAATGAAGAATTTAATCATAATATCGAATTTCCCAAAAAGTGAATTCACTGCAAAAGCCAAACAATTGAAGGCAAGAATTAACCAATCAAATATTCACAATTGGTCAAATTTACAGTTCCTTAATAGAGTAATTATCGTAACAAAGAATGAACAAGTTGGTATTGCATTGTATAATTATTTGAACACTTACAAAATAGAATTGGGCTTGTCTGATAACAATGTAACGTTGAAACATAATTATTTAACTGAGGGTAATGTCCATTTTGAACACTTAAACGTTGACACAAAAGTTGATTTAAACTTTGAGAACAAGTTAAATAGAACTGATACAAGTGATTTCATACTCAAGCAAACTCATCTACCAAGTCCAGAAAGTCCTGTTATTACAGTTGATCAAGCTTTCGACTAATTGCATTCATTCATTATTGTACTATATAGGTTAATTTATAATTTACGTTAAACAAACTTTAAATCCAATAAGGTTTAGTACATCTCTCCAATCAACTTCTGGGTTTAAATCATAGTTCTTCCAAAGAAGAATTATAGCTCTTCTGATGATAGTTAAAGAACTTTTCGGCCATTTAATCTCAATTGTATGGATCATTTTTAGTATTTCAATTCTAATCGAATCGTCAGTTTTATGAATGTCACTGATACTTAGTATGAAAAGTGGCCATGTGGGGTATAAACTGGAACTTGTATCACTAATTATTTGTTGTAATAACTGTAATGACTGTCGTATCAATAATTCAGTGTCAAAGTGATTGCTATCGATGTCAATCACGTCTCTCAACTTATCAAAACTATTCCTAAAGTATATCTTGGTAGAAATCAAGAAAAGCTGAGAGCAATTCAACATTCTCTGGTCATCTTCAAACCCATTAGCGGTTTGCTGTAAGTGTTTAAGTTCTTCCATTATACTCAATATCTTAACTACATTAACATTATTCTTTAAATGGGTGATATCACCAATGATACGAATCACTTGTGGTGAGCAACCAAGCATATAATCAATGTCCTGGCTGTTAAAGAACTTTGCAATCCACTTCATGGGGAATTCATCAGTAATATGATTATACTCAACTTGATTCAATGTTGTCAAGAGGAGAATATACCTCAAACTGAAGTACCTATAACAAAACAATAAAGGCTTTGACTCAAGTATAGTCTTATCCTCTACGCTTTGAAATATCAAACAGCTCTGCTTCAAGTAATTAATCCAATTATCGTTCCCATTCTCTCCAATCTCTAAAGTGCACAACATTAGTATGCAAATTCCAATATCATCGAGTTTTTCAGGATCTGGGTCATCCAACATCAGGTAGATAGAGGATATAGCATTGTTCTTATACTTTGACGTTAACTCCGAGTAAAATCCATTCATCGACTTGGGGGTTCTTCTGTTGATATCACTTGCACTTACGGCAATTATCGATTGAAATAATGCCGGTGATATTATACTATTAGGGATGATAATCGACCTAAACTCGTTCAACATCCCATCACTAAACACTTTCTTACCACTGATAACCGTCACGTAGTATTCAAACAAATCATTCTCTATCTCGATATCGTCCTCACTGTTAACAATGTTCTGAAAATCGACATCTTGGTGAATGGATCTTATAGGTCTCTTGAACTCGAGATACGACTGATGTGGGATCTCGTTTGAGCGCCCGTTCAAGAATAAGTTCAACCTGATATCCTTGATGGTGGATGTCAAGAAATACTGACTGGGTTGAATATTTAAGAGATGTCCTTCATAGCACACTTGATTATCTGCGTGCCAATAAATCTTTTGAACGTACTTACACTCTAAGTTCAACCGTATACACCCACTGCACCTAGGCTTTGCCTCGTTGCATTTCTTCCTACGAGCCTTACATGTAGTACAACCGCCTCGACTCTTTGTAGTACCTTTTCGATTCTTCTTCTGCACCATTTATGAACGTGAGAAAAGTGAGATATGTACGAGGAAATTATTCAATTTATTGAACTCCCGTGACTCTTATCGGATCAAATGAACATGAAACTTGCTACTTCGGACCCCACTGTATATGAATGCTTTTTCATGGAGCTTTTTACCTGAAAATTGAATATATTAAACTTACTGACTACTATTTATGGTTTCTTGTAATTGAGCGAAACTACCACCAGATTTAACTACTGGTGGTTGTTTTGATGACACTTTAACTTGTTCTAAAGAGCTATCGTTTGGGTCACCATATCCACCACCACCAGGGGTAGAAATTTTAATGATATCACCAACATTTAACTCGATCTCTGCTGTTGGACCAATATATTTCCAATCGATGGTTTTACCATCAGGTCTTATTCTACCTAATCTGTTCTCACCACGGCCACCTTCACCACCACCATTCATACCGTAAGGTCTATAGACTCTTCTCTGGGTTAAAATGGAGGCATGACATGGTGAAGTAAATTGTAATTCCCTAATAACACCTTCACCACCATTCCATTTACCGATACCTGCACTACCAGTTCTAAGGGTAAATCTTCTTAAAATGGTTGGATATCTTTGTTCTAACACTTCAGGATCTGTCATAAGAGTATTGGTCATATTACATTGAACTCCACTGAATCCATTAAAACCTTTACCAGCACCTGTACCACCACAGATAGTTTCACAGAATCCAAAACCTGGTACTAACTCACCAGTCTTTTCATCTAATCCACCTTGTCCAAAACAAATACAATTCATACATCCATAAGAAGCAGCTACAGTACCGAAAGCTTTCATAATAACATCGGTAATCTTTTGAGATGTAATACCATTACCACCACTAACAGCAGCAGTTTCACTTGGATTTAACACAGTGCCTTCTGGTATAATGACTTTAATTGGCTGCAACACCCCTTCGTTCAAAGGCAAGTCACCTTCTGTTATATGGCATCTTAAACAGTAGGTAATACAAGCGTAAGTGATCGAGCTTGGAGCATTGAAACAATTAAAGGTTTCTTCTGCTGTACCAGTAAAGTCAAAAGTAGCATCACCAGTTTGTTGGTCGATAGTAATTTTTAACTGCATTCTAGCACCATCATCCATAAAGTCGACTGCTTCTAAAGGTTTACCATTTCTTGCTTTAGCCAATGACTTTAAAAACTCTCTAACTGCATGTTCACTGGTGGTTTTAATACCTTTCATGTAGAATAAGATCGTTTCCACATCGTATTCTTTGAACAAATCATGTAATAAATTAACACCCTTTTGGTTAGCAGCAATTGATGCTTTCAAATCAGATATATTATCAGAGAGTTTTCTTGTTGGAGAAACACCTTTAATTTCTCTTAAGTCATCAATAAAGTATTTTTGAATTGCTTCTTCATTGAAGACACCATTTTCAACAATTTTAAATCCAACAAATTTAGCACCTTCTTGGTCGAGACTTGTTGCAGAACTGTCCATAGATCCAGCAACGGTACCACCAATTTCAGCATGATGAGCTCTTGCTGCAACAATCATCTTTAATTTTCCATCAACGAAAAGTGGTGTAATAACTGTTATATCAGGTAAATGAGTACCATAAGCTTTAGGATGGTTAGTACATAAGATATCACCTTCTTTCAAGTTATCACCCCATAATTTCAATTGATATTTGACAGCGAATGACATAGAAGCTAAATGCACTGGAACTCTTGGAGAGTTGGCCACAAGGTCACCTTCTAAGTCAAATAAAGCATTACTGTAATCCAATCTTTCTTTGATATTAGCAGAAACAGCAATTTTTTGTAAGGTTGAAGCCATGGAATCTGCAATAGACATAAACCTGTGGGAGAAAACAGATAATTGAACGGTATCAAGATGAGTAGTAGATAGTTCAGTTTTACCAAATGTTTCTTCCAAGTCAATGATAACGTGTCTAGGTAACACAGTCAATTTACATTGTGGCTCAACAAGAAGGGTTTGAGTAGCATCTAATACTAATGCAGGCCCTTGGATCACACTACCAGTAGGCACTTCATTAAGCAAGAACACTTTACTGTCTTCAAACTTATCACCAAAGAATACGGGAGTTGTCAATTTAGACAATTTATCATCGACTTGTGTCTTGGTGGCTGCTCGTAAGTCCTTGTAGTAAGATCTTTCCAGTAACTTGTTCACGTTACCACTACCTCTAACTCTAACATCATTGACTATAACTTCACGATCAAAGTTGTTAAAAGAGAATTCCCTTTGATGGAGCTCATAGAATGATTTGTCGAATGTTTTATCGTTGGATTGCAAGATCATCAACTTGGAATCAGAACCTTTGTAACTCATGTTGAAGAACACTTCATACTTAGCTTCTTCGATTCCTTGGGCTTTTAACTCTTCGAAAACTTTAGCCTTTAATTCTTCACATTTGGCAAGTAATTTGGCCTCGTTTTGTTTGTTATACACCGACATTGTAGGCTCTTGTGCTTCGTTGACAACGTCTGCTAATGCAATCCCATAAGCAGATAAGATGGAAGAATATTTGTGGATGATAACTCTGTTCATCTTCAAGTTCCTAGCAATGGAAACAGCATGCTGACCACCAGCACCACCGAATGAAGCTAAGTTATGTTTAGTTACATCTAACCCTTTGTTTTCGGTTAATTGTCTGATTGGTTTAGCCATTGCTACGTTGGCAACGTTTAAAAACCCAGCAGCAACCTCATAAGCAGTTTTTGGTGGCAAATGTGGGTTATCATTATTAATAGTATCAGCTAATTCTGTGAATCTTTTGATAACAAGCTGTTTGTCCAAAGGTTGATCTTCGTTTGGACCAAAGATCTTTGGGAAGAATTCAGGCAAGATTCTGCCACACATCAAGTTAGCATCAGTGATGGTTAGATGCTTACCGTTTTTCCTATAACAAACAGGTCCTGGATGAGCAGAGGCAGATTCTGGGCCTACTTGGTATAAACCGTTAACGTAACTCAAAATAGAACTACCACCAGCCGCAACAGTATTAATATCTAATTGAGGAGCTGCTAATTTAATACCAGCAGTTGTGGTTTCAAATACATGCTCATAAGTAGTACCATTAAATCTTGAAACATCAGTTGACGTACCACCCATATCGAACCCAATGGTAGGAACATCATCTTCTTCATCATAACAAGTTCTAGCTTGTCCAACAACACCACCAGCGGGTCCTGATAATAATGATTTCAACCCAGTGAATCTTCTGTAATCACATAACCCACCATCACTCATCATGAATTCCACTCGGGTGTACTTGTCAAAGTCATCAGCGAATCCTGCTAATAAACTCTTAATATACTCCTGGACAATAGGAGTTAAGTAAGCGTCAACAACTGCGGATTGTGCTCTATTAACAACCTTGATCATCGGTAACACTTCATGAGACAATGTGATGTTCAGGAACCCGATCTTCTTTGCAAGTTCTCCAATAGTCTTTTCGTGATCTTGGTAGTTGTAACCGTGAATTAAAGCAACTGCAACAGATTCGATACCTTTAGCCTTCAATTCCAATAATTGTTGCTTAGTCTTTTCAACATCTAATGGCTGTAAGATCTCAACCACTTCTTTGGTGTTACCTACCACGTATTGCTTACCATCGACTTTATCTTTAAAGTCATACTGTTTAGCATCTTCGGTATATGCTGGTAATGTGACTCTTTCTTCTACTTCAACAACTTCCTTGTATAATGGACCAGGCTTGATGATTTCTAAAGCAAATAACTCTGGTCTGGACTGGTTACCAATATGTAAAAGATCCTTAAAACCTTTAGTTGTAACCAAAGCAGTTGCCGCACCTTTCCTCTCTAATAAAGCATTCGTAGCAACCGTAGTACCTAATTGAATACTTTCAATACTAGATGTGTCTAACGGCTGACCCCTTGGGATCTTAGTCTTGTGGACGTACTCTAAAACTCTTCTTATACCTTCAATGTTAGCATCTTTATAGTTATTTGGATCAACTGAAAGTAACTTGAATAAGTAATCTTCTTGACCAGGGATAATAGCCAACACATCTGTAAAAGTACCACCACGGTCTATGGCGATTTTGATTCTTTTGTCACTACTTTGAGTCATAACTGTGGTGAACTTAACGGGCATTAGTCCTCTTTATATTTTTCAGTCACTTATCGACAAGTTTTACAGGTTAGCCTAATGAGGCAAGTACTATTTTACGGTGGATCTGGATAACTTGTTTTTTCGCTAGGCAACTGTATACGCCCAATCGATAAGCGGAATCTGCTTTCAAGATGCCCGATGCCCATTATCGATAAGCTTGATAATGAGGAGTTCCGATCCAATAACTCGTCAGTTATGCATCTCTGCACCTACTTCCATACACCTGCAATAAACATCTATTTTCTATAAACTACTTACAACTTGTTTAATCTTTCTTGGTCACTGTCTCTGACCCATTCGACTTGGGAGAAATCAAGACTTTCACTAGCAACTCTCCATTCACACTTAGTTGGATCGAACGGCTCAATTTCTGGTTTCCATCTCCACATATCAACGAGTTTTGCTTCCAACGTTCCTTCGATCTTCTTGGTGATGTACTTACCAATGTTTGGTAACAACTTGAATGCATGTCCACTATCACCAGTGGCAACCATAACTTTTTTATATTCTGGCACGTAGTCAATAATGAAGTTGGAATCTGAAGTATCTGCCACCCAACATGCTTTGTGGTCAAATAATGTATGATATGCTAGCTCTGGTATGTATTTACCTAAGATTCTCTTACTCTCTGCAATACAACTCTTTGGCATCGTGTCTTGTGGATTCTGAGACTTGTACCTTGGAAGTGATTGCTTAGCACCAAAGGGACCTTCAACGTAGTTTGAAGCCCCACTACCGGGTAATGCAATCTTCAAGATATTAGTCTCAGGATCTGGTGGGAAGAAGTATCCTAATTCAGAATCAAACACAATTGGAATATTCTTGTACTTTTCATACTCTTCTTCTGTCAATCTTATATGAGTGACAAATAATCCTGTGGCGGCTTGTTGTTGTTTCAAGTCTACTAATCTACCAGTTTGAGCCCCACTACTAACAATTATCAAATCTGCTGTATACAAAGATTTATCTTCAGTTTTAACATACTCGATACCATCTTTAGTCACGATCCTAATGGCATTACCTTTCTTGCCAAAATGAAATCTAACTCCTTGACTAGCTGCTTCATTATACACAGCTTTCAATGAATTGGCTGCGTGTCCAAGAGCACATTCAGGGTTCCATTTTAACTCTACCGATGGTTCAACGGTATTGAACTTCAAGAAATCGAATTTTTCAGCTAATTTCTTACCTCCTTTGAAAATCTCTATACCTTTACCACCACCAAGTTTCTTAAGGTTCTCCATACTTTTGTACTCGAATTGTTTCCTACCATAATGCAGCTCAGGTGTTACCATAATTCTACCACATTCATTATAAGTATTCTTGAACATTTCTTCTGATCTCCAAAGATTTTGAGCTTCAAGTGCAATTTTAGTATACTCAAAGTCATCATATTCAGTTCTAATAACCTTGTTATAATCACAAGCAGCCGACCATGGTGATGGTACTGGATAAGCATCAATTGCAGTTACTTGATAACCTTTTCTCGCCAATTCTAAGGCTGTGCTTAAACCAAAGACTCCACAACCTACAATAAGTACAGATTCAGGCATGTTTAATTGGGAGTACTTAATTCTAAGCTTATTTTATACAAACGTTATGATTTAAACTGGTACGATTTGAGTAATGGATATGATTTATTAATAGGCAATTGCATACTACTAACCTGTAAACCCACCTATCTCGAATTCCATCTTATCGCGATGGGCATGACACGCCGTTTTGCAGATTAAGCGTATACAACTGCACCAATTATAAGTAGGTGTGGTGAATACCCCACTGATACGATATACGTGCATCAAAACGTTCTTCTGAAGTACTTATGTAATTCCGATCGTTTATTTGATTTTATTGTTCATTCACTATAAATTACCTTGAATATTACATACACACTGATCACCAAGTATAACGGAACCATTTTTCCTTTTCTTTATCAGTTAAATCTAAAGCATCCATTTCTGGGTCGATATTCTCTTCAGCAGGACCAAATACTCTATCTCTTCTCTTATTTTCTAAGTAACACCCAATTCCATAAATAGATACAGTAAGGAAAGAACCAGATGAGAAACCAAGGATTGAATGATAACCAGTAGCATAACCAGGAGCTTCTTTTGCAATAAATAATTGTGGGGCTACGATATTAGCAACACAGTAACTGGTGAAATTTAATCCATTAATAATGGACTTTTTAGTGTTACCAGCAGTATTAGCATAATTCATGGTGGTCATAGCTACGTATGGACCCCAGTAAAAGTAGAAAAAGTAATAGGCAGCTAATAGATTATTACTATCAAGTTTCATCATCAACACACAACAAATGATTGGAACCACACAAATACAAGCAGTTACCACCGTTCTGTATTTAGTTGGATAAAAGAAACTAATAGAAGCAATCATCCAAGAAGATAATGTCATAAAAGCACCTGTTGGCATACCTAATAATGTAGTAGTTAATGGAGAGTGACCTTTACCAATAGTACTAACAATTTGAGCAGAAAATGTTACTAAACCACCGTTGGAGATATTATTACAGAAACTGAAAAGCACCATTACCCAAGTTTTCCAGTCAGTTAAAGCTTCAATAATTTGATACTTCTTAAAAGTAGTATTTCTAATCCCTGTTCTGTTTTCAAGAGTTCTGTGTACGGCAATATATTTTTCTCTTTCAGTTAACCACCAACAAGTCATTGGAGAATCAGGTAAAATGATAAACCCAATAATGGTAAAGAAAAGTGTGATAGCACCGAATGTAATAAATAACAATCTCCAATTTTCAATACTAACATGAGCATGACCGACAGCGTAAGATAATACACCAGTTATAACAGAAGAAAAACCTGAAAACCAAATAGCAGTACGGAAAGGTTGCTCCTTTTTAGTGTAAAACATAGCAGTAATGACAGAACAAGCAGGGAATAAGAAAGTCTCTCCCATACCTAATAAGAATCTTAATGCAGCTAATTGTTCGAAATTATTACAGGCACCCATACACATTAAAACAATATTCCAAAGGACGAAAGAAGTCATTAAGGTCTTTGCAACTGGAAACTTTTGTAAGATATAATTAGCAGGTAATTCAAAACACAAGTAACCAAAGTAGAAAATTGACCCGATCCAAGAGTATTGATTACCAGTTAACCCAATACTTTTACCCATACCATACACTTGAGCATTTGAAATAACCACTTTATCAGCGGCAGCAAGGGTGATTAAACATAACATAATAGAAGTAGTCAAAAGATCAATCTTCCATAATACTTTTCTAGCTTCTTTTGGTGTATAATCAGCATGTTCTGGATGATCAAGAAGAAATTTTGCACCAGCATCGATCTCTTTTGAATTTGTAGTGTCTGATTTTTCAGTAGAATGAATATCTACCATAGCATTTTGCTTTTCCAAACTTGAGTGATCAGACATGGTTATGGATAACCCAGAGGGATAAAGTGGTATTTAACTACTTGCCAAAACTAACAGAAACAATATCTTATCACATCCAATTTTTTTACAGGTTAAGCGTATACAAATTCCCTGCGGAACTTTCTCAAACACTGCTAGTCACACAAGAATTCCTACACATTAGACGTATACGGCTTCTAAGAGTGATACAGATAACTAAAGTGATACAGATAACTAAAGAGGAGGCTAATCGCCCCATATACTTTGAGCGTTTATACGCACCTTTTGGCGTATACAAAACCCGTTTATATCTGGTTGGTTATAAACTAATATCGACCGGGAATATCTTCAAATCGGAAATGTCATCAAAGCCACTGATATGAATTAATTCCCTTATCTTTACATATTCTTCGTAGCCGTTAACTTTAAGAGCTCTTATCTATTGGTTCATAGGTTGTAACGTATCACACTCTCACTCATCGATGCTAAGCCATAATATTATCTCACAGAAAATCGCAAACATGAATACGTCAATTATCATATCAAAATTACCTAGAGAAGCATTTATTAAGGAGAATGGAGCTGAGATGTCATTGGTTGATCAAATAAAATTGGATATATTGAATGTAGATTATCAAGGTGATGAAGATTACTATTTGAATAGAATAACTACATGGTCTAATCTCCCATTCTTAAGTCGGACAGTTATTATATTGAAAGACGAAGAAAGTAGTAAGAATTTATACGAGTACTTGACCAATAAGTTATTAACGAAGTACAATGTACAGTCGTGTGTGAAAGTGACGTTACAACCTAACCTATTAACTAGAACTAAAAGTTTTGACGGCAAAATTGATGATGACTTATCGACTAATGATTTACGTAAATTTAAAGCCAATAATAAGAACTTACCACAGGATATTCAAAGCTATGATGAACCCGCTCCACAAAAGTTTGATTATAAAGATTTAAGTAAGCTTGGTATAGATCCTTCAGAAATAGCTCCACAAGCTGTAGATGATTTTAATATTAGGCCAACCAGTGTAACTAAGACCATCTTCAAGCCATCACTTAATATCAACACTAAAATCGATACTGAAAAGTCAATGCCTTCACCTACTATTACGTTAGATGAAACTAATTGATTATATATTCTACTAATATATGCCTTGGTACACGACCTCTAATTCGGTCAAATACTCTCATTCTCAACGACAAAAACTTCAATATCAAGGAGATATGAATTTAATAAGCATTTGGTTATTTATATCTGTTTGTGTTGGATTGAATGATATTTCGGTTTATCATCTCAATGATCAAGTCAAATCTAAGGCTCCTACTACCGTATCAGCTGATGAAGCATTGATGTATTTTAGTGATAAATTCAACTTAGATGCATTTAAATTAGCAGATTTCAATAAGAACGATATAATTAATTTTATTGAAACCCAAAATGAAATGAATCCAACTCAAGACAAACCAAAGTTAATTTTAACCGTTAATGGTGTTAAATTTAACAAAATTCCTTCATTCAAAATTTCTGACGATAATAGTTTTGCTAAGAAATTTGATAAATTAATAAGTGAATCATCAAATGAATTAACTAAAGAAATCAATGTTATGAGAATTAATAACCTTGATGACTTAAAAGAACATTTCCGTTACTTTAACATTAAATTAACAAAAATTTGGGATGGTTTAAAGCAAAATTTTTTCTCCAAGGATATCACCCACATCAACGATCAATTTTACATCAACGAAATTAGTCAACTCGTTCACTTGAATGAATTCAATTTCAATTCTAATGATGTAATTGTTGTTAACTTGAACTCATTGAATTCATTATCTACAAAGATTGGTGATAATTCTCAAACTTATAAATCAAGTGAAAAACTCTTAAATGATTTATTAAGACTTTCCCAATTTGATATCATACTCATTGATAATTTACCAACTGGTGATAGATCAAAATTATCTAAGAGACAAGAAGAATTAAATATTTTCTTAAGAGATGAAAAGAAGAAATCGACGAATGGATGTTTTGAAACAGAAGAAAGCTGTCAAGTAAATACATCAAATTGTAATTCCCATGGTGTTTGCTCCAAACTTTCAAAAAATTGCTGGTCATGTGTTTGTTCACCAACTGTTAATAAAAAAACTAGTAAAACAACTAATTGGTCAGGATTTGATTGTTCAAAACAAGATATTTCATCAACTGCTAATTTATTATTATGGTCATCAATTACTCTTTTAGTAATGTTTGCTGGTGGTATTAAATTATTAGTATCTATGGGTAATGAAAAATTACCTGCAATATTAGATTCTACTTCTTAATTTGTTCTTTAGACTCATACTTAAAATAAATATCATACATTATCTGATGATTTTTCGCATGTAAAAAGTTTCCTTATTAATCATGGTTAAACAAACAAGAAGACCTTTAATTTTAACTATTGGATTATTAATAATCGTTGGTTTAGTTTATACTATTTCAAGTAATAATAATAACGTTGCAGGTATTACACCTGTTAATTTAAATAAAAAATTTACTGAATTTACTCTTTCAAAAGGTGATTCAGTTCCCTTAAATAATGGTTATGCGGAGGAAAGTATTATTGATGGCGGTGAAGAAATTGCAACAGATGAACATGAAAATGAAATAACTAAACAAGAACCTGAATTACTGAAACCTGCAAAAGGAGAATTAGCTGATAACTTTGGTGAAATTACTGAAACTCCATTTATGCCAAAAATGGCTAACGAAACTTTAAAAGCCCAATTAGGTAATGCTGCTTGGAGATTATTCCACACTATTTTAGCTAGATACCCAGATAAACCAAGTACTCAAGAGCAAGCTACTTTAAGTTCGTACATTCAATTATTTGCTCAAGTTTATCCATGTGGAGATTGTGCAAGACATTTTCAAGGTTTATTGAAGAAATACCCTCCACAAACTACCAGTAGAAAAACTGCTGCTTTATGGGGGTGTCATGTTCATAATAAAGTCAATGAACGTTTAGGAAAACCAGAATATGATTGTACCACTATCTTAGAAGATTATGATTGTGGATGTGGAGATGATGAACAACAAGTAGATATAACTTTGGGTGGTAAAGCTATGAATGACTTGAAGAAAGTAGAAGTCGAGCAAGAGGAAGAACAATTTGGTAAGTAGTAATGATTGTAACTACATAATTATACAACAACCTGATGATTTTGGAGTTAATTTTCGGGTAGTTTTGTATATCTGGTATTTCTGATACTTGTTCTCATCAGGGGATAATTTCCAGAGTGAAGGAATCAAATAATCAGGAGTATTTAATGTGTAATTAATGATGCTAATGAAGTAATTAGTATAATTTCCAAACATAAATTTTAGTATTTTACGTACGATAAACATGCTTGTGATGTTGGCTGCCTGTCCCTTAATAAACTCTCTTTCAATTTCAAGTTTAGTTCTTGAATTCTGAGTAATTTTGTCTTTTGAATCTTAAATGCAACTTCGTCTTCCATGCTGCAAAATGTGGGACTTTTTCAACCCTTATCGTGCGAAAGTTGTAGATTAGTAGATCCTTATACAATAAGGTAATAAGATGTAATGCATTGAAATGTACATAATTTGACTCTTATAATCATAAGAGGTTGGTAATTACACAAAGAATAAGAAAATTATACAAACAGCAATGACAGAAGCTAAAATGACCGTATCTCTTCTTCTCCTGGTATTGATTCTGGAGATTAATACATTTATACCAGGAATATTCTGAAGAGTATTACCCAACCTCATTTGGGCATTTGTAAGGTAGTTTCTTTGGTTGAGTAATTCATCTCTTGTTCGATATGCACTATTAAGTAAATTGTTGGCCACGTCATTGAAACTATTAACCCGAACTGATTCCTCCAATATGTAATCGTTTGAATTAATCTCGGGTGCTGCTCCATTGGTGTTACGATTCTTGTGGCTATCTAAATCAGATCTTATGGAAAATAAAAGGTTATTCTTATTTTTTGTATCATTAATGGAATTGTTTATCTTGGAGAAAATTCGTTTATGATCAACTAATATCTCTTTATGTCTCGTCAATTGTTGTAACTTTGAAGTTGATAAATTTTCAAACTCATTTATCCGATTAAGTTTATCAATTAATTCATCTCTATGATTTATGCAATTATTTAAATTTGTTTTAATATTTTCTTCTTCATCGATATCTTCTTTAACCTGTAGATTTCGTTCATATGATGAGTATTTAGAAAGCCATTGATCTGTTTGTTTCTCCAATTGTAACACTTGATTCCTTATTTGCGTAAATGTTGACATTGCTGTTGATATTTTTTTGTAGAATCACGTCTCGCACTTATAATTAATTACTACTGGTAACATGACACTTGATATTTCACAATTATCACCCGTTAAACCACAACCAGTAATAATAGAAGATAAAGAGCCTCCAAAACAACCATTTAGAAAGACATTAGTATCAATTTTACGTAAAGTTCAAAAGTATAGTGCTTACTCGTTTTTATCATTCTATGGACTTCATACAACTACTGTTAGTATATTACCAGGTTTAGGTATACCAATGAATGTATGCCAAGAGGTATTTGAGATGGCAAGACTGGTCTATCTCCCTATCAATGTTTTAATTGACGGGTCAATGATATTCCATATTTTAAGTGGTGTTGCCATTAGATTTCTAACTCCTAGATTAACCAATCAAAATAAACGTGATAATAATAATCATCTCATCCAAGATGAAAATATCGGTAAAGATTATGGATTAGGAGGTATCACTTCATTAATTGGTCTTGGCTCAAGAAAATCTTTTGTTTCTAGATTTTTGGGATTATCTCCTGTAAGTTTCAGTGGATATATTTTAATCCCAATACTAAAATTTCACCAATATAAATTTGCAAATGTTCCATTTGAAGTTGATGGTGATAGAAATTTAGTGAGTTTACAGTATATATCTACTGTTTTGAACAATACTTTCGTTAAGTATGGAGGTATCATTAATTATACAATGCTTTCAGTACTTATATTTACTGCTTCATACCATTTTGTAAGTGGTATGTTGAGATTTCAAAATAAATTACTGATAAGGTATAGAAGAATTGGGTATGGATTAATTACTGGATTAAGTATTATTGGAATATCTGCAATAACCAGGATAAAATACTTCAATTTTGATAATGCTTATTTACACAAGAGCTTTATCAAATTTATTGAATTCAGTAGAATATAACCGAATAGCGATTTTTACACTTGACGTACAATTCCGTAATTGAACCGAACTTTTATTATTGGCTACAAAAAAAGATATCAAGTATATGTTATTAAAACTATCCAAACTAATACCCGTATTTCACAAATCATAAATAAATAACTATAGCACAATCTCATATATACATGGTAACTAATTAACCGGTAAATTAATTAACCAATAAATGCCATTTATAATCTTAAGCGGTTGAAACAGCATCAGGACCTAAAGTTGGTTTTGTAGATCTTTTACTTTTATAATCTTTAACGGCAGATTTAATAGCATCTTCTGCTAACATTGAACAGTGTAATTTAACAGGTGGTAAACTTAATTCTTTTGCAATGGCAGTATTTTTAATAGTTAAGGCTTCTTCTAAAGATTTACCTTTAATTAATTCTGTTACATAAGATGAAGAAGCAATTGCTGAACCACAGCCAAAAGTTTTAAATTTAACATCTTTAATAATACCAGTTTCGTCATCAACTTTAATTTGTAATCTCATAACATCACCACAAGCTGGTGCACCAACTAATCCTGTACCAACATCTGTATCATTTTTATTTAATGTACCAACATTTCTTGGATTATTATAATGATCAAGGACATTATCGTGATAAAATCTTACATTATTAATTGATGAATTAATTCCAATCACATTATTTGTTAATGCAATTTTTGGAACATTTCTACTATTAATAATAGATTGTTTAGCGATTAATCTTGAATTTCTTACTAATGATCTAAACATTTTATTGAATATTTGGATGATTAATGAAAAAATTTATTACTGGAAGCGTGCGAATATTTATATTAATCGGTAAGAGGAGAACTGAGAGCGGACCGGATTCCGTGAGGGTCATAAAAAAAACTGTGCAATTGTATTGATGTCATATTATTACATAATCCTCCTATTGATAAATTGTGATATACACGATAATTTGGAAACACTCAAAAAATAACCAATTCTTTTAGTTAATTATCCGTAACTGGATTCTATTGAGTTTCGAAACACTTCGATAATTTTGGTTCAATAAGTAGTGAATTACATCTCTACAATTATGTCGGATCAATTGAAGCCAAAATCTGAAAATCATGAATCTTATGATTCAGGTGTATCAAATGGAGATGTCGAGTGGTTATTTAGAGGCAAATCAAAAAAGCTTACCAAAAAGATGCATTTGAACAAGGATCTCGATAAAGAAAAGGACAAGGAAAAGGACAAAGAAAAGGACAAAGAAAGGGACAAAGAAAAGGACAAAGAAAGGGACAAAGATAAGGACAAAGAAAGGGACAAAGACAAAGTTATTGATAAGAAAGAAGCCAGTCGTAAAGAAACGATTGAAGCTAAGCCTACAGAACCATCTAAAGATCTTAAACCCAAATCTGAAGAGTTGAAGAAAGCTAGTGACACAGCACCAAAATCATCTGAAGCATTGAAAGAGTCTACAAAAGAGTCAAATGAAATACGACAACCATCAAAATTGGATAAGTTGTTCAGAACAAGATCGTCATCTGCGTCAAAATCTGAAAAACCAAAGGATAAAAAGTTTAACCTCATTAATTATAGTGGGAGTTCATTCGATGGTACCTCCATATATAACCAAAACTTTGAAAATACTTTCTTAGAAGCTTCATTAATTCCTAATACGAGAGTTACTAGTAATGGTAGTACGGGGTCCGGTGGTATATCTGCAGTCAATTCAAATGGTTCAAAAGAGTCAGCAAATTCTATCCCAGCATCTCCCAAACCAAGATCAAGATCTTCTTCTGTGAGTTCTAATTCTTCTAATGTTGGTAAAGAGAAGAAATCACTTTTCAGCTCTTTATCTTCCAAATTCAAATCCGGGCCTTCACCAAGTTCATCACCGGTGATTCCTTCACATCTAGCTACGACTTTTAGCACACCAAAGGATGCAAAACCTGAAAAATCAAACCCTAACCTCGTTGGTACCGCTGCTCATGGTACTAATAATGATGATAACTTATATGGTGCAACTAGACCTCCAATGGATATTGGTGGTATTCCAATCAAAAGAAGAGAATCTGTTTCGGAAAATCCTTCAAATTCATTCGAAAAGTTATCATCATCTGCTGGATCGTTCAATTCTTTATTCAAAAGAAGATCTTCAACTTCCTCAAATAACCCCGTACAACCTCAAAGTACTTGTCAAACTTCAAGAGTTATATTGAATAAGAATCCAAACAAGCATAAATTACCTTTAAAAGATTTATCTGAAATTGATCTCAAACGAGTCAATTTTGCAATCGATAAGTTAGCTTATGATCCTCAACAACAAATTCCAAGTAGAAGACCAAGGAAAGGTAATGTTTTAATCCCAGACGATTTATTAGCACCCCCTCCACGGTTATCTTTGGGGATTTCACTCAATGATGGAAATAAATCTAATGAACAAACTGCTAAATACTCAGAAAAGGAACTAAGTATGGCTGTCGAGGCACAGAAAAGAGCATTAATCGAAGCCGAAAAACATGCACACGAGGCCCATTTAACTGCTAAACGTATAGCCTATGAGGTGGGTCAGTACAAGCATAGATACAACGTAAACAACCAACCAATCTTGGAGGATGAAGAAGAACCGGCTGGTTCAATGGAGTTGGACCAAGAGAAGCAAAAGCATGACGAAAATACCAAGAATATTGAAATTGATAAACCATTACATGTCCATGAGACTCATTTTGAGGACGAGACAAAGGTTCCATTGGACAATTTAACATTGGAACAAATTTATACTAGATGCTGTCACTTAAGGGAGATTTTACCCATTCCTGCCACTTTAAAACAATTGAAGAACAAATCAAAGCCATTATCAGTTTTAAAACTTTTAAATCCAAAACCTACGCTTATTGATATATTATCATTTAGTGACTTTATTGCAATTGTTCCCATCACCACTATAATCTTTGATAATGTCACTATGACTACTGAAATGTTAAAACATATCTTATCATCTTTGGTTAATAACAATGCCTTAGAGAAGTTATCTTTACGTAATGTACCAATTGATGAATTAGGCTGGAAATACTTGTGTAAGTTTTTGGCCAGAAACCAATCAATTAAGAAACTCGATATAAGTCAACAGAGAATTAAAAGTGATACCAAACAGAGCTTAGTAAGGTCAAATATGAACTGGAACCTCTTTATTGAGTGTTTAACTATTCGTGGTGGTATCGAAGAATTGGTTTTGAATGGTTGTAAAATACTGGATGAAACATTCGAATGTCTCATTGATAAAGCTGTATCTATCAATACTTTCAGGTTAGGTATAGCCAGTTGTGATTTGAGTTGCTCTAAATCACAAATTGTTTGCAAATGGTTGAAAAATCCTAGTTGTAAATGTGTTGGAGTTGATGTAGCGTTCAATGATTTGAGCCAGGGACAATTAAAATATTTCACCGATTATTTTAAGTCCGGTAATGCTAAACTTATCTTCTTTTCATTATATCAAACAAATTTATCAAATGTTGAAGAGTTTACTGAACTATTGAAGGCTTTAACAACAGTGAAGTCATTAAGATTTTTAGACTTATCTTCACTACCAGATTTATTCCCAGGAATTATATCTAAACTCAATACTTATTTACCTAAATTCGAGAACTTAAAAAGGATCCACTTTGATTTGAACGATTTAACTGGTGCTTCTATTATTGCCATTACCGAAATTTTACCTAAAATTAATGGCTTATTGCATGTATCATTCTTAGGTAACAGAAATTTGAATAGTTCCGTAGCAGGATCTATTTACAGTGCCATTAAGAAGTCGACTTCTATTCATACGCTTGACATTGATTACGATTTGATTAATGATGAGTTGAATCAAAGAATTGCCTTCTATTTGATGAGAAATATGGATAATGTCATTAACCTCAATATTGACAAACCAGGTGATAAAGGTGGAAATGAAAATAACGAAGAGGAAGAATTGATGTTTGATGGCTCTTTGTTAATGGAAACCGCCGAAAAGCTATTAAGTGAAAACGAAAAAAATAACTCCACCAAAATTGAAGATATTAAAGTCAATAAAATTATATCGGACGCTTTAATTGAAAGAACCAGAGAACTTAGAGATGGTGTACATAAAGCTATTGATACGCTTTTTGACAAACGTAATAAAGGTACGATATCCTTAGAAGGAAAAGAAAGTTTATTGAGATTTTGTTTATTGGATTCATCATTAGAGAAACTTGTTCATCTTTTTGAGGAACATGCTAGTAAGAATCCAGTAGCTATGACGCCATCCGAATCAATGGACATATCTAGTGCTACTCAAATATCTAATGATGCAATACCAAATAAAGGAGATTTAGCATCTAATAGTATTGATTTATTGGATCAGAATAACTCAATTGATGGTAAATTAAACCCAGGAATCATGAGAAAGTCACACCCAATAATTCAATTAGGTGACGAATTATTACATCAAAGTTCTAGTGAATTAATTACTAGTGGTCCTATTTTATCCCCACGTAATACCGAAACTTTGAATAAATTAGGATTTTTCCCACCAATGAGTGAATCGCTGAATTTTCAACCACATCAAGTGGTGGTGGAATCAAATCCAGATGGTAGAAGCGTTCCAATTGATAATTTAACTGGTCGTCCAGTGTTGATGAGAAGTATATCGCAAACTTCAACCCACGCTAAAGAGCAAGAATTGGAAGAAGGTGAGTTTCATAGATGGGGTTATTTTATGCAACAACGTAATAATAGTTCGAGCGATTTGAAAGATCTTTCCAAGGATTCTAAATCATCTACTTTATCACCAACTGATCCTATTGTAGTACCTGAACTTAAAAAGTTGGAAGAAGATAAAAAAGTTGATCCTAAATCATTACCTACACTTAATGTACTACCAAGTGGTAATGAGTTAAGGGAAGCTATTATTAAAGCTAAAGGTATTGAATCAATAACTGAATTAATTAATAAGATCAACAATAATCGTGTAAGTCTTGACAAAATTTATTCAGTAGCTGATAAAGCTCAACAAGCAGAGTTATTACAACAATTTGAAAAATTAAAATTAGAGAAAGAGCAAAAGGAAGCAGAAGCAACAAATATTGAAGATGATAATGAAAGTATTGATTCATTAGAAGAAGGCGATCAAGTTGATGCTGTAGTTGATGAAGTGTATGACAAATTACTTAATGATGCAGAAAGAGTAAGATCAAATAAATAATTTTTACTACGAAAATAAATGAAAAGATCTTTTATTAAAATACAAAAGAGGTCAATACATTAAAAAGCTTAGTTTTCAGCTTTGAAAGCAGCAATTTTCTTAGCGATTTTAGCGTCTCTTTCAGCTTTAGTTAATTTAACTTGTCTGTATTTCTTAGATTCAGCGGCGTATTGTTCTTTGGTGAATTTCTTTTCAGCTGGTTTGAAAGATGGGTCAGCTCTAATTTTTTCGTGAGCTTCAGTGTAGATATCTTCAATATCATCAGCTTCGATTTCATCAGCTAAGTAAGATTTGAATAAAAGTTTGTATCTTTCTTCATCATCATCTAATAATTCTTCCATGTATTCAGCAACGTGACCACCAAAGATGTATTTTCTTAATAATTCAGCATCTAATTCTTCACCTTCGATATCCCAACCTGGGAATCTGTTTGGAGAGTGTGGAACGTATAATCCACCATCAGAAGCACCTTTTAAGACACCAAAAATTCTAGCACCAGTAGTAGTTCTTTGTAAACCGATATCTAAGAAAACTTTGAATGGTCTTGGACCATCTTCGACAGCTTCAGTTAATTCGAATTCACCTTCAACTTCTTCAACACCAGTGTAAGTTTCGTCTAAACCTAATTTTTGTAAAGCTCTTCTAGCAACTAATAAACCAGTAGCGTAAGCAGCAGACCAGTTAGTTAAACCATGTTCAATACCGTATTTTGGTAATTCATGAGAGTAAGCAGCAGTAAAGACAACATCACCAGTAATTTGAGATGAAATAATTTGGGCAATAATATCTTTGTTAGTGAATCTAACAACTAATCTGTATTTTGGAGTGTTGTATTTAGCTTTGTGTTGAGTAACTAATCTCTTTCTTTGGTAGTAATCAGTTTTTCCTTCTCTTCTTCTTCTGAAAGGAGTTTGGAATCTGGAGTGGTAAGCAGAACTTTTTTCACTTTTTTCGAAAGCCATCTTAATTAATGTTAGTTAATGAAAAATTTTTTATCTACTGTGAGAAGTTGTATTGAAAAATTTTCAATTCGGTAAATAAACGACCTTGATTTTTTTCAAATACACGGTGATGATATTTACGCATAAAGTGATACGATGTACGCAGAATGAAAAGTACCATCAATTTGTCACTAACCATCCAAGTGTTTCACCGATATGGGACTGGTTGAGGTAATGTGTATATCAAATAGTCCAACTCCTGCATTTTGTCGTTTGCAGATGAACGTGTTGGTGTTGGGATTGGTGTCAGAATGCTCTTCAATTCTGCTTTGATGGAACCTCAATGGACCAATATTAATCACTACCGCATGGTGAGTGTCGCAACGGGAAAGTACAATCGCTAAACCTAAGGATCTAGTTAGTATTCATATTGAAGACTCAATTGTACTCATATTTAGTATAACGCAAGGACTGGGCAAATTCGTGAATTTCACTCAATAGTAAAAGTTCAAGATACTCTATTTTATGTCAATGTTAAGATTTAACTGACTATGACACTGGAATGTAAATAGACCTTTTGCCAAAGCTATACTACAAGAAAATCGCACATTACTACTGAGGGTCGTATAACTGAACCCTGTAAACCAAACGTGGGGTATTGATGACACCAAAATGCTTCAAATAATTATTAACATAGTACTAGAGATATTACACAAACTTCTTCAGAACACATACATTGAACCAAAGCTTAAGGTATACTACGTAACAAACAACTCATTAAAATTAAATATAGTTTTGGTTTCGACACTTTTTTCAATTATAATGACATTTGCCTAACTCGGGGCGAGATAGCAATATTGGTTAAGGAATATAAAAACCACGAAAACCCCCAATTTTAAATCAAATTAAATAAAAATGGCAACAACAAATGAAATTTATCAATACAGAGTTGTAAGTATTGGATCATTGATTATTTCCCTTTATGGTAATTTACAATTACTATTCAACTGGAGTAAAATGAGTTCAGAAATTAGTGTGACACCATTCCTGTGTTTTTTAATTTTTATTATAATTTACTGGGTTTTAATCTATGCCACACAAATCTTATACTTGGAATCAATTTTGAATACAAGTAATCAAATTAATGATATTCAAATTGTTAAAATTTCCAACAATTTAATTGCTTTTAATTTACTTAACTTTGTTTGGACATTCTTATTCAAATATAGATGGTATTTGGTCAGTGAAATTTTAGTAATTATTGAATTTTTTATTGTATTAAACCATTACTTAAATTATAAAATTTACAGTATTAAACCATTAAAAACTTATTTACTTATTAATTTACCAACTGGATCATTACCATTAAGTTGGATATTTTTTCAATTATTTTGGAATGGTTCATTAATGGTTCACTCAAATGGACTTGCAGCAAGAATTGTCGCAAATGTATTCATTTGGGATTATTTAATCATTGGTGCATGTTTCTTATACTTATTTAATGATTACACTGTTGGATTATCATTAAGTTTCTTAGTTCTTGGTATGGCATTAAACCAATTATTTGTTAAAGTTATTGCATTACAATGGATTTTTGCTTTTATTATTGCAGGATTATTATTCGTAATGAGTGTTGTTACAATGGTTTCTGCACCAAAATTGAAAAACGAAACAGTTATTCAAGAAGAATCAATTGAAAATACTCCATTAATTAATTAGTTATTGGACATTTTATGTAAAAGTTCAAGTTTGTAGAGTGTAGGATTTTTGTTTTTAGCAATCGAATTATACATTAACAAATGATTATGTTGAATAATTGAATTTAAAGTATCTTTATTATAAGCATCTAAAAATTCATCTTTTGTTGTTAATTCATTACCGATACCATTATATTTTGATTTATAGTAATTGAATAAATTTTGTTCTTTTATCTTATCAGACATTTAAGAAGAATTTTTTATTGAGGGATGAACTATTCTTTGAGGTGGAATTTACGTAAACCTAAAAGGGAAATCAAATGTAAATCGGCTTAATAATTATTAGTGCAACGTAAAGGTTTATTATTGGTCAAATTTATATCGATTAAATTTAACAATCAGTTTTTATTTACTTATTACTGGTTAAAGATTAATAGAGTTTATTATATTTATTGACCGTTACCAACGGTTTAATTTCACCCCTCAAGATAAAACCGCCTCTCTCACTGATAACAAATAATTTAATTTAATTTTTATTTTCAATTTTAAATTACTTATAAATTAACAGCCTTACCATAAAGGCTATTGTTAAGTTCGCTAGTGGAAAACCTTAGTATATCCCTATCACGAAAAACTTACCAATTTGGTAACTAGTGAAAAAATTCCTGAGACCATTTAGTCAGAAAAATACAGAAAAGATCAGAAAAAATTATCCTTAAAAGTTTTTTCTCTTTGATATAAGGGATTTTATTCATTTAATTATAGCTTCAGTAATCAAAGTATAATAATAAGTAATAAAGAGGTGAAGTTTATTATAACGATTTAAAAATATTCAAAAATTTGGTTAAATTAGACCAATTATCGATACATTAAGTCAATATTAATTAAGTGATTTAGCTAAAGTAATTATTTAACTTAACAACTCCAAATCTATTTAACGTTTATTACTGAAATTCAAGTCATTAATTCACTAATTTATAAACGGCATATATAAATTTACCCCACTGACTCATTGTCCAATAAGGTAATAGATACCCCAAAAATTTATAATGTCCATGGATAAAAAATTTACATATAAACCAATGGAAAAGAACTTACCATTGGATATAAAAGAATTACTTTCAGATCAAGACAATTCATCGATAGAAATTTTTAAAATGTATCAAAATAAGCATTATTTACCCTATAATAGAAGGATATCAAATATTGCCTGGAGGATACAAAATAAGAAAGTTATGAATAAGAAAAGGATGGATGACCCAAATTTAGAGGAATTTGATTATGTAGCTCATATCAGAAGAATAACTCAACAAGATGATTTTGAACCAACTCCATCAACCATTTTAAATAATTCAGTTCAACAACCAACAAATGTTTCACCAACATCAAATGTTGGTACAAATTTAAGCAGTAGCTTAACATCAAGCAATACTCATATGACTCAACAAAATTATAATGACAATCAAAAATCAAGTCCTGAACCAGTGAAGTCTAATAAAAATTTCCTTTCATCATATATAAATTCATTAGAGAGTTCATTAAAGAATGACTATAAATTTAGTGATTTTGAAAATAGCTTAAATGTTAATGAAACAACACCAACAATTCAATCAACTCCACAAATTCAAACAAACTCAACAAATACATCAACATTTCAAAGCATAACCCCTCCAAAATCTGTGGGGTCAAAAAAATCACCTGGTGAAGATTTTAATATTAATTTAAATAAGAAATTATTACAATGTTCAAATTGCCAAACAAAGACAACACCATTATGGAGGAAATCAAATAATGGAGATTTATTATGTAATGCATGTGGATTATTTTACAAATTACATGGTGTTTTACGTCCATTAAATAATTCCCAACAACAATCATCGCAATTAAATCAACCAAAACATAGTAATTTGTATAACACATTACATCAACAACAACCCATTGAATCAGGTACTCCACAATCATTTACAAATAAGAGATCAAGTCATCCAGCTCCAACAGATTTATATAATAATCCACCAATAATAACTGATATGAATCCTAATCATTTACATAATAATTTATCACAATCGTTACCAACATTTAGGAATGATTCAATGATATCAAATCAAAATTCAAATTTGTTTGCTGGTATTAATGATATGGACATAGATAAAGATGATGAAATTGATAGATTATTAAATGTTAATTTATTTCAATCAGATCATTATACTATTGGAGAGAAAAAAGAAGATCATAGTTTTATTGGCATAAATGATGAATTAATAAGTAATGATGTTAATGATAAACAATGGAATTGGTTAGATTTTGGGCCACCATCATAATGAGCTAACCTTGAAAGTCAATCGTGTACAATGTAAAATATTTTTAAACTATTTCTTTTGAAAGTGAAAGCAAAAATTATTAACTTTAAGTTTGATTGAGTTATTTTTACAATTGCTAAGGGGCTCAATAGAGGGATAAAATGTGTGTATAATAATTTGAATTAAGAGCCTCGTTTTTATAGATGGTCGCATACTCCTGTAAATGCTGCCGAAGGTTCTATAATTAGATATACAAATTTTTAAAGTATTATTAATTATGAAATGTAATGATATATGATAATTTGATGATAGTAATTATCGATATTTCAGTGAAATCAAGACCCTTCATTGAATAGGATCTCTTAAACAATCAGTATTAATTTTAAAAAGTGTTTAGATTTTCTCCCAATTAAGTAACGTTTGATGGAAAAAAAATATTTCATCCGTATTTAGTAATGTAATAATTCGTTAAATGAACGCTAAATTCCTAAAAAAAACTAATTTCATCAGTAAAAATGTTTCAGGCATTAAATAAACCTTCCACTGAGTCGGTTAGTGGTAGTGAATTTAGTGCTGTGAGTCAACAAACAAATAATACAGAAATGTCGACAATGAATAAAGAACCTTCGGTTGAATTTAAGCCATTAAATCAAAATCTGCAAGCTTTTTATAATTATTACAATCCATCACAACAGCCAACTCAATATTATAAACAAGAAAGTGAAAGTGAAGAAGAAGAAGAAGAAGAAGAAGAAGACGAATCTTCCGAGGAAGAGAGTGATAGTTCAGAATCTGATGACAGCACTGAAGATCCATATGCTCAATGGAGAGAATATTATAATAATATGTATAGGAATAGTATGTATGGGATGAACCCATATATGATGCAAATGATGAACGCTCAAATGGGGATGGGGCAAACCAATCCAATGGGCCAAATGCCTGGTAATCCGATGAATCCAATGGGGCAAATCAATCCTCAAATGGGGCAAATCAATCCTCAAATGGGGCAAATGAATCCTCAAATGATGCAAATGATGCAAATGATGCAGATGAACCCACAAATGCAAATGAATCCCCAAATGATGCAAATGATGGGTCAAATGCAAAATCAACCAATGAATCAATCAGTTACCGACTTTAATCAACCTTTTAATCCATCAGTTACTAACCTTCAACCCAATACAGATGTTAGCCCTATTAATTTGAATGATTCTTCTACTGATACCCCGAATACCGAAGACAAGAAGATTGAAATATCTAGGACTCTAAGTAAATTAAATCTGAATTCAGAACTTGTTAAAAATTCTAGAAAATCAACCATAAAATCAAATAGATATTCTTCAGTCCCTTCAAGTGTCATAGAAGAGCAATCAAAGGATTTCAAAAGAGTGACATCTCTTGGTCATGACTTTAAATTATCTCCTGCTCAAGGTAGCAGTGACGATCCGTTGGAGGATGTTGCATCAGTTGCTCATGGGTTACTGGAATTAGCTGTCAACGAAACCGAGCAAAAACCTTTACCAATAGCTAAAGATGAACCAGAAGTGCACAGATCCGGATCTACTACATCTAATGCATCATATAACTCGATTGCTAGTGGATCATCAAGTAAATTCCATATTAGTCATAAATCATCTTCATCCATTGAGCAAACTGCAAGACCAACCACTCCACAACAACAAATCAAATCAGCTAGTCCAAGAACACCATCTCATACATTTCAAGTCAAAGAACCAGAATCAACCGAGGCTGATGAGACGGTGGTGAAAAATAGTAAACCAAAGAAGAAAAACAAAAAGACTAAGACCAAAAAATCGGTACCTCCACCATCACCATCTAACTATTCAAGCTTTTCCACCCCTACAGAATATTCTAATCCATCAACGTATTCCAACTTCAGCCTTCCAGCAGATATGCAATCAGCTGCGTCATTTGATAACCGTCACAGTATGATTGATAGCCCACGTAATTCAATGATGATGAATGGTAGTATGATGAATCCTATGTTACTATCACCACAAGTAAGTGGAATGAACTCACCAGTAATGAATGGTATGAACTCTCCAATGGCTAACAATATGAACATGAATATGGGAATGAATTTGCATCCAATGAACTACATGGGTAGACCACAATCTTATCCACCACAACCAGTTAGACAAGCACCAATGAATCCAGAAATTTCTAGGAAAATTAACGATTTCAAAGCTCTTAGAAGTATAATTGCATCTGGTAACAAAACTTATGAATATAGAATAAAATGGGTTAAAATGTTAATTTCTGCTACAAATTACAAATTGTTTACATTTATTAACATAAAAGGAGAATCAATTCATCCAGTAGAAGCTGCAAACAACAAGGCATTATTTGTTAAATCAGTTAATCAGCATATTGGTAAGTTAATTAGGGACCTCGATTCGAACCATAAAATTACCGAAGATAATAAGTCAGAAATTGCATTAATCTATGGTAACTTATTGAGCAACTTCTACATGACATTCGGACAGCATTTTAATTTTGAAAAAGATCTCGATGAAGCCATTAGATTTTATCAATTAGCAGTTGAATTTAACAATGCAAATGCTAAAGCCCTTTATAATTTAGGTGACTTGTATGAATTTGAAGTGGTTGATCAGTTCGATGCTGCATTAAGCTATTATAAACAAGCAGCCAAACTAGGGTATAATAAAGCAATTTATAAGATGGCTTTATTATACTTAAATGTCCCACAAGTGAGATCAGTCAAGTTCATTAAGATATTAAAGGACTTATCAAGCATTAATCTTGAGAAATCAGAATTAGTTGATGAAGATAAAGATGAATTACAAGAAGTAATTGGATTTTCCTGCTATGAACTAGGTAAAATCTTTGAAGGAATATACCCAGGAGATTTAACGATTGATAATGAGTTTATTGTGAAGTCTCTTGAAATAATTCCAGTCAATTATGCCAAAGCATTAACCTACTATAACAAAGCTGCTAAATTAGATTGTTTACTTGCGCAAGTTAAATTAGGTAAAGTTTATGAAACAGGAGAATTAAATCGTAATCAAAATGCAAATAAGTCAATTCAATGGTACTTAAAAGCAGTACAATCACCTTTATCATTTAAAAGACATCCAGATGCCATGGTTGGATTAAGTAGATGGTACTTAAAAGGATCTAATGGAGAGTCAAAATACATTCCACAACCAAATCCAGAACGATCAGTTAAATGGTGTGATAGAGCCATTAGGGAATTTAAAACACCTGAATCATTCTATCAAATGGGGCAATTAGCAGAAGTTGGCTTAAGCGATAGACCACCAAATTATTGGTATCAAAAAGCTGCAGACCTCAATTATCCATTAGCTTTTGAAAAGCTTCAAAATTAGTTCGTCATTAATAGTTATAATTTATGCATTTAGTCACACTGCGAATCTCTTATCATTGTTTATCCTTTAATCATACGGCGCAAATGTCCCTGCCAAAGAATATTGATGTACCGCCGAATAGGAGGAAGAGTATAGCAAGACTTACACGGTCTCCATTATCTTCATCACCAATGATATCACAATCTCCAAGATTTAGCTCTAAAAATAATTCATTTTCAAACAATGCCCTGTTTTTAAAGAAGTACGAAGATGCAGTTGATTCATCTTCTTCTCATAGTACTTCTGATAAGAATGAACTGACTGAAAGAGTTGATAGGATTATACAGGGTCAGAAACTTTACTCTGATGAAGTATTACAATCAGACGATGAAGATTCAAGTCATTTAAATAAATATTTACATGCTGACCCAATTCAATCAGTTGGTGGTGATATAACAAGAGATATCTATAAATTAGTCGACAATAAAAATCAAAGACCTTCTAGAACAAGAAGTTTATCATCTTCAGAGTTTGAAGTTAATAGAAGAAATTCAATTGCTAGTTCAATTAATGTACCAGGTGGTTTTAGAAGGCAGTTCTTGGTTAGTAAGAAAAATTTCCAAACGGAAAAAGCCGGTTTATTCACTAGTAATTTTGTTGAGTTCTTAAGTATCTATGGTCATTTTGCGGGGGAAGATTTAGAATCAGAAGATGATATTGCTTGTCATTATCAACCAAATATTCCTCTGAAATATAAAGGAATTGATGAAGAAAGTCCTTTACTTAATGATGATTCAGACCCTTTTGCTCCAAATTTAGTTAATCCTAAAGGTACGGCTACTGATACTAAAGCTTATTTCTTACTAGTGAAAGCATTCGTAGGTACAGGAGTATTATTTTTACCTAAAGGGTTCAGTAATGGAGGACTTTTTTTCTCTATTGCAACATTAGCATTTTTTGGTTTATTGTCATACTGGTGCTATTTAATATTGGTATTTAGTAAACAACAAACTAGAGTATCAGGTTTCGGAGAGATTGGTGCTAAATTATATGGTAAATGGTTCCAACAGTTGATTTTTTCATCAATTGTAATATCCCAAGTGGGGTTTATTGCTACTTACATAGTGTTTACATCACAGAATGTTCAGGCATTTCTTAGCAACGCTTTTGGCATCGATAAAATTGAAATTCAATGGTTTATTATGGCACAATTAGTGGTTTTAATTCCTTTATCATTAGTTAGAGATATCACTAAATTGTCATTAGTAGCTGTTCTAGCTAATTTTCTTATATTAGGAGGCCTTGTTACCATCATTTATTTTGTATTGGTAGATTTATTTATTAGGAATAATGGAGTTGTAGGTGATGGTATTGAATTTCTATTCAATAAAAAGGAATTTTCAGTATTTATTGGTATTGCCATCTTTGCATTTGAAGGTATTGGATTAATTTTACCAATACAAGATTCTATGATATACCCTAATCATTTTAAAACTGTATTAATGCAAGTGATTATTACCATATCCGTAATCATGATTGGTGTAGGTACATTAGGATATTGTACTTACGGTAAACATATTGAAACAGTTATATTATTAAATTTACCACAAGATTCAGTATTTGTTATCATGATTCAATTATTCTATTCATTAGCCATTTTGTTATCAACACCAATTCAAATATTCCCTGCTATCAGATTAATAGAGCTGAAACTTTTTGTTAGAACTGGTAAAAATTCCCTTACTATTAAGTGGTTGAAAAACTTGTTTAGAGCTTTATTTGTTATAGGTACAGCTATTATTGCATTATATGGAGGGAAGAATTTAGACAAGTTTGTTAGTTTTGTTGGGTGTTTTGCGTGTATCCCATTAGTTTATATGTATCCACCCATGTTACATTTAAGAAGCTGCTGTGCATACGATGACACTATGACATCGAAAGAAATTAGAACTAAAAAGTTTTTGATTTATTTAAATTATATCTTACTTATAATAGGAGCATGTGCATTGATTTATACTACTTATGATATCCTTTCGAGTTAAAGATTTCCTTGAATATACATTTATTTAAATAAGTCATTAAGTTTCACTCTAGCTTCGTGAATATAGCTTGCTAAGTCTTGATTTAAATGATTCACCCTGAAATTTAATTGTTTCTTTTGTTTGCTTAATTCTTCAATAAACCTAGTTTGTTGTTGATGTAATTCAGGGAATTTTTCTGATTCGTAAGATGATATTCTTCCCTTTGCTTCCTGATATGATTTTGGCATATAATAGCTAAAAGCACTAATACCAAATACAGTTGGTGATATGAATCTTAATGGTAAACTTCTCTTATTAACTAGAATTGAACCAGTTAATGTGATGGTCAAAATGTAAATGATATTAGGTAAAACGGGTTCCCTAATGAGTGAGTCGATTTGATTGGAGATTATAGCAAGTTCATTCTTTGTAGCACTAATAGCAGTATTTAATTCAGCTTCTACAATAGACAATTTATTATGAGTGTATAATCTAAACTTATTCATTTGTTCTTCTAAATAGGGAGCAGTTCTAATTGTCATACCCTTAACATATGATACTTCATTCAAGGTCTCCTTCTTCTCCAAGTCTTTACTTATTTCACTGTTATAACCAGGTTTTGTTACTACCAATTCATCATCTTCATAGAATGATCTCGCCATATTGTTGATAGATTTTTTTCTCAATTTCATTCGCTCAAATGATACTTTAAATTTTACGATACAATAATTATTAAATCGGTGATATTATCTACATGTATTATACTATAAGAGAATTACATGATTCATTAAATTTATTCAACTTCATCGAATTTTTGAGCTTCAGTTAAATCTGGAATTTCTTCATCATTACCAGCTAAGTTACCTTCTTGGTCAAGTTGTGGAGCTTTACCTTGTTGAATTTGTTTAGCTAATTGACTCAAGATTTCTAAATTTTCAGCACCTAATTGTGGTAAAATATCTGGGATTAATTTAGTAACTTCAACTTCTTGTGGGTAACCAGTGAAAGCGAAAGTATTGTATTCATTAGCACCTTGAATACCAACTCTTTTAAAGTGCATAACTTTACCATCTTCTTTAAAGAAGTTAGCTTCGGTAACATTTGGAATTTTAGTTGCTTTGAATTTACCTAAAGTTTCCATTAATTTGACATCATCAACTTCTTTAACAACTTTTTTTGCTTTGACTCTTGATCCACCAACTTTTTTGGCAGTAGATTTTTGTAATTTGGCTAATTTTTCTGGATCAATTGGCATTTTAATTATTTATTCTTTTGTATTAAATATTAAAATCAGTGATTGTCTATGAAATACTTCTAGTAAGTGAAAAATCGTCGAGGTTTTTTTCTAATGTGAAAAATTTCTCTGGTGGCACACGACAATTTTTTCGATTCATAATAATTGATTAATCCACGAATATCTTTTATCTGTCAATAGCTTGCGGAATAAATGTATCAGGGACCGCAAATGAGACAAGTTCATGATTTTATGGTCTATATTAACAAGTACCTTCCTGCTACAAATCACTGGTTGATATTGGCCAGCTCAGTACCTGTAGCAGTAGCTTGTGGTACTCTATTTGCTTATTCAGTTTACAGTACTCAATTAGCTGAAAGGTGTAACCTTAACACAAGTGAATCAGCTAATTTAAATATAAGTACTATTATTGGATCATCGATTGGTGGATTAATTGGTGGACTCGTTACGGACGTATATGGAACTCAATTGCCCATGTTAATCAGTTGTTTCAGTATCTTTTGGGGTTATAAATGGCTATATGAGTTATATTTAGCCGGTCCCGATAGTTCAATGATTGCCTTGATTAGCACGATGTTTTTAGTAGGTATTGGATCAACCGCTGGATACTTTAGTGCTATCAAGGCAGTAACTATTGAATTCCCGAATTTTAAAGGTACTGCTCAGAGTATAACTATTGCTTCATTTGCAATATCTGCTTTAATTCATCTGTATATTGCAACTGGATTTTTTGCAGGTGATATAGCCAAATTCTTGAATTATTTACACATAAGCTGTGGAATTATGATTTTTATAGGGTTCATGTTTATTAGAGTTGATGGACACTATAAATCAAAAGACGACGAAGCAGATTTAGAGCAAGATAATATTAGTGAAGCAACTGCTTTATTACCATCACACTCAATCGATCCAAATGCTAAACATGATATAAAGAATCTTAACCTTAAACAATCGTTATTACATCCGGTGTTTTGGTTCCATTTTGCTATATTTTCAATTATTCAAGGATTGGGTCAAATGTATATCTTTGAAGTTGGATTTATCGTAAAAGCTGTTTACAATTATTATGATGATGATTCACTTGAATTACATCATATTCAAGCAATACAAGTATCATTAATTGCAATTTTTTCATTCTTAGGAAGATTATCATCAGGTCCTCAAAGTGATTACTTGGTTAATAAGTTACATTGTCAAAGACATTGGAATCTTATCATGGGATTATCAATTATGCTTGTAGGACACTTTTTCAATACTTTTCCCTTGGAGTATTTTGCAACTTCATTACAAGGTGTCAACATCTTCTTACTGATTATCTCGTGTATCATTGGATATGCATACGGGTTTAGCTTTACTACATACCCAACTATCATCTCAGATATCTTCAACATGAAATTTTACAGTTTTATCTGGGGGTTAATGTTCTCTAGTACTACATTTGGCTTAACATTAATGACAAAAATTTTTGGACATTTTTACGACATTCATTCCCATTTTGATAATTCAGGTAATTATGTATGTTTAAGTGGAGCTGGTTGTTACTCCCAAACATTTTCAATTACAACTGGACTTTGTATATTTGTTATATTTTTACTCTTTGGGTATATCCATCATAGACAATAGATAAATCGCGCAGATGACTAGACCAATAGCGGTAGAAGACTTAATTAAGGCAGATAAGCCTCGGTTTATTAAACGTGCTGATAGACAGAAGCGGGTAGAAACTCAAGTAGTTAATAAGCGGAAACCTATAACGGTGGAATATGATGAAATTGAAACACCTGTGAGGAAGAAACCTGCCCCTAAAAAGCAGTTTAATTTTGACTGGGAAGAAGAAGAAGATACATCAAATGGGTTTATACCAGTGATTGACTTTGAGGAAGACGATATTATTGCACCTGTTGCTGAAACCAGTCATTGGTCGACAAAATCATTGGATTCAATGGGTAACAGTGATTGGAGAGATCTCAAAGATGAGTTCAATATCATTGTCAAAAATTCCAAGATAAACCCTATACGATCATGGAAAGAGTCAAACATAAACCCTAAGATCGTGAGCATACTCCAGTCTCTCTCATTGACGAATCCAACGCCTATACAAAGAGCTTCCATACCCATAGCGTTAAAGCATCAAGATATACTTGGTATAGCAGAAACTGGGTCCGGTAAGACATTAGCATATATAATCCCGCTACTCAACTACATTCTTCAGGTTGACCGTAATTACCTTGAATACGAGCATGTAGAAGGCAAAAATCTAAACAAACCATTGGGTTTAATCCTTGCTCCTACCAGAGAATTAGCAAATCAAATCACCACAGAATTAAACAAATTCTGCAAAAAGCTTAACCTAAATTCTGTCAGTATCATTGGTGGGCACAGCTACGAAGAGACGTCTGCTGCTATAAAGAATGGGGTTCATATTGTTGTTGCAACCCCTGGAAGACTAGTTGATTCTTTGGAGAGACGCTTGCTAAATTTACTGAAATGTTTCTATGTAGTATTTGATGAAGCCGATAGAATGATTGATATGGGGTTCGATAAGTCGATATCTACCATATATGACAAGTTGATAGATCCATCAGACTCAGAGACTAGAATATTTCACATAAACAAGAGAATTACTGCAATGTTCACCGCAACATTCTCTGATTCAATACGAGACTTGACTCGTAAATACCTAACCAATCCTGCCCAATTGGTTATTGGTGCCATTGGGGAAAAAGTGGATAATATCAACCAGGAGTTCGAGTACCTCAAAGATGTCGATAAGAAATTCAATAAATTGGTCAAAGTCATTGAAAAGCATTCTCGTTATCAGGGATACTCAATTATTATATTTGCTAACTATATCAAGACAGTTGAAGAAGTGAGTGAGAAGTTGAATGACTTGGGCTACCAGTCGATCACTATTCACGGGTCAAAGTCCCAAGTAGCAAGAGAACGATCGATTGAAGAGTTTAAATCTGGGAAAAAGAGAATTTTAGTAGCCACTGATGTGGCAGCTAGAGGTATCGATATAGCCAATGTTTCACTCGTAGTAAACTACCAAATGACCAAAAAGATCGACGAATACATTCATAGAATTGGTAGAACTGGTAGAGCTGGCAGTAAAGGTAATAGTTATACATTTATTGAACAGGAAGATGAACCAATATTCGATGCATTAAGGAGGTTCTTAAAAAGGAACCTTCCATCTTGGTTAGCAAACCACGAACGTCAAATCAAGGATTAATCTTCATCACTGGAATATGCTAACATAGATAATGCGTTGGGTGGGTTAGGTTTCTTCTTCTTGAGTTGTGCTAGTATATGTAAAGAATCATGATTGAACATTGAATTTTGTAGTAACTTTGGCTCCGAATCCTCTGTATGTTGTGGCTCAGGCTCATGCGGTTCTTCAATTTCCGGTTGTTCCGTTGTATTGTCCTGTTGCTCTTTTGTATCGTCCTGTTGCTCGACATCTTGAAGTAGTTTCTTAATTGTTTCAATAGTTCTTTCTTCGTGCTTCCGTTTCTTTGATTCTTGGGCAGTTGGATCAGGGTCTTCGTTGGCCCATCGCACTATTAACACTTCATTATTATCCAAACTTTGATTCTGCATAGCTTCTTTAGCAAATTGTGCTTCGAACTCATTCTTATAGGTCAAAAAACCACAATTTCTACTAGGTAAAAGCTTTATTTTGGTAATTTTACCAAATTCTCCAAAGTATTTGGTGATTATACTTTCTGTATGGCTACCTATATGTAAACCACTTATATATAATGTGTCATTAATGTCATTAAGTACACCTACGCCATTCATATCATCGCGATGGGCAAACGTTTTATCCCTACCAAAACAGTCCTTAGTGGGAGGGAAGTAATCATTTTCTGTAGGCAATCGATGGAGATAGTCACACTTAGATCCTTTATAACAACATCCTTTACTAAAGTATATACAAACACTTGTAGTACCTGATTTATCTGCTTTTGTGTACCCAGAATCTTTAGCTATATTAACTTTAAATTTCAGCTTGTTGAATTGCTTTGAGCCATCACCACCTGACCACTTAAGATACCACACATTGAATACATTACCTGTTTGTGGAGGTTTATCTTCAGGTAAAGACTCCAACTCTACTTGAACTCTTGCAGGTTTTGTTGACATATACAATCGCGAAAATAATAAAACATATAAATTAACACAAGCTATATAAATTATTTCTTTTGTCTAGTTTTCTTTGGTACTCTAACTAACCAATATAAGAAAAGGGCAAGGGCCCAATCAAAAACGATAAAGGCAATAAAAATTCCCATATCTCTAAATCTGGTATCATAACTAACACCTAAGTTCACTAAGAAATCATCAGTTGATGTAATTTGACAATAACTACAATTTGAGGAATTTGGATCAATTAATTTACCCTTATTGCTACTAATGTAAGAAGCCATATAATCACCACATGTCATACCAGAAGGAGCATCAAATTTAATCAACTCAGTATCTGAACAAGTTGCAGGAGCCTTAGCTAAACCTGTTGCTAAAACTGCACTTACAAAATAAGTAAATGGATTACATCTGTACATGAAGATCCAGAATCCTGGAAGTGAGCTACTATTAGCTAAAACCCCACAGAAGATCAAACAAAGGGAGAATAAAAGTGATGCCATGTTAGCTGCATTATCAGCAAGCTCATTAAATGAAATACATAATTGAGCCATTGATGATGCATAAACAAAGAATAAAACAATTAACCACCACATAAATGCACCTCTTTCATGAACAGAATCTGTTGAATAAGCATTTCTGTATAATCCAATTGGATAATACCAACAGAAAAAGGTTATTGTACCTGCAAGTATTCCCCATGGAATTTCAACAACAATTTGTGCCGTAAAAAATGATACCCAACTGAATGTTCTTGAAGGCCTTTCCCTAATCTCATATAAATCTCTTTGACTAACAAAAATTGGTAAATATTGTTGAACTAATGTTTGGAATAATGTAATCATTTGAAATGTTGAAAACATTTGATTTTGTAATCCTTGTTTAGTATTATCAGCTTTAAAGAATGTAAAACTATTAAGTAATGATGTAATAACAACCATAAGGAATTTAGAATACAAATAATCATTAGTTCTCCAATATTGTTGAAATACTCTTTTAGTAACAATCCAAAATTGTTTATGAATTGGGAGGGCATAAGTCTTGAATTTTTCCGGATCTTGATCAACTGGTAACTTAGATAACTCAGTTTCCATTCTGTCTAATTCAGCTTGAACATCTTGATATTCTGTTGAATTTTTCCAAACTTCGTGATAATTTTGATTTGCATGAGATCCTGGGGCTGCCCCAACAACTTCTAACATCCATTCAGCTGGATTGGCTTCAGGTGGACATTTTGGTGCTCCATATTTTTCAAAGTATTCAATTAAAGTCTTACAATCTTCACCTAAGTAGCCAAAATAGACTGTTTGACCTCCTTTTTGTAAAAATAATAATCTATCAAATTCATGCAATAAAATAGCAGATGGTTGATGAATTGTACAAACAATTGCTTGACCAGCATCTGCTAATTTTCTAATCAATTTACAAATTGACCAAGCGGTTTGTGAATCTAAACCTGAAGTTGGTTCATCCAAGAATAATAATAATTTTGGTTTTGCAGCTAATTCAACACCAATTGTTAATCTCTTTCTTTGTTCAACATTAAGACCTTCACCGGCAACACCAACAATAGCTTCAGAATATTTTTCCATTTCTAATAAATGAATAATATAATCAACGTATTCATCTTTTTCAGATTGTGGTACACTCTCTGGTTGTCTAAGATAAGCAGAAAATCTTAAAGCTTCTTTAACAGTTGAAGTCTCAAGATGTAAATCCTGCTGTTGAACATAACCAATTGACCTTTGAAATGATGAATCTAATGGATTACCATTAACCATTCTAGTACCACTTGTAACAACCCCAACAGTTAATCTTTCACTTAAAGCATTTAATAAAGTAGTTTTACCAGCACCTGAAGCTCCCATTAATGCAGTGACTTCACCAGGTTTAACCCAACCATCAATATCATTAAGGATAACTCTATTCTCTTTATGAACTTTAATTTCATAGGATAAATGTCTCCAATGGAAAACGTTTTCATTCTTTTCAATAACATCTGTATCAACTTCATCTTCTGCTGCATTAAATTCATCATGAACTTTTTCAATTGGACCAGTTTCAATATCATTAGCTCTACGTTGTTTTCTTAAGTGACTTTGTTGGAATAATAAGATTTCACCTTTTTGTCTAGCACCTTTATTATATTCACATAAGATAATGTAAAAAGCAAGGAATGCTAACATAAAGGCGATACTAATACCAAAATTTCTCCAAACATGACTGTAAGAATATCTGTAAGCAATTTCAAGATAACGATCACCATTAACAGTAGTTTCACCAGCGATTGAACCAATAGCTGCACAAGCAACATTAGTACCACTACTTGGATAACCGTCACCAGAAGGGATATACTGAGTACATTCAAAATCAACTCCATGGAATTCATTTGCAATTAAAGATTCAAAAGTATAAGCAATTGGATCAAGATAATTAATCCATCTTGACCAGCCCAACATTTCAGGAGTTGGAATGATAAAACCCACATAGGTAATTAAAATTAATAATAAGACAGCTGCAGGAGTCATTGCTTCATATAAAGATTTAGTTGCAGCACCAAGGGTTCTGAATACATGTGACATAGTCAATGTTGCCGTAAAACCAAACAATAAATAAAAGAAGAATGGACCTGGGTGTCTCTTCAAATGACACATAAAATAAATAATAATATTGAAACAAAGACTTGTAATAAGTTTTGATGGTAATTCACTAACAATTGACGCTAGTGCATCTGCTGATGGGTGGTATAATCCATAAGTTTTATGTTTCTCAACAATTGGTCTTGCTTCATATAAAGCAAAAATTTCTAACATTGAAGAAAGGGCATTAAACAAAGTAGCAAAGAAAATAACAGCAGCTCTATAATAAAATGATGCAGTTGTAGGTTGTAAATTATAAAAAACTGAAGAAACCACAAGGGCCATGGCAACATTACCAATACTTTGGAATAATGTAACGGAGGGATCTCCTTTTATTCTTAAAAAGTTTCTATGCATAATATATTTAACTTGCATCATGAATGAAACAGTATAAGGAGAAGCCTTTCTTTGTCTATTACTTTGTTTAGCATGATGCATTTCTTCTAACTCTCTTCTATTATCATGAAGTCCATTTTTATGATCTTCAATCTCACCTAAAATTCTTTGCCTAATTGAAGAATTTCTCCAGTAGTCATAAAAGTCCTTTGGAGTTCTTGGGACTTTATCTTCAAATCCCTCAGCAACAATTCTTTCAGCTGGGTTAGTAATTGAAGTTAAAAAATCAGCTGTTGTTTGTCTTGGAGGACATTTATAACCCATATCTAAGAAGTATTGTTTTGCTTCTTGTGCCTTACCAAAGAAAATTTGATAACCTTCATATAATAATAAGACATTATCGAATAAATCATAAGCATCTTGGGAACATTGATAAATAGCAATTAATGGAGTGGTCTTTTGAATTTTAGCAGATGTTTGTAAAGCTCTAATAAATTCTAAAGCAGTTGCAGAATCCAAACCTCTTGTTGAGTTATCCCAACATTGAATTTTACTTTGAGATAATGCAGCTTCTGCGATTGAAACTCTTTTTCTTTCACCACCTGAAACACCTCTAATGTAATCATTACCGACTCTACTATATTTTGTATGTAATAACCCATAAGTAGCTAATACTACATCAGACATATGTTGAGCATATTCTTCTCTTGTAACTCCCAAAGGTCTATTCTGAGGAGTTCTCAATCTGGCTGCGAAAGTTAAAGTATCACCAACTGATAAATTAGGGAAATGATTTTCTGTTTCAGCACAATAAATAACTTCACCACTATAATGCTTTTCAATTTCTGCTGGGGTTAACCCATCATAACTAATATAAGAATTTTTATCAACTTTAAATCCGTAAGTTTGACAAGCAACTGTTTTTAAAAATGATGAACATCCAGCTCCTGGTCTACCTAAAACAACTGTTAATTCACCAGGCTTTATGATACCATCCATTGGTTTCAAAATATCAAATACATCAGCATCAGATTTTCTAGTATATTTTTGAATAAATTGACTAATTATTTTATAACCACCATTCCCAAAATTTGCTTGATAATCTAAATCAACTGCGTTACCATAACATCTTAAATCTTTAAATGCAACTCCTAAACTTGCAGGTTTATAATATTCTGGGTCACTGTCAATTAATCTGGTAATATTTTTAACCCAAAATTTTGAGTCAAATTCATCAGAATTTGGGTCTAATTTTGGATCAACGTCTTGATTAAATGGGTTAATACCAGGAGCTTCACTAAGATTTGTTAATGTACGAGTCAATTGTAATTGTTTTTCACCTTGTTGAGCACTCCCATGTGAAATGGTTCTTGCTAATTGTCTTATACGATCTTCAACATTACCATCAAACCCTTGATAAGGTTCTTCATATGTTTCAGAGGTATCCTTTGTATCACCAACTTTTTCAGTTATCAGTGATTCAGTTGTATCAGTCATAATAAAATATTTTATATTTACAATTTGTAGCTCCTTCGTTGTATTTATATAGTTTTAAGAAATTGGCAGTCGGAAAACAGCAACATTATCAGAATTATGCAGCATATTGTGTAAGGCTGAACATGAAATTGGTCGAAATATTTAAGACCAAAATTACAAGGAACTAATCAGGGATTTAATCCGGTGAATATGGTTGTCTTAAACTCTCGAAGCTATCTAGTTTAACTTATACATGATACGCTAAACATGATATTAATTGTATAATTGATGTGCATTCGGCTGAGTTTTAGAGTTTGGCATTTCCGAGCCGAACTTCAGCCTCAGCGGAAGTCATCCAGATTCGCATCGGGAACAGATCTTTCCCGAATGCCTAGGGTCCCTCATAATGATTATTGTTATTTACACGAAATTAACTTTCTTATTTCGCCTTCTTATAACCGATGTTTAGAGTTCCGAACTTAAAAACCGAACCGATACTTTTATTTTACTATACACTCACATGACCTAAAAAACATTAGAAATGAAACTTACTCCAATAATTGCAGCAACTAAACTAGCTTTCTTCCAATCACCTGGTTGGTAATTACCAGAAGCAGCACTTGATTCTGATGAATCAGCTGATGATGAAGATGATGATGAGGATGAGGAAGTAGATTTAGCAGATGTGGATGATTTGGAGTGAGTGGCATAGACTGATGATGCAGATGCGACATCAGAAGAAATATCCATTAATGCACTTGCAGCACCACTTGTAGCAGCAGCAACAGCACTTAAATCACTAGCAGAAGCTCCAACTAAAGAACCAGCAGCGGCAGTTGCGGCAGCAGCTTCAGAAGTGATATCATCACCAACAGATCCAGCTCCACTTACACCAGCCTTAGCAATTGATTGAGCACCATTAATGGCAGTAGTAGCAGCTCCTTCAACAGCAGAAGTAACAGTATTAGCAGCTCCTTCACCCCAAGAGGCAGCAGTATTAGCAGCTCCTGCTACAGCAGAAGCAGCAGTATCAGCAGCTCCACCAATTGCGTTACCAATGTCACCAACTGCACTTGCAAAACCATCTTTTTCAGCAACAGCGTAATTTATTCCGTTCATTATATCTTATTATTATATTTGATTTATAAAATCTATTGACCAAATCAGGGAATTCAATCAGTTTAAATACTTGACTTTAATGTAAAGTGTTCTAAACTTGTAAACATCATGCTGGCGCTCGCTTAAACTATATATCAATTAAGGGGCAGTTCATGGTCATGGTTCAAAATCTGTCAATAATTGACACGAAAAATTTCCTTTTTAGGTAAACAAATGTGCCAATTTTTTACACAGGCACTTTGTTAAGTCATTTGTTTGCTAATATCCTTCACATTATATGATGTATTACAATAACAGAAATCGTGTCACATTGTTTAATAAATACCCTGTGATTAACTTAACAGAATAATTAAACAAATGGCTGGACTAAAATTAGAAAGTGTGTTTTAGTGGGGCTCAGAAGTCTATTTGATGATCCAGTGATTTATGAGCTCTCAGTGGATGTTTCGGAATATGGCTTGAAAGTGTCTTAAGAGAGGCGCATTATGGCTGAATTTGTATCACCTGTTACCTTGTTGTTTGTCTTTGTGAACTATAATGTTAATTGTAATTGAGATTAAGACATTAATTGTAATTGATATTAAGTTATTTATAGCACTTTTGCTGGCGAAGTTCAGAATGCTTAAAAATATTTGGTAGTGTATGAATGACAGTATATAAATAGCAGGTCGTGTATTGTCACCAGTAGTGTACTACGCTAATTCCACAGCGCTTACGTAATTGGGAATGTGTCGCGTGCTTATGTAAGTTTGTGACAAAAATATCGACTCATTGATAAGCTCGCCAATTTCCTAATTCATCACCGGATACAAATTCCTATTTGGGCTATATACTCTGATAAAAAATCATATAAATGCGATCAAATCACAAAAAAATTTTACAAATATGTGTGGCAAGAATTCTTCAGATACAAAAGGTACAAAAAATTGCTGTGGTTCATCATGTAAATGTGGTACAGGGTGCACTTGTGCTTCATGCAATACTACAAAGTTGTAATACAAATTTGTTTTGCTAATGTTTATAATGAATAAATAAAAAATTTAAATTTGTCGTAAATACCAAAACTATAAAATTAATTTACTTTCTTGGGGATAATTCGAGGGTTTCTTTCTTAATTAAGTTACCTAAATCAGAAGAAACTTTACTAAACATTTCAAATACTCTATCTTGAATATGAGCATCAGCACCAGCAACATGAACGGCAATATTATGAGCTAAATGAGCTTGTTGGTTTGGATATTTAGCTAAAGTATTCCATAAAGCTCTTGGTTGAATAAAATCTTTATCGTCTTCACATTTCCAATGGAATGGACAAGCAGCACCTTGCCAAACTTCTTGTTCTTCTTGTAAGTTAAAAGTTTTGAATTCAATTGGTTTTGATGTTGCTAAATAATTTGGATTATTGCCCAAGTTACCATTAACATTCATTGCACCATCTCTCATATGTGGATTATATACAGCTCCAGTAACTGGACAATTAACTGGAATTTGAGTATAATTAGTACCTAATCTATGTCTATGAGTATCAGCATAAGAAAATAATCTTGATTGTAAGACAGGATCAGCACTTGCTTCCATATATGGAACAGTATGAGCTGGTGAAAAAGCAGCCTGTTCAACTTCAGCAAAATAATTCTTTGGATTTTCGTTTAAAGTAAATTTACCAAATCTTCTCATTGGGTAATCTTTATGTGGCCAAACTTTAGTTAAATCAAAAACAGAGAATGGAGCTTGTTTAGCTTGTTCAGGAGTCATAGTTTGAATGTAACAAGTCCAAGATGGGTGGTTACCAGCAGCAATGTTTTTAAATAAATCTTCTTGTGCATGATCTGGGTTAGAACCAGCTAATTCACCAGCTTCTTCATTGGTAAAAGTTTTGATACCTTGGTCACTAATAAAATGAACTTGAACATAATGCCATTCACCCTTTTTATTTGACCATTTATAAGTATGTCCAGAATAACCATTCATTTCTCTATAAGAAGCAGGAGTACCACGATCAGAGAATAAAATCATTACTTGATGAGTTGCTTCTTGATTTGAAGTTAAGTAATCCCAGAACATATTAGCATCTTTTAAATGAGTTTCAGGATTTCTCTTTTGAGTGTGAATAAAGTGAGGAAATTTGGATGGATCTCTGATAAAGAAAACAGGAGTATTATTATAAACTAAATCTAAATTACCTTCTTCAGTATAGAATTTAGTTGCAAAACCTCTTGGATCTCTTGCAGTATCAGCACTACCTAATTCACCACCGACGGTGGAAAATCTTGTGAAAACTTTAGTTTTTTTACCTACGGTATCTAAGAAAGCAGCTCCACAAATATCAGTAATATCATCAGTTACTTCAAAGACACCATAAGCACCTGAACCTTTAGCATGAACCACTCTTTCAGGAATTCTTTCCCTATCAAAATGAGCTAAAGAATCAATTAAATTAAAATCTTGTAATAATAAAGGACCATGCTTTCCAACTCTTTGAGTTGCAAATGCATCTGGAATTGGACAACCATTGGAATTAGTAAAAACTGGAGCCATTTTAATAAATCTGTTTGATAAACTTGACAAAAAGTTATTTTTTGAAAAACCGGAGTATGCCCCTTATATATATTTTTTTATTATGAGAGGGGATTTAGTGAATGAATAATAAAATTTTCAGTTTCTCTAATTGGATAAACTGACCGAGACCGTTAGACCGAGGTGTTTGTTAATTTTAATTATTCAATAAATACCAATTTATTATACTTAAGAGTGACAGTATAAGTAATAATAGGTGTAGTGATAAGTATGTTTTAGTTATAATTTGAAGATATTTAGTTTTAACTACTAAATTATCGATATTTTATTGCTGTCATTTTCAGGTGTCTCATTTTATTTTTCATATGAACTCACCTGAAATCTGGGGAAGGGGTGCACTGGAGGCAAGAAATTACGTGTAACTTAACGATATTTATTTGTGTATATTAATAAAAGGGTAGTTTACCGTTAGTAACGTCAAAGACTATACAACTTCCAGAATCAGCTGTGCATATCTGTTATCGAATAATCGCAACCCCACGATAACGAATGATCATATGCTCTTAGTATTGAGTTCCTCTCACCCATTTCAGTGCTCGGTTCAATCGATGTAACTAGTACGCCACCACCATGGTACCATCACTGTACGCTATATGACTTAGATCTAGACGAAACTGTATTACTAAGGTAAATCGGTTCATACACACCAATTGATACGGGATTCGAGTGCCATGTTACATAACCATACATTATCTAACTATTTATCCATATTCTAAAGTCTTCACCAGGATTTTCGTTACCAGTAACAAAGTATGGTACGAACTTGAGTACTTTTCCTTCCGATTCTGTTACTAAACTAATATAATCTGCGTTGTGGTACGTCTCTTTTACCTCATGAAACTTTTGCCCTTTGGATATCTTGATCGTGTCTAACAGCACATTTTGACTAACTCCAGATTGCTGTAATCCGTAGGCGAATGGACCTCTTTGTACGGCTAAACATCCTTTATTAGCTACCACATTAGGGTCTGGCTCAACTATCTCGATTGGAATATCAAATGTGACATTAATCACTTCTTGTTCCCATAATTTAGGTGAGAATTTGATAAATCCGTTTTCAACGGTGTAATCACCAGAACACTTATAAGGCACTAGAGGTTCTCTAATAGCAAATGACACTGGAGTAAACGACTTGAGCTCTACACTAATTTGACCCTTTACCGGATATTTACTAGTGATTTTCATCTTGTAGTTGTCCCTAGAAATTTCACCTCCAATGTAAAGATGCACGGCTACTGAGTCATCAGTCACGGTATAAGCGTACTTCTCGAGACTAGCGAATAGCCTGGCAACGTTAGGTGGACAACAAGCACAAACGAACCAACTTTGTCTCTTTAATCCTAGCCCAGTAATAGGTTGATTATAGTAGTAAGCCTTACCATCAATACTAACCCCTCCTAAAACGTCATTATATAAAGCTCTTTCCATGGCCAATGCTACCTTACGATCCAAAGAGTCGCTTAACATTCTTTCACATAAGAAGACTAACCCAATGGAAGCACAAGTCTCAGAGTACCCATCCCATCTCAAATCGTAATTTTCACCAAATCCTTCCCATCTACCAATAGCACCAATTCCCCCATGGATGTAGAACTTCTTATCAATCATATTGTCAAAGAGCTTCTGAACGGCTGCCTTAAGGGACTTGTCTTTCTTTAATGAAGCTAATCCTTGAACCCCTGCTAGATAGTAAACGAGTCTTACAGAGTGACCTTGAACTTGATCTAACTCTCTGATCTGCTTGTCGGCTTGAAAGTACCAATAACTCTTAGGCTCTGGCCACATAGACTCATATTCTGCAGTCATATGATCATAGTCTGCCATAGGCACGTAAGTCTTTGGATCAATACCTCTGTTGCGGGCTTGTTCATCGTAGAATTCCCCATTGTTGTAACCTCTTTGTTCAATTAAATAGTTTAAAAGGTTGAAATACTTTTCCTCCGGAACTATTCTTAAGAGCTTAACTAAAGCTAATTCGATCTCTTGGTGTCCTGGATACCCATGCAACTGACCTTCTTTAGGTCCGAAAACGTCACATAATAAATCCACGTATTTGCATAGACAATTGACCAAATCCATTGATCCTGTAGCCTCATGATGAGCTACAGCAGCTTCAATCAAATGCCCACAACAGTACAACTCATGCTCTTCACTGATATTCTTAAACCTATCCTGAGGTTTAATCTGAGTGAAGTAGCTGTTCAAATAACCATCTGAGACCTGAGCTTTTATAGCCATTTTAACAATTTGATCAATCCATGTTAAATACAATTTATAGTTGGGATCTGAGGTAGAAGTGTACTTCAAACTGTAGCAAACAGCCTCCAAGAATTTTGCCATATCTGAATCCCAAAAAATGTGTGGTTTGATGTCTTTGATATGTTTCCAGTTAAAATCAAAGAATTGCCATCTTCCAGTTTGTTGCAATACATTGTGCATTGAAGGTAAGGTATTTTCCCTTACAGTTTCAATTCTCTTACTCCAGAACTCGTCCTTAACTATACAACTCATTGCTTACTATTTTGTGGACATCAGGGCCTTTATAAGTGAACCATTAAGAACTAGAAACCCTAATCAGGAAACCGATCGGTTGCCCAATTGGGATTTCCGAAACCCCCACATAATCTTTGCGTTGTACCGATTACTGGGGAATGAATGGGGTATAAATGGGGAAGAATATTGGGCGGAGGGGATGACGTAGACAAGAAGGACTCAGTAACATGACTAGGCAGTAACACGATTATGGCTTAAGTGGAGAAGTCAAATTCCGACATTTTTCATAACTCCTTACGACATTTGCATCCATTACAATTCGTTAATTCACTACACAAATTATACTAATTTAACACTTTTACCTCAAATTCTTCCTTATCAAGGTTAAGTTGGTACTTGGCGAACTTTCTGGCAGGAACTCTCTTTTCAAAAAGAATATCCAATTCTTCATAAGTTCTATCTTTAGTTTCTGGTAACCTAAAGTAAGTCCATACTAAAGTAAGAAAAGCTGTAACAAACCAGATAAACCCAGTTCTTCCTTTCAAATTAAGCTCTGTTGGATTGATAAAGTAAGGTTGAACCACTTGAGCGATTAATTGACAAAGATTATAAGCATTTCTACCGATAGCTATTGTTTGAGCTCTTAAACGGGTACTTGAAACTTCGGATGTAACAGTATAAGCCAAGGGAGCTAATGATAACACAAATGATACAACCCATCCAAAAGTACAAGCAACTTGCCCCCAAGCAACACTCTTATTATTATCAGCTGGGGTTTGTAGGACACCAATTAACATTAAGAATAATGTCATAAATGATAATCCAACAAGGTAAATGGTTCTACGACCAAATCTTGCAGCAAGAAACCACGAGCAGAAAGTTCCTATCCATGCAACACCAGTGATAGCTAAGTTTAAATCATAAGTAGTTTGTTCATCAAGACCAACTTGTGAAAAGAAGTAAGAAGGAGAATAAGCAAAGTTATTACCTCCGAGAACCTGAGCAGCAATAGAAATACATGCAATTTCAGTTCTCCTAAGGTTAGTACCTTTGAAACACTCAAAATAAGACCTCCAACCTTTGTATCTGTCATCCAATTGAGCAGCAGCATCTTTCTCTAATTCATTTGTATAAACCATTAAGTTCAACTTTTGCTTTGATTTATGGTGAATACTCTTACTACTTAATCTTTTTATCATAGTTTCTGCCTTTTCTAATTTGCCCTTTCTAACAAGCCAATAAGGAGAATCGGGACATAATAAAGTAGCGACTAAGATAGGAGGAATCCATACCCATTGAATAGCGAATGGTAGTCTGTAAGACCACTCAGTTTTGTTATTGATCAAACCTTTCAATACCCCAGCAGCAATTAACTGACCAGTTGCCCAACACATCATTACATACGCTGATAAGAAACCTCTTAAAGGTAAAGGTGCAATTTCAGAAGCGTAAATTAAACCAATAACAGAGAAGAACCCCCATGGGAACCCACAAAGAATTTGTCCAACAAATAACATCTCGACATTCTTAGCAAACACAGTTATAAACAAGAATCCTGCCATGAACACTAAGTTGTACAAGATAATTTTTCTATGGCCGTATCTTTCCACTAAGATCCCATTAAAGAATAAAGCAATAATAATACCAATACTACTACCACAACCAAGGGCACTTTGCCAGGACCCTTCAAGTTGATACTTCCCAGGAGAGATTTCAACACCATATTTTTTTTGAAAGCTTTCATAGGCGAAAAAACTTGACATTAAAATAGTATCGTACCCTTCCATAATAATTGTAGAAGACATAACCATTGACCAAAGAACTGCTGGAAAATATTCTTTCAAAGCCCTTCTAGCAGTTAATTCATGTTCTTCTTCTGTGGCTACTCTTGCTTGTTGAATCAAATCATTTTTACTAACAATTGATTCTTTTCCCAGTTCGTTATCACTAGCAACCTCAATGTGACTAGCTTCTGGCTTAATGTTATACAGTTCCATTTTGTATACCGACATTCAGCGGGACCTGTTCTATTTATGCCTCCACCTACCCCGATACGGCAGAGAATATGCCCCAGTTTTGGTTGATATTAATGCACCCCACAATTCGGTATCCGAATTAGGAAACCGAACATTCAAATAGAACAAAATGTCGGAACCTTGATCAAGCAGTTTACGATAAATCATACAAAGATTATCAAATTACTATATATGCTAATACTAAACTCTGGTAGTAAACCTTAATGAATGTTTGAGGGTTTGAATTATTGGAACTTTTGTTGATACTAAAGTTTCAGAATCTTGTTCAATAGCTGCTAAATCTTTACCAGCAAATTCTGATGATAAGATTTCATCTCTAGCAAGGATGAACCCCCGTATCAAACATAAACTTACTCCGCATAAAAGAAAGGAAAGTCCTGCAAAAAGTATACAATAAACGTACTGATTGGGGTCAACTCTGCCACCTGATCCTTTAACCAATGATACCCCAATGATCGGCGATACTAACCCACTTATACCAAGCCACGTCCATAACATACTAAATGCGATATTCATCTTTCTAATCCCCACTAACCTTGCTAAAATTGGGGCAACTGTACCAAAAATTGTCCCCATTATTGCCCCAATAATTAATCCAAATACTATTACAGTAGCATAATTTCTGGCAGGTATCCACATAGCTAAACAGAAAATTCCTGAAAGTAAATAAGAATATGCTGCAACAGTTGATGGACCAAAACGATCTGATGCAAAACCTACTAATGGTCTCCCTAGGAATGAACCAAGTTGAATCATTGCTGCAACAATAGATCCTTGATATGCTGAATATCCTAATGATGTAGTATAATTAACAATCGTATAAAGGGTAACCACGTATCCAAACATACAAAGTACAACAAAAAGTCCTGCAAACCAAAAACCGTACATTTTTACGACATTAATATCAAAAAATGTGAATTCTACTTTATGTTGTTTATCTCTTGTCTTGAATAGTAATATAGCTATCCAAATAAGTACGAATGAAATTATTGCTTGAGCTCTTAAACCCCAAAATGGACTTTTAACTTCAACTATTTTTTGCATACCTAAATTGTAAGCAATTCCAAATATACCAGATCCAGCAGTTGCAATACCACTACTTAGCACCCTTTTCTTTCTAAAAAATTGTGGTAAAATTGTCACACTGGGAATTGATACTAAGGCTAATCCAGCACTTTGAAGTAACCCTTGGGTTAAGTATAATTGCCATAACTTCTTACAAAAACTAGCTAATATTAATGCAGTAAATTGTATACAATTCCCTGTTATGATCGCTTGCTTTGTACCAATTAGCCCTTGAAGATAGTTTATTAGCGGAGTAAATATCAATGTAGCCCCAAATGCTAAACCACCAATAGCGGCATAGTCAAGTTTCGTAGCACCAGGGAATGTATCATTATTTAAGTAATCGGAGAAATACACTGAAAACGCTGTATTCATCCCCCATGTATTACCATTCATGATGAAAGCCGCAAAGCACACTACCCAACAGTAACCCCGATCGTATACTAACTCTTCGGTAGTCTCTTCAATGGTTTCTTTAATTCCTTTATTCTCTTCTACGTCTATTGTCTTCTCTGAATCTTCATGGCTCATACTTATGCCACTTGCTCTATCAGTCTCATGAACCGAATTCATATTGTGTTTGGTAAAGATCGTTCCTTTAGTATATATTTATATGCGTAGAATTTTTAGCTTTGGTTAAGAACGCGGACCTCATTGACAGCGAGCATTCACGCAGCTATCCGGCGAGAGATAACCATGAAGCGTAGGTGTAAGAACCTGTCAGCCCATCAGTGGGAGCATGGTACGATAATTCGAATGGGCTTTTAGCCCCTTGTGGTGAATACGAGTCAAAGTTTCAAAATTCGAATTGGTCCTACCTGCCGGAGATGTCTACAGTTTTCCGTTCATGTGCGGAATCGAATCGTTTATTGCCTATGAAAGATTGGACGTACATTAGTGTTGATAACTACAGTACATTACACAAAAGGAGGTCAAAGTATACGACTCCATGCGATCAATGTGCCATAAAGAAGGTAAAATGTAGTGGTGAACGCCCTTGCACCAGATGCCAAAAGGGTAGCGGACCCTGCACATTTAACAGGAAAAGCGTGATCAAAACTTTAAAACCGGTTACTACTTCGTACCTTGGTGATGCCGCTCAAGTGATTGGTAAATCAGAGTTGCTACCGTTATTAGAGATCTATAAAAATTGGTACTACGGTAATTGGCCGATACTACCTGTAAACCAATTAATAACTCGTTTAAATCAATTAGATCCTGGCCCTGAAACGGTAGCATCAACGGAGAATATTTTATGTTATTCATTATGTTGCTCATTATCAGCGGCTATAGCTAATCAATTATCGTTCCTTAAACCCGATAACCCTATAGGGTACAGCCCCACCATTACTGGTGACACATTTGTATCTGAAAGTTTAAGAACCCGACACCTTATTTCATACCGCAACCTTCCCAATATAGATAATGTGTTGATCTCGTTCTTTTACTATATTTACTACGTCAACGTCAAGGATCAAATGACTTGCGGATTGATGTACATGAAGGAAGCAGTTGATTTTGTTCAATTATTAAGACTACATGATCCCAACGTGTACTTATCGAAAACAGTTGAAGATATTCACATTTATTCTAAGTTTTATTATATGTTATTAATCAGTGAACGGTACATGTGTATTGAGCAGAATGTGCCTGTTAGCCTTGAGTACTCTATGGCACTTCCTGATCCTGAAGATGACGAGAATAGCCAGTCACTACGAGGTTTTTTAGAGCTCGTAAAAGCTTTTGCATCACCAGATCGTCAATTCTTTGATAATTTAGTTAACTACTACGCTAAAGACAGTGATTTCTATAAGAAGAGAGACTTTGAGCCAAACAAGCAGTGGATTTATCAATTAAATAATCGGTTGAATCAAATCGATATCTCTCAAGCATTAGGTGAAACTCAATCGATGAACGTAATATTATCAAAGCATTGGATGAGATCTTTAGTATGGAATATGAGCCTACAAGGTGGATTAGTTGAAACTCTGCAGCAAACAGAGCCGTTTTTTATGTATTATTATCCGATACAAATAGCTAAAGATTTCCTAACTGATACGCAAAATTTAAGTAGTTTTGCATTTGAGTCTAATGGTCCTGGCCTTTCGGTAAAAATCTTGGAAATAGCTAATGGGTTAACAGATTCTATTAATTATTACAAGTCTTTAGAAGCAGTTCCATTACTAAAATCGATATTTGAATTGGTGTCAAAGTATAAAAGTGATGTCACAATGCCACAGAATGTTTATTTAAAGGTGCAGAATGTCATTATCCAAGAAACCATGCCAATGAACGAAATAATCAATTGGAGCTCTTTTGACTTACAGATTCCATCCATTGTAGGATCACCAATTTTACCCAATGAAAGCTTAGTGGAGATTAACTACGAGGAAACGGATTAATTAGACTTTCTCCATTCCTTATACTCATCAGTTAAGAACTCATCCTCAAAGTTTTCGTTGCTAGGAATTAAGTGTACGCTATCACCAATCCCATCATAGGTTAAAGTATAACTTTTATTAATGGACTTATCCACTTGACCAAGCCATTCAATCAACCCACCAAAAAATTTTAACGAACTCATGCAGTTGATTTTATCCTTCAATAAAACGGGCACTTCATCAGTGTCATAGATCTCAATATTTTTCAAGTATAACTTATCGTCTCTGAATCCAACACCAATCTTCTTGATCCCAATCAAGAAACACTGAGCCCATGTCTTATAAAGTTTCTTCTCAAAAGTTCTCATATGGTTCTCGTTACCGATAAGTCTGTTGGTCTTTAACTCTATATAATGGTTTAAATTTTGGCCATCTTCTTTAAAATCAAAGATGGCATCAATCTCTCCTGCTAATAGCATTTTGTTCTTCCCAATACCGGTACGGACAACACTGATGAGCTGCTCATAGTTACTGACGGTATCCTTGTACCTATTTTCGATCTGAGACCTAGTGCATTCACTCCATGGTTTAGGAAGTGTTACTAGAGACTCAAATTTATATCCCGAGTATTCACATTTCTTTTGGAACTCATTGGTTGGTTGCAGAGCTCTTCTTGCGAGTTCTACCTTATCGTCAGTTTTGATCATCATGACCCCGTTGTAGGTGATAATTTTCAACGTAAACGGTTCTTTAAGTATGGGAACTGTGAGAAGTTTGGTCATTATACCTCTGAAAGTGATGATTTCAGCGTCGCACCTGACACCAGTGGTCTGCTCATACTTAATGACCGCTTTCAACACTGACTCAAAATCTCCGACGTTCTGTTCTTCAGGAATCTTTTTAAACTTCGATATTCCTCCAGTCAAGTCGAAACTTCTGTCGACGTAGCTATCAGGGAAGTAGTAGTACAGGAACCCTTCATTATCATAGACCCAGTTACCTTCACCATCACGGCGGTATGTAGTGAGCTCCTTAGGCTGTTTGATAGACGATATCTTCGCCTTAGACTTCAAGGGAAAGCTTTGCATTATGAATTTTCGCAATGAGATAAATTTGATATCGCGATGTTTAACGGTGGCTTACCGCTAATAATACTATGGGTAGTGGTGCTAATGAGCATTGCTCGTGCGGAGGAGACGCCTGACTTCATGTCGTTTGAAGACTGGAAGAAGCTAAAGGTGAAAAATGATACATCGTCTCGTAATATGTCTCAGGCCACAATCGTTAACGAGGACAATCGGTTCAACTATGCGTCCATTGATTGTGCTGCAAAAGTACTAAAGACTAATGACGGAGCTAAGGAAGCGAAATCTGTGCTCAAGGAAGATAAAGACACTTACCTTATCAACAAGTGCTCGTCACCTGATCAATTCATCACCATTGAGTTGTGTCAGGACATTTTAATCGATTTGATCGAAATCGGGAACTTTGAGTTGTTTAGCTCAAGTTTTAGAAACTTTAGGATAAGTGTAAACGAGAGGTATGACGATCTTAACTGGAAAGTATTAGGGGAGTTTGAAGGGTCAAATTCACGAGAGTTGCAGAAATTCAAGATTTTAAATCCGTTGATTTGGGCAAAGTTTCTTAAGATAGAGTTCTTAGATCATTACGGGAATGAATTCTATTGTCCCATTTCGCTTATAAAAGTGTATGGGAAGACGATGTTGGAGGACTTTAAAGATGACACTATTGCTAGTCCAGACCTTGAAGATGAGTGTAAGATTGAGCCTGCTTTACCGTACTTGGGATTAAATGAGTTTTTGAATAGTATCCCCGAGTACTGCGAAGCACTTGAAGACGATGTGGTCACTGCCAACCCTCAGGACTCGATCTTCAAAAGCATCATTAAACGTTTATCGCTTCTCGAATCAAATGCTAGTTTATCATTGCTTTATATTGAAGAACAGAGCAAGCTTCTATCAGATTCATTCACAAATCTCCAACAGCAACAGTCGAGTGAACTAGACAGACTCATTTGGCACTTTAACCAAACATTCACTAATCATGTGCTCAAACTAAATCAATACAGTCAATGGAAGATAAAAGAGACCAGTAAGGTGGTAGACAGTTTAGCCAACGATTTATCGTTCTACAAGAAGCTTGTTCTTGTAAACTTTGCACTCCTTGTTATCATTTTCTCCTTTGTATTGTTCGCTAAGGACATACCACTTGAGGTCCCCAAGCAAAGGCCTGCTCCGTTCAGAGTGGGAAGCACTAAAAAAAAGTATAAACGGAAATTGAAATTTAAATTTTAACTATGTACACGGATAATGAATAACTAATTACACAGGATCATGAATACGTAACAATATTATAGAGTCTACTATCTTTAGTATCTGTTATACAGATTCCTATTATTTCTATCATTGGAGTTACCTTTACGGTAAGAATTACCTGATTTGAAGTTGGATCTGTCCGAATATCCAGATCTGTTGTTTCTATCATCAGGTCTATAATTTGGTTTGTCAGATCTAAAGTTTCTTCCACCTCTATCACCTTTGAATCCTCCGGTTCTTGGACCATTGAATCTGTTGAACTTGCTGCTCTTGTTATTGCTACCTGACTTTCTGGAGAATCCATTGAATCCTTCAGGAATATCAAATATCTCATGGGCTTGGTGCTTGGAGAGTCCAGATAAAGTGATAATCTTAGGTTCAACAGGCATGAGCTCAGTTGGGGCTTCCATAACAGTTCTGTAGAACTCTCTTACTCCTTTAAATGTCTCTAATTTATCCAACCTGTAAGTGTTGTTAACTTGCAAGTAATAGAGTAATAAACTCCTGTGAGCTTCATAGAAAGTTTCTTCACTGACATCGTAGTTCAATTCTTCTTTGTCTTGTTCAAAAGATTCGTAACTTCTGGTTTCATTGAACTCGATTTGCTTTTCAGAGATTAACTCATTGATATACTTTTGTTCAGCAGTAGTTGCAAATTGAATGGCAGTACCTGCTTTACCAGCTCTACCGGTTCTTCCAATCTTGTGGATGTATGAAGCAGTTTCAACACTTGGACATACTTGAATAACTGTTCCAATATCTGGGAAATCTAATCCACGAGCTGCTACATCTGTACATACAAGAACTCCACCTTGCTTTCTTCTGTAACCTCCAAGACTTCTATCTCTACCTGATTGGGTCATTTGTCCGTGGACTTTAAACACTTTGGCGGATAATGGCGCTCCTAAGGTACGCTTTAACGTACTATGGAACCAATCAACTGCCTTAATGGTTGGAACGAATACAATAGCTTTAAAATCTTTATCATTTTCAAGTCCACGAATACATTCAGAGAATGCACCATGGATAGATTCATTGACATCATTGGTGTTGACTAACACTTGGTGGATGTTTTCATGAGCTTCAGTGTCTTCCTTATCGACACAATCAATGTACTGATAGTCTTGAGAGATCTTTTCACTGGCAAATTCTTGCACATTTTCATCGATAGTTGCGCTGTAAAGCAAGTACTTGTAGGTCTGAGACTCACCCTTTTGGATTCCCACATTCAAATTCTTCAATTCTTCATCAATAAGTTCAAGATCATCTTTGAACCCTTTGTCTAATAATCTATCAGCTTCATCAAGAACCAAAGTCTTAACTTCTCTGAATCTGTTACCGAGTCTTTTACGATCTCTTAATGTAGCAAGCAATCTACCAGGGGTTGCCACTACAACAGAAGGATTAAAAAGTGATTCTAAATAAGATCTTTTACCACCAGTTAAGACATCAATTCTAGGTAACAATGATTTCTTTAACTCAGGATTCCCCTTACAGAAAAGGGCAAACTCTCTCTCAATCTGGAGAGCCAAGTCTCTGGTGGGAACCACAATCAAATGGAATACTTTATGCTTATTCTGTATACTATGACCTTTTTTGGGGAATAATTCATTAATGATAGGAATAAGAAAAGAAAGAGTTTTACCAGTCCCAGTCTTTGCTCTAACAACCAACCCCTTTTCTGCATCGATAGCAGGTCCAATGGTACTATCCTGGACTTTAGTTAACGCTTTAAACTTCAATGATTCAAGAGTTTTAGAAATCACTGGGTCGACCTTTGGGTTCTCTGATAACCGTTTTAAAGTACCTTCAGGGTCCAAATCTTGTAACTTAACTACACTGGAGTGGAGCCCACATCTTGAAGTCCACATAGTGGTGCTTCTTACAATAACAACAGGTCTAATGACCTTAGCTACAGTAAATAATTTATTCATAAATAGCTATTATGAGGAAAATATTTTAGTGCGGACCAAGGTTAAGGCGATGGGTAGTGGCAAGCTAAAACGACCCGTTACATAATCAGTGCGACAATTGATTAATCGTCATGAACCAATACCAGAACAGAAGTTCAGAAGAACAAAAGACATTTTTGTCAAAGATTAAAGACAATTACAGTGCTAAGTTCGGGAACCTCTCGCTAACTTCCAGTATACAAAAATCTTCTAGTTACGTTGACAAAGATGGGAAATCAGAAGATGATACGTTGATACACAACGCTTTTGTTAAGTACTTTTCCTCCAGGGGAGAGCCATTCCCTGAATGGTTGGGAGTACAGAACGGTAATGGTCCGATGCAGCAGCAGGTACAGCAGCAGGTACCTAATGGATATTCTCAGTATAAACCAGTTTACTCACAGTATAACCAAAGACCACAGGTATCACCCACACAAAGTGATAGTGGGAGCTCAGGTCAACCAGGTTATAAACCTAGATCATCTAGTCGGCTTCAGGACATGTATAATAAGTCGAGAAACCAGCATACTCCTGGTGGTGGATATAATACTGCTGCTCAGCCACCTAATAGGACTAATAGTTCTACTTCTGGAAGTAGACTTAGGGAGAGAATGATGCATAATAGTGGTAGTATGACCGGTATGAGTAGTCACCTTGATAGGCGTTAGGTTTATATTTCAATCAATACAATTTGTTCGTTTTGGCTCTGTAAAATGGATATGCTGTCGCTGTATCGATCGTACAAAGGTTCCCCCGTTGTGTTGGGGAGCGTATAGAGAGATTTCCAGGTACTGGTGGTGGAAATTGTGGTGGAAAGTATCATACAATTATTGTTTACCGGGAGCAAAGCGTATAATACGTCGTTTCTGGCGATAATTTTACCCCTAGCGCCAAATAATTTGGCGGCTAAGTCAATACGCTCTTTATGCCATGTACGAGTCTGGGGGTGGCGGTAATAGTGATGATAACAACCCTTCTCTCGTCCTAATACATGTACTCCACCGTACTGGTCAACACATTGGCCCTCCTGGTTCATAATCCCCGAGTACTTCCTGATTTCTACCGCTAACGTATCGTGACTGATATCTACAGGAACAGGTAGCTGAGTAGCGCTAGAATTGTACCACGTTTCACCATAGTCGGGTGAGTACATGTAATGGAGGTCGTGGTTGTTTTCAGGCCCATTGGGACCTGCTTGACTCGTCCCCACACCACCATTCTCGTCAGGTACATAATCTCTATACGTCCACGTCACGTGCAATATTCCATTTGCAACGTCAAATCCGTGAATATAGGCGTTATTGTTAACGCCCTTTATGTATGGTACTGCTACTGGGCTCCATCCGCCACCTGGGGTGTACCTATAGATACAACAGTCGCCCAAGCCGGACCGACCTTCTCTAAATTCAAGTAGCATATCGCCATTTTCCAAAGTGTGGAACCTCGGGTACGTGATTTCTTGAAATTCAAATGAAGGCCCTGGCGAGAGCGTACTAAGCACACCGGTGAATGATTTAGCGGACCAATTCTCCAGCGTGGCAGTCCCTGGCATAGAGTGACGGTAATGAATTTGATCGCCGTGCATATCCCACGCTAGATGTACAACACCATCTCCACTGATTCCCATACACACAACGTTATGGCCATCATCTTTTGTCTGTACGTAGTCCGGGAAGTCAACGAACTCCCACTTGGACGAACCTTTGATTCGTCTACCGATTGTGGTTATACGTTCACGTGACCGAACATCACGTGAGTTCTTTGCAACTGGTTTGTATAAAGCGAGAAATTGGCACTTACCGTACGACATGATAGCGTCTTGCTGAAAGGAGCAGCAGTTGATACGATAGCCCAGGGTATCGGGTCCCATAATCAGGAGTTTCATTAACCGTTACCAGCGTTTAGCTGAATATTTAAGGACATCTATGGTGGGGGAATCGATGGAGGATATTGGTGGGGTAGCCAAATGTGGGGGAAAATTAAACCGCAGGTAATTTGGTCAGTATTTGGTGGGGGAAACAAGTATATAACCGTCTGTCTATCAGTGTTACTACATCATGTCGGTGCAAGAACTCCTAGATAAACTTGAACCAGCGCTTTACGCTGAGTCGAACATTGCCAAAATCTGGGGTGTTGCAGCCCAGAAACTAAACGATAACAGTCCTCCCGTTGAATACCCTGAGTACTCCTACGGTAGGTATACCTATCGTCCGGTGGATTACTGGACTGCAGGTTTCTTCCCTGGGTCGATAGCTGCTATACTTGAATGGTACGAGAAGTACCCTGAAAAATTTCCTAGCGAACTCAATGTCGTCAAATTAGAGTACGCCGCAAGGTGGTGGGCTGAAGGTATTGTAGGACAAGCTCCAAGAACCGATACGCATGATCTTGGGTTTACTATATTGCCAGCATTCAAGAGAGAATATGAACGGAGTAAAAGTCCCAAAGCATTTGGGTGTTTGAAGACTGCTGCTCATGCTTTAGCTAGCAGGTTCAATCCTACAGCAGGGGTTATTAGAAGCTGGGACGAAGCAGTTAATAAGAGGTACTCTTTCACCGATACAAACTCTGATTTTCTTGTGATCATCGATAATATGTGCAACCTTAATATGTTGTATTATGTGGCAAGTCTTACGGGTGATTTATCATTATCTAGTATTGCTACAACACATGCAGAAACCACATTGAAACACCACTTTAGACATCCAGAATGGTCTACATACCATGCGGTGAATTATGAGCTTAAAACTGGGGAACCTAAGGCTAGGTTCACCAACCAAGGGTACGAGGATGAGAGTACTTGGTCTCGAGGTCAAGCATGGGCAATTCTTGGATTTGCTGAAACTTTTATCTGGACTAAGCAGAGGAAGTTTCTAAATGCTTCTATTGCAGCCTGGGAATTCTTTTCTAGTAAGTTAGCATCTGATGGAGTTCCCCAATGGGATTTTGATGCACCTGATGGACATATAAAGGATACTTCTGCCGGGTTGATTACCGCTTTAGGACTACTCACTATTTATGAAGGAACTAGCGATGGAAAGTACTTGGAGTCTGCCTTGAAGATGGTGTCCCATATCGTCAATAATTCATACGTGGGAGGTGCTAAATTCAACGATGATGGTACGGTAGAGTTTGGTGAGTACGACACGATTATTAAAGATGCCACAATCAACAATAACCCGGACACGTTCAAGAAACTAGTAAATCACGGACTTGTGTACGGCGATTACTATTTTATAAGTATCGGTAATAAGCTATTAGAATTAGGATTATATAGTTAATACAACGTTACATTGAAGATCGGCATATTTAAAAATCCGAGATGTGGGGGGGATAGAATGGGGGATTGAGTGGGGTATTGAAACCAATTAGGAGGCGTGGGGAAAGAACGGGGTTGGGGTATATAGGAGGCCCCAATCGTTGCCAATTTTTTCATGGACTACACAGCAGAATCATTGAATGCTGTACTCAGCGATCCTAGGACGGTGGAAGTGAACCGTCTCCCCACTAGGGCTTATTATCTCCCGGAGACTAGAATGAGTCTCAATGGAGAGTGGGGGTTCAATTTGAGCGAAACACCTGATTTGGCACCTACACCACGGGACCCAGTGCACGTCACCGATAAGATTACCGTTCCAGGTCATTGGCAACTTCAGGGTTATGGAAGTCCCGTTTACACTAACGTACAATATCCATTCAATATCAACGTACCTCACCCTCCGAAGAAGAATCCTACTGCAACGTATCGTAGAACATTCTTAGTACCACAGTGGAACGATACGGAGCTGTACCGGTTGAGGTTCGAAGGGGTTGATTGTGCTTACCATGTGTTTGTTAATGGTTTGTGGATTGGGTACAGCGAAGGTAGCAGGAACGGAGCTGAGTTTGACATTTCCGACTCACTTGTGGCTGGTGAAAATGAGTTATGGGTCCGAGTTTATCAGTGGGCATCATCGTCGTATATTGAAGACCAAGACCAGTGGTGGTTAAGCGGGATATTCAGGGACGTGTGGTTGCTTGGATTTCCCAAAAGTTTTGTTAGTGATTTTAAAGTTGTTACTGATTTGGATGATAATTACAGGAATGCAACCCTTTTGTTGCAAATTACTTTAAAAGGAAATGAAGACTTAACGGTAATATTAGCCAGACACGGGGAGCAAGTCCATAAAGGAGTTTATGGCTCTGGCTCTACTGATGATATTCGTATTGAGCTAAAAGATCCCGCTAAGTGGACGGCTGAGCTGCCAGAACTCTACGACCTAACGTTATCAGTGTCTTCCACTATCGTAACTCAGCAGGTGGGATTCCGAAAGGTGGAAATGAAAGACGGGTTATTGATGATAAATGGTAAACCCATTCTATTGAGAGGTGTCAACCGTCACGACCACCATCCCGAGTTCGGTAGAGCTGTTCCAGTGGAGTTCATTGAGAGAGATCTCAAAATGATGAAACAACACAACATTAATGCTATTCGAACTTCACACTACCCTAACCACCCTAGACTTTATGAATTGGCCAACAAGTACGGATTCTGGGTGTTTGATGAGGCGGACCTAGAGTGTCACGGGTTCTTTGAAGCGCTACGGAGGCCGGTTGATGGCTCGGATGACGTTGAATACCGTGGGGGTAAATTGCAACTCCTCCATGAATCGAGCAAGTTTACTTCTGATAACCCCGATTGGAAACATGCGTACATCGATAGAGCTAATCAATTGGTGAAACGTGACATTAATCAGCCGTGTGTTATTGTATGGTCTCTAGGTAATGAGGCATTTTTTGGTAGTAATCATGTGGAAATGTCTAAGGAGATTAGGCTGCTTGATAACACCAGACCATTACACTATGAAGGTGACCTTGAGGCTGAAGCTACCGACATGTTTAGCCGAATGTATCCTCTGTTTGAAACAATGCTTGAGTTTACCCACCAGACCGACAAACCTTTAGTGCTTTGCGAGTATGGCCATGCTATGGGGAACGGTCCAGGACTCTTGAAGCAGTACCAGGAGTTGTTCTATACCCACCGGCAGCTCCAGGGAGGTTTTATATGGGAGTGGAACAATCATGGACTTAAGCAAATGGTCGATGGTAAGGTCCAGTATGGATATGGCGGTGACTTTGGTGAAACTATACATGATGGCGTCTTTTGTATGGATGGTTTAGTTGATTCCACTCATAATCCTACGCCTGGCTTAACCGAGTACAAGAAAGTCATTGAGCCAATTAGGATTGAGTTTGAGGGTAACGAAGTAGCCATTACCAATAGGTTCGATTTCATTGATCTTCTGAGTTTTTACTGTAAGTATACAGTAGAGCGTTTCAATGGAATGGAGAGTAAGGTAGTGGGTGAGGGTCACTTAGCAGTTCCTGATGCTCCTCCACAGGGCACTGTCAGGATTTCTTCTCCTGAAGAAATCGGTGATTTGCTAACCATACTGTTCTATACAAAAGAAGCAACAGAGTGTGTAGCAGCAGATCATTTGATAGCATGGTCGCAAAAAATTTACGGGGATTTAAAGGCTAATGCCGCAACTCATGAGGAACAGGTAATCTGCAACCAACTGAGAAAAACTATTGAAGTTAAATGTGGCAAGTCAACTGTAGTTTTTGACAAAATTGAAGGACGTTTGCAGCTGTGGTGCTATGATGGAACGGCAATGGTGGTACCCCACCATAATAATCTCACATTTTGGCGGGCTACAACCAATAACGACAAATCAGTGGATGGTCCATACTGGAAGAAGTTTGGCTTGAACAATATGCAATTTGACGTTCAAACAGTAGAATTGAGTGGCAATACTATTACTGTCATGCTGACCGTTGGACCACCGGTTCTTTCATGGAGGTTCAACGTGTTGCAGGAGTACAAAATGTGTGCACACTCCATTGACATAAAAACGTCTTTGGTTCCGGATGGGTTCAGCCAAACTTGTATTCCTAAGTACATTCCTCGAGTTGGATACGAGTTTGGAGTGGGAAATACAGATTCCTTGACGTGGTTAGGCAGAGGCCCCGGAGAAAGTTACCGAGATAAGAAGCAATCGCAGAAGTTTGGAATTTACCACAAGGCGTTTGAAGATTTGGACTACGGCTACGAGTACCCCCAGGAGAATGGTAACCACGAGGACACGGCGTGGGCTGTGGTTAAGTATAGGTGCCACGGACTCGTGGTATCTATGGGCCAAAAGTTTGGATTCAAAGCTTCCGACCAATACAACCTCGAGAATGCAGCACATCCTAAGGATATTGTTCGTGGCCAGAAGTACATTCGAGTAGATTATAACCAGCAAGGCGTGGGAACTGAAGCATGTGGTCCTGGTGTCATGGAATTTGACAGAGTTCTGGTAGAACCTATCGAATTCTCGATCCATTTGGAAGGTAGAGATATTTAGTTTGATTTGTTTATTGAAGTACACATTTACTTTCTCTCAGTATGTTCCAGGTGGAAGACCTCTTGCTTGGCAGAGATAGAACGGATGTCCGCCTCAGCTACTACCGCCTGTTCACCAGCCTCTAACCCTTTGGTGACATCTTCCCCAAATACCTGAGCGATTTCCTCTAACCCAAGACCTTTTGTCTCGGGGAATATAAAGTATACCACGCTTGCTTGTACCACGAGCCAAACACACCATACAATATAGTATCGCCATTTAATAGCGTCCATGGCAATAGGATTGACATAGTTGTTGAAGAGACCAATGATATTCCCGGATAACTGGTACAATGTTGAACCCTGAGCCCGTAAATGGTACGGGCATATTTCCATGACATATGTCATTGCCACAGGTGCAGTAATGTTGTTAAACCCGGTAAAAAGATATATCATGGCGACAACGCCGTAACTCAAGCCCTTGTTCTTGAAACCCTGTTGTTGATTAAGGGCCGAGAGAATCGTCCATATTACGTAAACCAAGCACATGAGTAAGAACCCAGTGATAAACATCGTACGACGTTTGAATCGGTCTACGTTAAGTCCAACCCCTACAGACCAGAATAACGCATAAACAGTCATACCAATGTTGATCTTCAACTGATCATCAGGGTCTTCAATGCCAATGTTCTCTAGGACGATCACCAAGTAGTAGGAGATTAGTGCATTCCCACATAACTGCATCATCGCTGGTACAGCGCAAACAATGAAGAATCGCCGTAATCTCTCTTTACTCTTGAACCATTCAGTGAAATGATTGTGGATTTGGTTCTTTTCCTGTTCGATGATGGCCTGAATTTCAGCCATTTCGAAGGCCACAAGTTTCAGGTGTTCGTCACCACCTGCATGGTACTTGACGAAGATTTCCCTAGCTTCTGCCACTTTCCCCTTACTGATAAGCCATCTTGGAGACTCAGGGCCGAACGTCAAGATCACTATTTGGAGGATTGGGATCACACACTGGAGGATGGAAGGGATCCTCCATGACCAGTTGTTGAATTTCAACGAGGAATGGTAGGGCCCCCACGTAACCATGGCTGCAAGAAACGAGCCCAAGGGCCATGAGGCAAGAAGCAACGCAGTAATGGCAGGCCTTTGCGTAGGGTAGGCCGTCTCGGAGAGTAAAGGCCCTGCGGCAGCAGACGAGAAACACGATCCAATCCCAAGCAAGATTCTGCCACCAGTGAACATCCCCATATTCTGAGCAGCCCCCTGGATAGCGGCTCCAATGACGATCACCATGCATCCTAGCATTACGACTCTTTTTCTCCCCAAGTAATCAATGATCCACATGACTATCGGAATTGAGATGAGAGTTCCGATACTCAACCCATTGGACATGGTTCCCAATATGGCACCCTTGGGATGGTCAAAGTACGCCTGCCACGAGGGGAGACTCTGAAGCCCGTTCATACTGGAAGCATCGAACCCAGAGGTTATTTGGGCACAGATCCCCCCAAACAAGAATATATCGAGCTTCACTAGCCACCAGTATCGGTACCAGGGCTTCTCAAGTTTGGGGATCACATCATTAAGCTGCAAGATCTTGTCGTCTTCGATTCCAAGCTCCTGAGCAGCGAACACGGTTTTTGATTCTGTCATGATTAGGGAAAGTGGCAGAAACTGTCAATATATAGTGGGGGATACTTGTGAGGAGTTGGGGAACATGGGGTTTTAGCAACTGAATTTGTGGGGCACCCGAAAGAGGAAAATCTGGGGGATGATGGGGGACCCAAGGGATTGTAAACGTGAACCTTATTGGTAGGATCATGCTTTTCCGGAAAAAGATAGTACCGGAAGGGGAAGTACCATGGGGTAGTTGAACACACTCACCGACTAGGGGCTGGTTCGATGTAACGTTGCAGATGAACTACAGCCATGCGTCCGCTATCATGTTCTGCCTGCATGATCGGCGTCTGCAACGTTACAGTGGTCCGGGATAAATAGCGGTACATTGTCCCCTACAGATTCACTTAGAGATTCTCCGCTTTAGAACTCACATATATTGGCTAACTACTTTCTGTCGACAGTTTCAACGTGGGAGATATCTCCCTTGGCAGAGATGGAACGAAGGTCTGCCACGTCGGAGACAACCGCATGTTCTCCGGCCTCTAAACCTTTAGTGACGTCTTCACCAAACACTTGAGCAATCTCCTCTAATCCAAGGCCCTTGGTCTCAGGGAACACGAAGTATACCACGGAGGCTTGCACTACTAGCCACACGCACCACACGATATAGTACTTCCAAGTTATTGCCTCCATGGCAATGGGGTTCACGTAATTGTTGAAGAACCCTATTACATTCCCTGACAATTGGTACAACGTAGACCCTTGAGCCCGCAAATGGTAAGGACATATCTCCATCACATAGGTCATGGCCACCGGAGAAACGATGTGGTAGAATCCCCCAAAGAGGTAAATCATGGCCACTACACCAGTACTTAAGCCTTTGTTCTTAAATCCCTGCTGTTGGTTTATAGCGGAAAGAATCGTCCAGATTACGTACACCACACACATCGACAAGAACCCAGTGATAAACATCGTACGACGCTTGAACCTATCGACGTTGATCCCTACCCCAACTGACCATACAAGCCCATACACCGTCATACCAATATTAATCTTGAGCTGATCGTCGGGGTTTTCGATCCCAATGGTTTTCAATACGATAACCAAGTAGAACGAAATAAGGGCATTCCCGCATAATTGGACCATCGCTGGCACCGCACATACAATGAAGAACCGTCTTAATCTCTCCTTAGTCTTGAACCATTCTGTTAAGTGGTTCTTTACCTGGCTCTTTTCCTGTTCGATGATGGCCTGAATTTCGGCCATTTCAAAAGCCACGAGCTTGGAGCTCTCGTCTCCACCAGCGTGGTACTTAACGAAGATATCCCTAGCTTCTGCCACTTTCCCCTTACTGATAAGCCACCTTGGAGACTCAGGGCCGAACGTCAAGATCACTATTTGGAGGATCGGGATCACACACTGGAGGATGGAAGGGATCCTCCATGACCAGTTGTTATACTTTAGTGAAGTGTGGTAGGGCCCCCACGTAACCATGGCTGCAAGGAACGAGCCCAAGGGCCATGAGGCAAGAAGCAACGCAGTAATGGCAGGCCTTTGCGTAGGGTAGGCCGTCTCGGAGAGTAAAGGCCCTGCGGCAGCAGACGAGAAACATGATCCCATACCGAGAAGTATACGAGCACCAGTGAACATCCCCATATTCTGAGCAGCTCCTTGAATTGCAGCACCAATGATAACGAGCACACAGCCTACCATTACTACCTTCTTTCTACCTAAGTAATCAATTAGCCAGATAACAATGGGAATCGAAATAAGCGTTCCAATACTAAGTCCGTTGGACATGGTTCCCAAAATAGCTCCCGTAGGGTGATCAAAGTACGCCTGCCACGAGGGGAGACTCTGAAGCCCGTTCATACTAGAACCATCAAACCCGGACGTAATCTGGGCACAGATCCCCCCAAATAAGAATATATCGAGCTTCACTAGCCACCAGTACCGGTACCAGGGTTTTTCAAGCTTTGGTATAACATCGCTGAGCTGTAAGATTTTATCACCTTCTTCGTCCAAACCGATATCTTCGGCTCTGAACTGGTGTTTTGTAGTTTCAAGTCCGCCAGCCATTGTTGGCATGAATCGGGTGGCTGTCCATTTATATAGCAATTGGTGGGGGAACCTAATACGTAGATTTGGGGGGACGGTGTGGGGTACGCCCAAACAGGAAAATCTGGGGGATAAAAGACGGCTGCAAATAAGGTGGCTGTTTATTGGTTACAAACTACACGATATACAGGCTCGGAACATGAGCTAGCCGAGATGGGGTGTAACTGGGGGATAGGACAACCAATTGAATTGCTATAAATGTAGCTACCAAAGGTAACGTTGCAATGAGGCAGAATTTGTCCTAGTAACTCCGGAATTAACCCCTTAGCAAATACAACGTTGCCATTAGGTTCTGGTTGGGCCACGGCCGACTGACGGTTATCATTAATAGCTTTTATACCTGAGAAGTCCGTATTTGTCTTAACAAAACCGTCCCCCACCTCCATGTTCTCTTCTTGTTTAATGGGGAACCCACCTTCTCGGGTTATCAATGTATTGTCAGTAGAATTTTGGATCTTATGGAACCGAACGTGATACTCAGCGAATGGAATTATCCATGTTTCCACTGAAACTCCTGGAATCGGACTCCATTTACTGACTAATTTACCATCTTCAGTGGTAAAAGCTTCGTAATTCTCTCGGACAAAGAACGTTCGATTGTCGATACTGAAACCAATCATGTTATCCAAGTGGGCCATTGGGAATGTCCGATGGTTGGTAATGACCCCGAAGCCGTACCTGGTAGAGTAGGCAAATTTGGTGTACTTCTCCGTCTGGTACTCATCATTCCACGGGCCGTTGATGAGGGCAACGGTGTTGCCCGGGTAGTGAAACATGTACATTCCTATGGTGCCAATGTAATTCGACAGTAACTGCAATGGAAGAGGCTCTGCTGTCCAGAACGGATGTGATTCGTCCATTAATAGTCCGCTGAAACATTTAGTTGACCAGTACGGAGATTGGGGGGAATTGTACCGCTCTGTCATGAGCTGATTGGGGTAGCTGTAGCCCAATGTGAGAAGCTTGGAGTCTTTGAAAAGCACCGGCTGCCTCGACCACCATTGAAAATGCCGTAAATAAATCCCTTTCATAATCCCCCACGGAATTGGAGGATTTTGGCTCTTGTCAAGCACCGCAGCGTACATCCCCCAAAATCCAACTACTGCAAACTTATAATTGAGTGATCTACCGTACGGCAACGCAGCCCCGTCGTCGCTGAACCAGTGGATGTAATCGGCTGCAAACTTGTGGGCCCGTTGAAGAAATTTGCTGCATCTGACTGCTTTTTCCGGCTTATGTTTTTGCAGCCAAACATAGATGAGCCCGTAGTAGTGGAATGCAAATCCATTATAGTAGTCTATCCTGTGGGCTTTACCATCTCCGTACCACCCATTTTCAAGGTACAATGAGTCCAAATCGTCCAAGTAAGCCTCGGTAGACTCAGTTTCAATCTGAACCCCGACACTCTCAAGGGCAACATCAATCAATACTTTGAAGAACTTCCAGTTATTATGGCAGAATTGTTTGGTCCTAGCCCGCACGAGGTACGCACTAACCACGTCTTTACCTGCTGATGGTAGTGGCTCCCAAAACTGCTGCTTACAGAAACAAATAGCGTAGGCAATGGCTGCTAAGTCCACTAAGATCTGACTGAAATCGTCCGGGTGTCCCCAGTAGTCTTGATGCAGTGGGTCGCAACCATTAACTAGACCTCTACGGTAAAGCTCGAGGTGCTGGAACTGTCCGCCGCCGTAGATGTACGGGACAATTCCCCAAAGTGGTCTCAGGAAACCTTCAAGCTCAGCAGCTGGTTCAGTACAGGAAGATCCAAAATGGCTTAATCTAACTCTAGCACCGGACTGGGAGAACGCTGGTACTAACGGGTCGAACAACTCGTCGTGTGCTGCCACCACATCGTCTCTACGCTGGAACAGATTGTTGTTCCAAAGGCAAAACATTGGATTGTCCAATGAACTATGGTCAATGTTAAGTATTAGCTCCCCCACAATTCTCAATCCCCTTACTCCCCCACTAATTAGGGCCCCCATTAGGGGCCCCCACCAATTTCATTATCCCCCACCATTCCCCCACTGAATCACGCCCCAATTGGGACTATGATATAACCATGTTGATTCGCTTCTGTTCACCACGTTTAACATGAACAGGAAGGTGGAAAAGCTCTCGAAGGCTTGCGACACATGTAAGGCCAAAAAGCTCAAGTGTGACCGGCAGCAGCCGTGTGGTTACTGCAGACGACACTCACACGAGTGTCAGTTCAGCTTTAACAAGAGACCGGGGCTTAAACCGGGCTACGGCAGGCAAATCACCGACAGAATAGATGAATTGGAAGTGGTAGTCAACCAGTACCGGCAGCTGGTGGAGCAAATCAAGTGTATTCAGCGAAAACTTACCGTACTCGAAACGAGGTTCTCGTACTACACCAAGCCTGCCATCAAACACGAGGCCGAAGTAACTATAGAGAGGTTGATACCAGAGGTTAGTGTGCTCCAAAAGATGGTACAAGTGTACCTCGATGACTTCTACAATTTAGTGCCTTTCTTGCACCCGCTTCGTACTGTTCCCAGCCTATTGAAAGACTTGGATAATCCCCCACTTACGCTTCATGGTATTATCGTTATCACACTGCCAATGTGCCTGCAGTCCCTGTTGCAGTACCAGTACAGTAAAACGGCTATCGAACAGCCGACTGGGCCAGCTGATACAGATAGTGTCAAAGCTCAGACGCTTCTATCGTACCAGCTTCTCGCAGAGAACAGCGAACAGTTCACGAGTTCACTCCAAGTTGCACTCAATGGGTGTCAGGCGCTAAGCCTACTTGATGATAACTTAAAAGGGGACTACGATGAGGTCCATTTAGTTTGGAGTTTGTACATACTCCAGTGTTGTGATGTGTTCGTTAACCACCGGGTCCACTGTGGGTCACCACTGACGAAATTACCGGTGCTGTTGGCAAGATCACTAGCAGGCGATACAGGAGACGGTGCCAGGCTGCTCGCAAGCTTGGTGAATGCAGAGTCGTATGATTCGAACAGCTTTTACATAGAAATGGTTCATTTCGTTAGAAGAGCGTACACCATAATCCTTGAATCCCCTGCGGATATCGTTACCCAATTGAGTAGTTTGGTTGCTGAGGTGGAGGAGTGGGTAGGTAAGCTTCCGTGCGGCTACAGCCGGTTCGTCACAAAGTCTGACGTATCGTTCAGGGACTCTATTACCGTGCACGATGTGTTACTCCATAGTGCGTACCAGCTCTTTATCATGGTAACCCAATCTAGCCTTGTATTTACGGGGAATACCGACACCATTATCCTTGAATGCAACGAGGCGTCACTACGGGTGATTGACTTCTGCAGCCGACTATCAGTGATTTTCAATAATGATCTGCTACACCAGCTCGGATTTATATACATGATTACGTTAGTGGTAAGCGCCCGGATAAACTTTATAAGCTCAGTGCATTTAAAAGAGAATGTACAAGCCGAATTTGATATGATTGTGGCTAAATTATTTGAATTAGGTAATATTTGGCCAATTTCAACCCAATACGCTACTCGATTGAGCCACTTGAAAAACCAGTACTTACACAGCAGAGAACAAATGCTTGGCTCATTCCACGATGATATGATGAATAACGAAGCCCCCCGTCAGTCTGCCTCCACGTTAGAGTCATTTCTTTACGCCCCCAACAGCATATTTAATGTATTACGCATTTAGCTCGGAACAATATACGACCGTCAATGTGTCAAAAATAACTATTCCCCCACCGATTTTTTTACCGCATTAGGGTAGGTAGTGGCGTGGGGGAAATCTCCTATATAAAAGCAACGAATCAGCCAACAATTCAATTAATGAGTATTTCAAGTAAAACATTTACGTTAGCTAATAACGCCACCATCCCTGCTGTAGGATTAGGAACTTGGAGGTCAACAGAACAAGAAGTTTATGACGCAGTAATTACTGCCTTAAAAGTTGGTTATAGACACATTGATACCGCTGCTGGTTACGGTAATGAAGAACCAATTGGTAGAGCAATTAAGGACTCAGGAGTCCCCCGTAGCGAGATATTTGTTACCACAAAATTGTGGGGGACCGATCACCAAGATCCTGAATCTGCATTACGTAAATCTCTTACTAAATTAGGTACTTCGTATGTTGATCTTTATTTAATGCATTGGCCTGTTGCATTAAACCCAAATGGGAATCATCCTTCAATCCCGACAAGACCTGATGGTAAAAGGGATATCCTTTATGATTGGAGCTTTACTAAAACTTATAAATTAATGGAACCGTTAGTAGAGAAAGGATTAACTAAATCAATCGGAATATCTAATTGTTCCGTTAAATATTTGACAGAATTACTTAATTCGGGTATTAAAGTTCATCCAGTTGCTAACCAAGTGGAATTACACCCTTATCTCCCTCAACACGATTTATTGCAGTTCTGTAAAGACCATAAGATCGTGTTAGAAGCTTATTCTCCATTAGGTTCAAGTGACTCTCCTTTACTTAAAGATGAAGTTATTGTGGGCTTAGCAGAGAAATATGGGGTTTCTCCCGCCACTATCTTGATCTCCTGGGCCGTATGGAGAGGTACTGTCGTGTTACCTAAGTCAGTCACTCCTGCTAGGATCGAGAGTAACTTCAAAGTTATTGAACTTGCTAATGAGGACGGTAAACAATTGGACGAACTCGCAGATAAAAGAGGCCATAAGAGATTTATCTCACCTCCATGGGACCCAGTAAAGGTTTTTGATTAGTCGTTATTCATTATACGTTAACTATAATACCCGTAGCACCTCTCCCTTACACTTCATCGTACATGTTGTGGCACATTATGCCCTTGCGGCCTAGTGATCTCTGAATACAATTCTCCATCAACCGGCCGTACTCTCTGCATATTTGAGAATTACAGTTCATGTAACGGTCCTTTAAGAGCCTTAAGAGCCCTACCATTTGGTTCTTATGGTTAACTTTACCGATACTCTGAGCGTAATTAACATACTTCTTTGACCCAATGGTGGTAGATGCACCAAATACTTCCCTAATACGCTGTAAGTACTTGTGACCATTGACTTTTTCAGGGATATAATTCGAACTTAATGTCACATCTGCATTCTCTAAGAAATGGGATTCGGGCCCTTCAAGGCAATAGTTATAGTCCCAGACCAAGAACGCAGCTGAAGCCACTATATTAGGCCTGTAAAACACTGGATCCTTGTTAGGATCATAGCTTACAGGAATGTCAACACCATAATCATCTTGACTAAGTAATATCTCACACAACAAACAGTAAGCATGAACTACCGACATTTGACCATCGGTACTGGTGGCCCACCGTCTGACTCTCTCTTCTACTATCTGGTGGTCCTTGGTATCGGCCTTGACGTTCATTCTGTTGGGTGCTCCGGCGTAAATAATACAATCGTACTGGGATAACCGTAAAAATGCTTGTGCTATATGGTACACGGGGAATTTACACGTAGTATCATCCGGCCGAGATAGAGCAACTGTCAGTAAGTCCATAGGGCAGTAGTAAGCATTCTCCAACAGACAACAAGTTTCGTCAATGACGTTATCGTACCAGAAATCAAGTGTATTAATGAGATCACCCTTCCATGACTTGGAAGTTTGGCCTTGTAAGGGCTGAATATCATTCTGTTCCGTCTGGAACACAAGGCTCACCACGCCAACCAATAGAATCTTGCTGATCAACGGCGAAGACTCGACTTTCTTCCGCCGCAAGAGATTGGTAATTAGCGATAAAAACTTATCGTTATCCATCTTCTTGAATGCGTCATCTTTCTCCACGGAAGCAGTCTCCCAAATTGATTCCGAGCTTGGTAATGAAAGCTTTATATGATGGGTGAACAAGATGGTATCATGGCCAAAGATAGTGGCGTGGTAGGTGTCAACCAAGAATGTTATATACGCACACCGCTTCAACGATTCTATTTCAATCCAGTTGTCCCATACCCCTGTAGAAAGCTCATTATCGACGTGTGTCGCCTTCAGAGGGTCTCCTCCAAGTAATGGAGACCGTCTGAGTAACTCTATCTTGAACCCATGATGTAAATGAGCTCTTCGATGTAACCTTCTGTTACTACTAGTTATCTCGTAGCACTCTAATATAAGAAGACTTTGGATGATCCAGGATGAGATCACGCTCGAGTACTCGCTATGAGAGCAGATCAACCACCGAAGTGGCTGAGCAATTGTTTCTGCAAGTTTAATCATTTCATCCTTAATTGGTTTATCCTTACAGATTCTTGAATTCAACGAGGCACCAATGGTTATCATACTTAAAAGCAACAATGGATTAGCCTTAGCAGTAGAGAATGTTGGCCGGTGGATTATAGGGAACTGAATGTGATAAATACACCAAAAACTATCGAGGAACTTTTCAATATCACTAACATCAAAGCAATCACTAGCCAGTAATTCCGGTACTAACTTGATCATTTTGCCAATAGTTTCATTATCTACGGTACTTTGACTGGTAGAGAACATAAAATCAGGAGTGCCATCCAATAAATCCTTAAATGATGAACTAGGAGAATAATCAAGGTATTTATGAGAATTTTCTGCATTACCATTGAGTAACCAATCAATCAAGTCAGTCATCTCAGTGTCTTGCTCAAACAGTACCGGAGACCCATTAAACATTTGCTCCGAATTCATCACATAGTCGATACTTGACTTTTCAGGCGTTGCAGCCGGTGGAGAAGACAACTTAACTCGTTTAACTCTCTGTTCATCCATGGAACATGGGGTATACATTTCAAAGAATTTGACCTGACCTTTTGGGTTCTGCTGTTTTTTAGCTCTTTCTGCATGCCTTTTTATGTGCTTTTGTTGGACGTCCTTCCTAACAAAAGTCTTTTCACATCCGGGCCAAGTACACGAAAACAGTGAAATATTATCATGACTCCTCTTGTGTCTAAGTAAGTGATCCGACCGACTAAACGTCTTGAAACATCCACTAACGTCGCAACAATACAACGGTTTAGATTTGAGTAGCTCAGTCATGAATACAATTAATGATTATTGAGAATATTTAATGTGGGGGAGTTTACATAATCCCCCATCCTCCACCAAAATTTATCTGGGGAATATTCGGACTTTTAAAGCTCCGAAATTTTTGGTTATATATACTGGTCATCCCCCACGGATAGTATCATGATGATAACTCAAGCTAATGTTAACAGTACCATTCAAGACGGGATTTATACTCCGATTCCTACCCTATTTAAATCGGATAATCTGCTCGATTTAGATTCCCAGATTGTTCACGCCAAATCGCTTTACCAAGCAGGGATTAACGGTCTCGTGATCTCAGGCTCAATGGGTGAGTCAATACACATGCGTCAGAGGGAACGGCTTATGCTTATAGCAGAAATTAGGAAAGCTATCCCCGATAAGAAGTTTAAGTTGATTGCGGGAATACCACCGCTGAATATTGAAGACGCGGTGGAGGAGATCAGTAAAGCTTATGATGTAGGTGCTGATTATATGATCGTATTAACCCCAGGTTACTACGGTACGAGCTTAACTAAACAGGACGGATTAGTTGAATATTTCTTCGCTTTAGCCGATAAGCTGGCGTTACCCATAATCATTTATAACTTCCCCGGGGTATGTAATGGGGTTGATTTAACGGTTGAAAGCTACCAGAGGCTACTGAAACATCCCGCCATCGTAGGGGTAAAATTGACCCATTTCAACATGGATAAGTACATTATGGTGTCAGCCGCTAAGGATGATAATTTCAAACCATTTACCGGGTTGGGACAAATTTTACTACCATCAATGGCAGTAGGAGCTCATGGTGCTATCGACGGGTTATCAGGGGTATTCCCCAAGTCAATGGTGACTCTTTACCGGTTATATAATCAAGGATTGTATGAAGAAGCTCAAAAATTACAGGTATTAGTTACAAGAGCTAATCAGTTTACGCTCGAGTTTAACTTAGTAGGTATTAAATTCTTATTACACGAGTTGTACGGCCTAGGCGATGGTACTACCGGCAGACCGCCATTGAACTATAAATTAGACGAGAAAGATTGGGCAAAGTATAAGAACGATGTGCTTGCCCTTTTCGAGTATGAGAAACGTAAATAGTGAATTTTACGAGTAGATCAACGCACAATTACCACAGTACCACCATCGTAGTACCAGTACGTACCACCAAAACCCTAGTACAATACTACCAGTACCAATAGTACCACTAACTTACCTCTTTTACCCCTTTGGCTCTTGTGCCATTACAGGTCCTCTACCTCCTCTTCAGTCATCGACGCGAAAACTAAACGACATGTCATTCTTCGTAAGTGCCCCAGGGAAAGTCATTCTTTTCGGCGAACATTCAGCTGTCTACGGTAAGCCTGCCATAGCTGCAGCCCTCAGCTTAAGAGCATACCTTTTAGTCGCTCCTCCTCCCTCCGGTGACGAAGATATCATACGATTAGAGTTCCCTGATATCGACTTATCGTATTCTTGGAATCGTAATGATTTACCATTTGATGATATAAAACCGTTCATACAATACGAGAACGGCGCCCCCAAGACCACCCCAGAGCTTGTACCGGAGATTATCGACAAGATCAATAACATTTTAGCCAATATCGATAACACCTTCCACTATAATGCCTGTGCGTCGTTCTTATACTTATACTTACACTTATGTACCGTCAAAACTCCAGGTAAAGAATACTGTATACGGTCTACAGTGCCTATTGGCGCAGGGTTAGGGTCTAGTGCTTGTACTTCGGTCTGTATCGCAGCAGCTTTAGGTTTACTCGGCGGATACATCAAGAATCCAAAATTTGACTTAACAGAAAAAGTCGATACTACCGATGTAACTGAGCTTGATTTCATAGACTCTTGGTCATTTTTAGGGGAGAAGACATTCCATGGGAATCCATCAGGTATTGATAATGCAGTGGCCACTCATGGTGGTGCTGTTATGTATCAAAGAATGACGAATCCATCACAACCATCAATAAGAACTACTATGAGAAATTTCCCTCCGTTGAAGCTATTACTTACCAACACTAAAGTTCCTCGTAGTACTGCGAACCTCGTAGGCAATGTATCGATTCTTAATAGTACTTATTCCAATATTTGTGGTCCTATATTAGAAGCAATGGGTAATATTAGCAATACTGCTTATCAGTTAATGATAAAGCCAACATTTGACGAAGAAAGTAAAACTAAATTGAAGGAGCTCGCAGATATTAATCATGGGTTGCTTGTATCATTAGGAGTTTCCCATCCTGCACTTGAAGAAATTAGACTTATCAGTGAAAAAGAGAAAATTGGTGTTACAAAACTTACAGGTGCCGGTGGTGGTGGATGTGCTATCACGTTAGTTGATGATGAAGTTTCAGAGTCTAACATAAAGAAAGTTATTGACCAGTACACCAGCAAAGGATTCGAATGTTATGAGACTTCTTTAGGTGGTAAAGGTGTAGGAGCATTATTTGAAACTGACAGTAACAAATGTTTATTTTCAGTTAAACAATTTTCTGGGTTTAAGTCTCGTGATGAAATCTTACAAGCGTTAGGTATAGAAACGGTTTCCTGGCAATTCTGGTAATATACATTTTAAATACCTCTATTGAACTGCAAAGATTCTATTGGTTCACCAGCAGAATCTTTTAAATTACGGAACTTAGGCTCTAATTGTGATACTGGTAATGTTCTTCTTTGAGGGAATATAGCTAATGCAAATGGTAATGCAACCAATGAAGTAGTAAAGATTAATCCTATATTAGTGAGTAACTCAATTGATTTTGGTTTACCTCTTAAGAACCTTGTTCTCTCTAATCTAGCTAATATAAGTGGTGGAATCACCATTATTGGTGTGGCATTAATCACTCTTGAAGCTGCTGTTTCCCCTACTGCATAAAGTGCAGCAGTCTTTGAAGTTCCTACATCTTTACCTTCTTTATCAAAAACAGTGATTCCTTTCTTGATCTCTTCACTTCTCATCAAGAACACATTGACAATACCAGCAGAAACAACTGCTGCAAAAGGTACTAATCTACCCAAGATTAATCGGGTACTTGGTTTTAAAGATTTTAACCTAGGGACTAAAGAGTTAAGCCCTAATGCCACCGAACACGAAGCAGTAACGGCCAACGAGTAGTTGGTGATGATCTGCTGCGTAGTAAGTGGATGAGACTTATTAGCGTTAGCAGTGTTAATAGCCACGTTCAAACTCTGATTAGCAATTTGCCAGAATAATGTACCAGCCGTTTTCAAGTTAGGGGTTAACATACCTGCTGTTACCACTAAATTGGACAACACGCAAGAACTCATACGGAACGGGAGCATGACCGTTTCACCGGTGTCAGGGTGAATGGCCGAATCTAACACTTTTTTAGCTCTCCAAAGTTCTGGGGTCATTTCTGGTCTCACTCCATTACGGTACTCCCAGATCATTAACTTAGCTTTTCTTATATCATCTGAGCTATTTAATAGCATAGTAGGATCAGAGATCTCTGCACAGTGCTTGACCCTTCCCCAGTAAGTCGATAGGTCGTACTTAGAGTCCGGTAATGGGACTGGTCCTTGAATTGATGATGCCATGATAACTGAAAATTGTGAAAAATTTCCTCCGCACAATGGTTAAAGTGTCAACGATTTTGAGTCACGGAGTAGACATTGTAAAGCTCAATAGGTTTGGGTCTATCCTACAGAGACATGGCAGTATACGATCATCATTTACCACTAGGTTTGGTGGGAGAATTTTAAACCAATCTCATGAATTAGCAAAGTTTAATCAGCTACTAGATACCAATGAGTCATCACAATTAATACGATACCTTGCCGGTAATTGGGCCATGAAAGAGGCTATATATAAGACATTGGATGCAGTGGATCAGCAGCAGTTCCAGTTCAAGGATTGGTTCAAGATCTATGATGATCGAGGCAAACCATCCATTGGTAGTGACAATTATCATAAGACAAATGAAGAATTCCTTGTTAGTATAAGCCATGACGAAGAGGTGCTAGTAGCCTCAGTGATCCGGCAACAGGTGTCCTATATATGATGCATGTAACGAATATATTGTACAATAATAGGATGATAACAAATTTCTCTAAAGATCTATACACTTATTCCCATTCAACAGTAGCAGGAGGTTTAGAGGTGATATCGTAAGTGACTCTAGCGACACCATCGACTTCATTAACAATTCTGGAAGCGACTTTCTTTAAGAAAGCAGCTTCGAAAACGTACCAATCAGCAGTCATGAAATCAACTGTTTCAATTGCTCTTAAAGCAATAACTTGTTCATAAGTTCTTTGATCTCCCATAACTCCAACAGATTTAACTGGTAATAATGCTGCGAACGCTTGGGAAATCTCCTTGTAGATACCAGCTTTTTTGATTTCTTCAATAAAGATAAAATCAGCTTCTCTAGCAATCTTTAATTGTTCTCTAGTAATTTCACCTAAAACTCTAATAGCTAAACCAGGACCTGGGAATGGATGTCTCCAAACTAAATCATGAGGAACTCCTAATAGTTCACCTAAATGTCTAACTTCATCTTTGAATAATTCCCTTAATGGTTCAATTAATTTTAACTTCATATCTTCTAATAAACCTCCAACATTATGGTGAGTTTTAATGGTTTGAGAAGGTCCTTTAAACGAGATGGATTCAATAACATCTGGGTATAAAGTACCTTGTAATAAGTATTCAATTTCTTGACCTGAAGCAGGTTTAATTTTGGCAGCTTCATCTTCAAAAACGTGAATAAAAGTGTTACCAATAATCTTTCTCTTCTTTTCTGGGTCAGTAACTCCGGCTAATCTAGATAAGAATAAATCACCAGCATCAACAACCGTTAAGTTAATACCTAAACCTTCAGTTAAAGTTTTATAAACGGTTTCGGTTTCGTTCTTTCTCATCAAACCATTATCGACGTAAATGGCGTGGAAACGTTCACCAATAGCATCTTTTAAGATTTTAGCACCAACGGTAGAATCAACCCCACCAGATACAGCACCAATAACTTCAGCAGTTGGACCAACTAATTTTCTAATTCTGGCAATTTCGGTATCAACAAAATTTTCCATCGACCAATTAGTATTAGCTTTACAGATATCCACGGCGAAATTCTTTAATAAGACTCTACCTTCAGTAGTGTGAGTAACTTCTGGGTGGAATTGAATCCCGAAGATGTTATCAGATTCATGAGCAATTGCTGCATATGGAGAATTTTCTGAAGTTGCAACAATCTTGAATCCGGTTGGTAAAGCATGTAATTTATCACCATGAGACATCCAAACTTGAGAGTGATCAATATCCTTGAATAAAGCACAATTAGAATCTTTAACTTCAATATTAGCAGGACCGTACTCTCTTTTATCACCTCTAGCAACACCTTTACCATTAATCCAAGCTAATTCTTGCATACCATAACAAATACCTAAGATTGGTACATTTAACTTGAAGATATCGTGATCGACATGAGGAGCATCTTCAGCGTAAACTGAGTAAGGACCACCAGATAAAATGATCCCCTTTGGTTTCCATGATAACTCACTAATCTTTTGAGTGCATGGTAACATTTCAGCGTAAACGTTAAACTCTCTTAAACGACGAGTGATTAAATGGGAGTATTGGGAGCCAAAGTCAAGCACTAAGATAGTATCAAAGACTTTTGAAACTTCGATTGGTACATCTTCAATATTAGACATTATAGTTGTTGGGTGAAAAAAATGAGATGAGAAGAGTCAAGATTTATTAGCAGTTGAACGACTCGGAGGTTCCGAGGGGGTCCGAATCAACAATGTGAACTTAAAATTATTGTGTAAACATGTACAGAGATTTAAAGGTTTACAGAGTTAACAGAATCCACAGAGGTTACAGAGGAGTAACGTACAGAGAGCTATAGTCAATTTGATCAGTAATAAGTTTGCGCAACCAACGTTTACAGATGAGATCGCTACCACCACCACGAGTGACTAGAAAACGACGGTGGAGAAGATTTAAACGAGCCATCAAAGCATTGTTTACCACCGGTCGATTGTCGGACCCTGGAACCTATGAGTACCGCAATAAAAGTCAAAGTATTAACAAGATCAAACGGCTGCGGTTGAGCAGCAGATTGAGAACTTCAAGATGGACAAAAAGCGAACAAGCAATCAAGAAGACCACCAACGTAGGAATCAAGACCGCTTCGTTCATGGGCAAAATGGCCACATCATCAGTACCATTATTACGTCCATCAAGTACTAATAAATTTAATGTATCACTAAAGTTTTAATTTACATTTTGCACGTCTCTCAATTTTTCACCTCATCTCATAAAATATCATTATCATGAGTGAAGACAAATCACAAGTTAAGATAAAGTTCATCACCAAAGAGGATGAATCATTGCAGGTACCGGAAGCACCTCTCTACGTCCCCATAGCGTTAAAACGGTATGGATTATCTGAAGTGGTCAATCATTTATTAGGGAATACTGGTGACTCAGATGATACAAAACCAGTGCCATTCGATTTCTTAGTCGATGGGAAATTACTAAGAACTTCCTTAGAAGACTACTTAACTAAGAATGGGTTGAGTAGTGAAGCGTTCATCACCTTAGAGTATACTCGTGCTGTACTCCCTCCATCATTTTTATCATCATTTAATAATAATGATTGGATCTCCAGTATTGACACCATTAAATTCTCTGGTAAATCAAAAATTTTATCTGGTGCCTACGACGGAGTGGTAAGAATTTACAATATGTCTGGTGCCATTGAAAAACAATTTACTGGTCATTCAGGGTCAATTAGAGACGTTAAATGGATTTCTCCTACAAGAATTGTTAGTAGTGGTAATGACAGGAATATAAGATTATGGAAGAATAGTGAAATTGGTGAAATCGATGAAGATGATGAAAAACCGGAAGAAGGTACCACTATTGCCCTCTTGGAAGGTCATAAAGGTCCAGTAGTATCTTTAGCTGTTAATAACAATCGAATTTTATCTGCTAGTTACGATAACGATGTTGCGTTATGGTCTACTAACCATAAAGAAATGAACACTATCCAACCAATGGACTACGATTCCAACGTGTTATCATCCTCATCTAAGAAGAGAAGAAAAATGGCTGTGAAAGATGCTACATTAAGAAGAAGATCACCATTATCAGTATTTCAAGGCCATAAACAACCAGTGGAAGATCTCACATTTGACTTGAATGATTCAACTGTAGCATACTCAGTGTCACAAGATCATACTATCAAAACTTGGGATGTATTAACTGGTCGTTGTGTCGATACTAGAAGTACTGGTTATTCATTATTATCAATCTTACATTTACCTACTAAACACTTATTAGTATCAGGTTCTTCAGCTCGTCATATAAATTTATACGATCCAAGAGTGAATACTAATGATACAGAGTTAACCACTAGTAAATTGGTGGGTCATAGTAACTTTGTTGTAGGGTTAAGTGCTTGTCCGTATAATGAAAATATGTTTGCGTCTGCATCTCACGATGGATTGGTTAAAGTATGGGATATAAGGTCTGTTAATCCATTATATACCATCACTAGAGAAGAACCAATCACTTGTAAGATCTTTGACGTTTGTTGGGATAATGATATAGGAATAATCAGTGGTGGTTCAGATAAAAAACTACAAATTAACAAAGGTTCTAATCTTGCTTAGTCATATTAATATATACATGTTTATAATTTTACTTTTTCACTACACCATCCATTCAATCCGTAAAATCCTTGCCATAAACTTTGGGTATCTGTAGCATATTTATAAAGCCCATTTTGATCAGGTAAAATTGGGGTTTCAAGCGTATTAATGTAGTCGATATCTTTCCACCCTAAAGCTTTTCTAATGTCTGTAAGCTCTTCCATATTGAGTTCAACTTTGGGGGCAGTTCCGTACTTTAATGGTCCAATATTGATCCAATGGGCCTTTTGAAATGGCTTCGATATCTCGTTAATCGTATCCAAATAATCCATTAAGTTCTCTGCTGTGTCAATAAAGAATGCCGTGATTACCACAATATTATTGCATTGTTTAGTAGAATCCGGGAGCTCAAACGTATTAAAATCTTCAAGATGAAGCTTCAAATTACTTGGTTTATTAAGCTGTGGGATCAACACTGAGCGATTCTGAGCAGAAACGTTCTTGAAGTTGGAATTCGTATGAACAAATGGGAATACTTCAAGATCTTGCACGTCACAATTAGCATTGGTGTATACAAAATCATTGAACAAGTACATCAAACCACTAAATTCAATGGAATGAATCTCTTTGAAGTTAAGTAATGATAATTCATATGGGATTCTCCCTAATCCAGATCCAGGGATAACGATACACGTATTAGATCTTTCAGATTCTGGCACTACTACCAGTAGGTTTCTCTCAATGTACTCCAACACAGGCAGTAATTCGAATTCTGAATCGTCCACGTCCATGTTCCAGTCCCTGTTAAAGTGAGTTAACGACTCAATCACTCTATAACTACTATTATCGACAAAATTTTTAATCATATCAAAGTCACTAAAACTAATCTGATACCTGTCAATAGCGTTCCCTATGACCTTATTCAAGAACCCCTGATTTTTATCTATCAACCTATCAATCATGGACAATTTATCTAAATATCCCACTTGTTTACACATTTTTTGCTGTCTCCAGGACATCAATTTGAACAATTTTCTACGTCTATCATTCACTTTTCTACTGTTTGTAGAATATAACTGCAATGACTTAATTGACGAGAGGATCTCTTGCTTCTCTGTATGCGGTAATGCATTAAACGGAGAATTGACCACGTTTATAGGGCGAATTGGTACCAGTGATTTTGGCTTAATTTTATCAACAAATCTCTCAAAACTTCGTAATCGAGAGATCATATTGCCAATAATGAATACACAAAGAAGTAATGGCAAGTTCTTATTGGACGAAACCGCTGATAATACTATATATAAGATGCTTGTACCAATTAACGTAGGAATTATTATGTCCCGATCATGAACATTCATTGAATTGATGTGCGAAATCTCCAATTCCCACATCATCCCACAATTACCACATTTGAAAATGTCACCCACTAAACAATTCTCGTATGACGATGTAACTCCTGTGAAGTTGAATGAAGAGCAACCACAATTGTGTCAAATTCTTTACTCAGACGAGTATAAAACAACTATGGGGACTCTTTTAGCGTTAATGAAACTGAATGAATACAGCGAGAGAGCCCTTGCTTTAACTACTACAGGACTTGAATTATTAGCGTCTCATTACTCAATATGGCTTTATAGGTTTAATATTGTCAAGGCCATCGATAGGGACTTGTACCAGGAGTTAGACTTCTTGGAATCTATCGCTTTAGATAACGAAAAGAACTATCAGATCTGGAACTACCGTCAGTTAATCATTGATCAAGTTATTTGCAACAACGGTGATTATGATTATCACAGAGAGTACCCTATACTAGAAGTCATGCTCGATCTGGATTCTAAGAATCATCATGTATGGACTTATAACAATTGGTTAGTTACTAAGTTTAACTTATATAGTGATCCTAAACAACTTCAATTAGTTAACGCATTGATTGAAGTAGATGCCAGAAATAATAGCGCATGGAGCCACAGATTTTTCTTGAAATTCAGTCAAGAACCACTGATTACTAGTGACATAATGGATGAAGAGTTAGAGTACGTTAAAACTAAAATAAAATTGAGCCCACAAAATGAATCTGCTTGGAACTATTTGTTAGGAATTGTCCGTAAATGCGGACTTGATCTTAACACTTTAGAGCCATTTTGTAAAGAATTTGTTAACACCAATGGTAACTTACAGGATGACAATGAATTAGATTTAGTAAAATCATCATTTGCGTTAGAAGTACTTGCACAACTTTATCAATCCCCGCAATATTATGATTTATTGATAAACAAGTATGATCCTATCAGGAAGAATTACTGGAGTTATTTAAAGTCAAAAATTACAGTTTAGTTTATAGGTTTAAGTTAGTGAATTATGAACGATTATCGGTAACTTATTGTATAAAACTTTAAACTCTAATGGTTAGTTGATATTTCAGATAATGCGAGTTGATGCTAGTATTGATGAGCTATAACAATAGTGATAAAACTTAACCGTTGATTAACAATAAATCATAAATAGTAAATTTCAAACAATCATTTGAATATGAAACAATATGTCAAATTTTAAGTTGTTGCTGACAGTTTGACAGTAAGGCGTTCGGAAATAAAAGTTATGGTAATGTTAAACCTTATTCTTGATAATCATTCTCCATAATAACTTTAATGATACGTATTGTGATAAATTCGAAAATAATCGTTAATTTAACCTGTAATTTAACTAAGGGATAAAATATACTCCTATACTGTAAAAAAATCAAAACCTGTAAAAGACTAGGAGGCTTACATATCAGATCACTACACACATAATGCCTGTATATAAGTCCTTCAAACAGGAATAGTAATGGCGGCCATCCGAGTTGTCAAATGAGCGTTTAGCCCAAATGAGTCTAGACTTCACCGCACTGTGAGATGCCGCCAATAAAATATATGTTACATACATACATATATCGGTAATGTGTAAAAGGGGTATAACAACTTATTTGTAATAATTTAACCAATTCAAGAATTTAAACTCTCGTCAACAAATCATAACTATGTGAGACGATGAACATTGATCGATTTAAGATCGTAGATTAGTCGACATATACATCTAAAACTTACCTCACGGCAAATTAATCAATTAACGGTTGGCCGAGGGTGTGTAAATATCAAATTAACACCGTTATGGTAGTAATTACTACCAAGTGTCAATACCAATGCACTTAAGCAATAAAGCATCTTGAGACCTCTTGAATAGGGGGGAAGTTTGGTGATAACATTAGCCTACGGCAAACTATTGTTTGTTTGAGGTTGATTCCCCTTGACAGTATATACGGATGTTCCGAAACGTCATTGTTGATTAGTAGTTTAACTTTTTTACTTGATGTGACTGACACATATTGCAAGATCAAGTACGATTACTAAATATTATTCTATCAGTCAATCCATCAATTTCTTTGTAGCCAGTGAAAGTTTACAAGAAAATTTGGTTTAGTCCTGTATTGAGTCCATGCAAGTCGCTTAACCGATTTGCTGTTTTTTTTGTAGTTTGTATATAACAATGTTTTTTTTTTAAAATTTTTATTCCTTAAAGGAAGAATTTAGTGTGTACTAACCCAGAGGATTTTTCACATTAATGGGAATTGCCATTATATAAGTAATTCAAAGTTCAAATTTATCAAATTTAAAGGATAGTATATAAAAGTTATATTGTTGACTATTTTATATTATATCCATTATTCTAAATTTTTATCCCATTTCAATCATTGATTCTATAATCAACATATTTTTGTCATAGCTCATCTTTCCTGCGAAGGCTACACATATTCTTTCTTTTTTACAGAAATATTCTAATAGCGTTAAACTATGAATGGTTTAGGAATAGTATTAGAAGAATCTGTTGATGATAGCAAAGTGCTACGTAATTTTAGAAAATTATCAGATTCAACAGAACAAGAAGAATCTTTATTACCTCCATTACCAAGTGAAAATTATGTTAACGATAATTCAAATATTAGCATTAGTGGTAAAGAAGATAATGAAAGTTTTAATGAAAAGACAAGTTCAAGTAATATTTCAAGTAATGAAAGTAATTTACATGTATTAACTAATAGTATGATTAGTAGCATGAATAATTTAGAAGATCAAAATTCATTTATAGGACAAGAATTAAACGTTGAAAATTCGAATTTATCAAGTGATAATGAATTTTTGTATAAAAATTCAAATAATTCATTCTCCATTTATGAATTAGATAGTCCAAGTATTAATTTAGATCCATTATTTCCAAATGCATCAAGTAACAATTTATCAAAAGATTTACCAAAAGATTCAAAAGATAAAGAGACATCACCATTAAGAAGATTAAAAAGTTTGAAAAAAAGTATTAGAAAATTATCTTTATCGAAAAGTAGTAGTACAATAAGTATTAGTAATATTAATGGTAATACTAATACTAATTCTAATATAACTACAAATTCAACACCAACGACAAAAATTGAAAGACCACAATTAAGTCCACTTCAAAACCACTTTAAAACTTTAAGTCTTGATAGTAATGGATCAATTACTACTAATGAATCGAAAATGAAATGTATTACACCAACGACTCCACCATATCTGTCACCAATTATAACATTAACAGATAATGGTACAAGTTCAAAAGAGGCATTACAAAAAATTGAACAAAATTACTTTGCCACATTCTTGAAAACTCAACAAGAAGAAGGTCAACAAATTGACCTGGTTGATGTACAAGATCAAACAACTTTATTAAATTATTATAACTATCTAATAAATGAAAAAAAGGTTATTAATGATACTTATACATTAACAAAAAATAGATTAGTTAAGAGTGGATGGTGTTCAACTGATGATTTAAATAATTTAAGCGTTCAAAAGAATAACCAATTAACACATATTAACTCAAAATTACAAGAGATTAATGAAAAATTATCCAAATATAATGATTAACGAATTATTCACCAATCGGTGGTTTAAACTAGGGGTTTATAGAATTGTATTATAGATTATGTATTATACACGAACTAAGATTGACTTAATTGCCGAAGCCGAAATTTTCAATCAACAATTTCTCTAACTATTATTAACGACTATTGTTTTATAGGCGAAAGGAGTTTAACAAGAAATGGCTAAAAAATAAAAATCTAGACTTTGAGAATTACAGGTTGGGCCGATAACTGAACCTTAATTATATAGTTAATTAATAGCCCATAAAGGGGTACCCTATTACTCAATTAGTAAAGACTAAGCCGATGCAGTAGAAGATCGTACAATTAGACTTACTCAATTAGACTTTAACCTGGGGGTGTAACTGTATTTTAATTATTTAAACTCACGGGATAAATAGGAGTTACCGGACAATTAACCCATTTCATTACAAAATACATAGTAAATTTTATCTAGGTTTAACTATAATAATTATTATTTATCAATTAGTTTCATTCAGTTGAATGGCTCCGAAATGGCTTTGGAATTATTCTGATGATTTACGATAAATTTCAATCATGTCAAAGTTTCATCCCCTATTAGACGCACGATAGATTAACTATCTATTGTTCTCAATAAGGGTTCTTTACTGTGCCTATAACCAATTAATCATAAGGTGATTCAATCTTCTGACGTTTGCTATCTCTGAATTTAACATTCTTTTTATGTCTACGACTTTTTAAATGAACTTCCCATGCTTCTTGTCCTACTGCAATTAAATTATTCCCTTGTTTATCAAAACAATATTCACATTTAAAATGCTGCCAATTTTTCACCGATTCTAATCGCTTATTGCTATTGAATTTTGCTAACTCAATTTCGTCTGGGAATATATCTTCGGTTATTGAATCAGGTTTTTGAGCAATGTCAACTTTTGTTGGTCCATTTTCGATAAATTGTTTAGCAATTAATAACCCTCGTGTTCGAACTTGATTATCCCAACTATCAAGGTTGCTGGCATCTAATAGGTAAATCTTACCGCCGTACTTAAAGTTAAACCTACTCTCTTTTTGTAATTCCACCGAGAGTAACTTCTTTATCCATTTAATTTGATACTTGGCATATTGCCGTGTCCTGATTTTCATCCTTTCCACACCTTCTTCAAATGCTTTTTTTACTTGTTCATCATTATTATCCTTTATAGTGAGCCATGGAATGAATTCTTTAAATCCAATCACTTGCCAAATTCCATTAGTTAAACTTGGTGTTGGTTCAGAGGAATTGTAAAACTTATACATTTCATTAATCTCATCAATAGCTCCTGTTTCAATCATAGTATCCACTCGACTGTCCAATCTAGTTTGTAGAATTTCTCGATCACTGTATACCCAGAAGAATAATGTATTATATATCAAAGAACTATCTTCTAGCTCATCAAGTTTCTGCTCCTTATATAAATCACTCGGCTTTTCGTTCAACGTATACCATATTTCTAGTGCTCTTCTCAACTTACGCTTATCTTGTGGGTGAAATTTTTGGGCAATCACTGGATCATATTTGGATATCTCCTCAAATATAGTCTCTACAGGTCCATCAAGTATTTGTAATTGTTCTGGGGTTAGAGGTATTCTGTGTTCGTCTTCTATAGTTTTATTGTGAAACAAAAGCTTTTGGAGATAGTAATGGGTTCCTCCTATAATAATAGGTATTTTACCTTTACTGTAAATGCTGTCTATGGCTTCATTAGCCTCTTGAGCGAATCTATGGATAAAGTATTCTTCACTCCAGCCAACATGGTTCATCACGTGGTGGGCAATACCTTCCCTCTCATTTAGTGGGTGTTTATTGGTAATTATATCGAGTCCTTGGTATACTTGCATTGAATCAGCATTAATGATTTCTCCATTAATGGCTTTTGCAAGTTCTATGCTAAACTTTAGTAGTTAGTACAGCACGGCTAACTGCTATTCAAGTACATACTTTGGACTTCCCTACACCAGTAGTCCCCACAATAGCTATGATGTTCTTTTTGGGTTTGGTCATTATTAAGTTCTTCACGAATCGGAAGTATCTCAACATACTCATCGCGAACTGAGAATATCGTATATTAATACATTAACGTTTACGTATAGTTGTTTGAGAGAATTGTTGTTGTAATTGTAAAATATCTTGGGTAGAAGGCGTATTTGACCGAGTTGATGGTTTCGGTATTGGTGATGCAACTACCGGAATCGGAGTTATTACTCGCAGGTGTGGATCACCCATTTGACTTGGTTTACTAAATTCCGTCGCTTGGCAGTTTGTCAACTTTAATTCCATATCCCTCGCCTGTTCACGACGGGTATTTACGAACTCATCACATAGTTCCAAGACTTTACCTCCCCTTATTTTAAAATCATTATAGAACTTTCTCGCCTCATTAATATTGGTAATAACCAGTAAATACCGAGAATAAATATCCTCTAAAAGCTGTAAACCATTTTTTCTATCAGAACTCGGAGTACCAGAATCTTGCTGGTAACTTTCCAAGAATTTTTGATTAAGCTGATCAATTCGATTCTCTAACACCATTTGTTTATTCTTCAGATGTTCAACAAATTCTAAATCTTCATTAAACATCTTCATATGTTGATTGAATGTTGATTCAAAGCTTGTTTCATCTAAGTTATTGATGAATGATTGGTCATTTGAGCGTACTTTATACTCTCCAATCAATTTAGGTAGAATATTATTGCTCTTACTCTTGTTCTCGAGACCTTTGAGAAATGCTCTTCTTTCTTCTTCCATATTTGACGTGTCATTCAATGCTTCCCGAATGTCGCTGATCACTATAGTTGTTTGTGTATCTAAGTTAACGTAAGTAGAGTTAGGGATAAATTTGATTAATGATTCGTAACCTCCGCAATATAATTCTAGGTATTCTTTTATATCATGGTAACTCAGAATAATTATATCGTCTGCTTTATCTGCTTGCAGTAAGTATTCATCCATGCTTTGTACTTTAAACCATAGATCTTTACCTGCCGTTTGAGAGTCAGTTCTGTCCCACTGATCTCCGTATCGGTCTCTGAAGTATGCATCTTCTTCCATTTCTATTACTAATCTTTGTTGACACCCTTCATAGATGTCACGAGATTCGGATGAAAGTTGTAAGATATTATCGTATAAATCCTCTATTAAACGAGTGCCTCCGTTGTTGATAATATCTTTTGAATGTTGAATAATTGATTCAGGAATATTTTCTGGCTTCTGAATGGAATCGATCGAAGCTGGGAGTTGTCTTTCCGTCAAAAAATGATTCATCATCTTGTTCAACGCTTGTAATGGCTCTAATATACGTTTCATAATAAAATTATCTTGTCTGTCTCTGTAAGCTAAAGATATTTGAATGATAATATATGGTAATAACTTATCCAAGAAGAGCCTGTCACTCGATAAAGGAGATTCAAGGTCTTCGATAACATTTGGTTTAACAATGGCAGCCACATTACTACCGTCTTCTGCTAAAGTTTTAGGATCAGGCACTGGTTTTAAGTAAATTAAGTCGTTGTCACGTTCAGCAATCCTTAATCCTTCTTCAATGGTAGACTTAAGCCCTTGGATATCCTCTATAATAAACTCCAGTACATAACTCTTATATTTCAACCCTTTATTGACCAAATCTAACGCTAACCTCAAATATGCAATTTGATGGCCATACTTCAGTTCATCTAACATCATTGTAGACTTTCTATAGTAACTAGCAGCACCAAAATGGTAATGTTTAACCGCACAATGATTCACATACTCCAACTTAACAAACTGAGATTTGTTCCCATACTCAAATGCTTTATTATACAAATTACTTGTAGCCATTGATAACTTGGCTATCACCGATAATTTCATCTCTGACATAACAGCTTTTTGCCACATGCATTCTTGTGCTTGTGCTAACATTAAATACTTTAAATGATTAAGTGTATCACATGAAAGGTCATTATCTTTACTGAACGCCTTCATAACATCATCCAGTTCAATTAATTTAATTAGGAAATTAAAGCAGCCAGCTGCATTTTGAAAGTAGTTACAACTCCTTTTAAGTCCCATGTCAGTGAATCTAGACTCTTTGTACCCTAATTGCGAGTACAAGCTACCTAATTGATAAACAATGTTACACTGCTCAAATTTTAATGATCTTAGCTTAAATGGTCCCTTTGGCTTATAACCCAATGTACCATACCATTCAAATTCAATTACTTCATTGCTAAATTTTTTCGTCAAATTAACCACTTGAATATAATAATGTTTCAATACAATCTCTGTTGCTTTATCCACTTGTTCGTCCTTTAACTGTTGAACCTTCTTACGAATTTTATGTAACTGTTGAAGGTCATTGTCGAAAATACCGGGGGATTGGAAGTAATCCTTCTTGATGATGGCCCGTAGATGGTCCTGGAGGTTCTTCTCCTTGGTAATACGGAACGGTACGTATAATAAATTACTACTCATGTCTATATGCTCGGTTTGAAATTTGAGTGGTGATAAATGCGGAAATTTAATGTCTTAGCTGCAAGTCTAATTGTTTCTCTTTCGCCACAATTGGTTCTACTAGATCATTAAGTAACGTAGTACGACGTTGTATAGCCTTTTGTTCGATATTTGCTATAGTGGTGTAAAGATGTAAATCGATATCAGCCTTAACTAACTCAGCACTATGCTCATTGGTAGGTATGGGTGTTTGGATGCGATCGGATATTTGATTGCGAATTTGTAATGACGCTTCCGCTATTGATTTAATAGTGCTGGCTATTGTCGCTGGATCTGGGGGCGGGACGGTGTAAGTCTCGGGAACTATTGGTGGCTCGTTCCCAAGTGATTGTCGTATTTGTTGTTGTACCTTATCGTACATTTCTTCATCGATTGGTTCGATTTCTTCGGCTTCATAGGTTCCGTCAACCGTTGTCTTATAATCTGACCTTATAAGCTTATGGAACTCTTGTGCTATGGCTTTTTCGAGTTCTGGGAGGTTCTCGTCGACTGGCTTGAGTTGTCTAGGGTGTGGTACCTCAAGATCTCGCTGAAGTACTTGACTTATTCGTAATTTCTTTTTAGCTTCTTCGACTTCCTTCAATAACTCAAGGTTCTTAATTCGATTTAGCTCTTCTTGGGTTTCGGAGACTTTGGTGAGTATCGTATCTTCTTGGTCGTCAAACCGTGGTAGCACCGTAAGCTCGTTCTTGGGCGTAGGTAGTTGGGCTAAATTGGCTTTTAACGTCTCAATTATAAGCTTTTTCTCTTGTTTGGGCTTGAGCTTGGTAGCTATTGGATGTGGGGTATCATTAGCCTCATTTATAAGCGTCGACGCCTTGGCTTGAGCCGCTTGTATGTCTCTCAAAGACTTGCGGATTCTGGTATCGATATCATCGACTGCTTGTTGTTCAACTTCAAACACACCTGCAAGGTCAGTAGCCTCATACATTGTGGTGTCAGTCGATTCTGCTTGTGGGATATTGAACTTTGTACGTTTTTGTGGCGGTTCTACGATCTGAGCTTGTCCTTCAATGGACTTTTTGGACTCTGATTTACCTGATTCTAAAGCTTGCTTACGTTTCTTTTCTTTTCTAGCTTCTAATTCAACACCTTCTTTCAGCACCTTCTTGTTGAAATCGTACGCCTCTCGGTTGTTTTCGATATCTTCTTGTGTAGTATCATACAATCCAACTGAAGGAGCCGTTTCAAATGGTATATCTGCATTATAATCGAATTCTTTACTTTTTTTCTTTAATTTAGACACTAAACTTACATTTATACCAGCTGCTTTCAACTCTCTTCTCTTCTGTAATAACGATATCCGTTTGGTCTCTTCTAACATCCGTTCTCTATCCCTTCTTTTTGCCTTTTTCCCTTTAGTATTAGCTAATCTTGCTCTTGCTTCAAATAACATTTCCCGATCATCATCTTCAAGATCCTCTTCATCGGGTCGTGCAGGTTTACTTTCCGGGTTAATATTAAGGTCCCCAACCCTTCCACCAGTGGCAGGCATTGATTCTATTCCAGCCCCTGTAAATTGTAAATCTGTATCGTCATCTTGATCTTGTAATAGCTTCTGATACCTCTCTACACAATGAGTAGCGGTTCTACCCATGATTGGTGCTATACTCCTCCATTGGTTGGGTAATAGCTTCACTAAATTCAACAATTTCTCGTCGTCTTCACGAGTCCAATCACTCTTATTAATCGTAGGGTTAATCCATTCGTTCCATCTTGCCTTTGCTTGTTTAGCATTCTTTTTGGTTAATAATGATGCAACACGAGACCATTGATTAAGGCCATACTTCTGTACCGCTGCTTTCAAGATTTCATCTTCAACATTTGTCCAAACGCCTCCTTTAACATAAATAGGAGCCATCTTTATATGAGATGTGCTTATATAATCTTAAAATTTCATAGGCTCGCGAATTTAGCTCCACTAATTGAACAACAATTACCATGCCGAGTTTGTTCTTATCTAAGCATCAAAAGTTGATACTTCAGTGCTACCCACCGGGAAAGGATGTTGAAAAGAAACCAAATTCTAGTGAATTGAGTTATCTTCTTTATTATGCGTCCACTAGAAGGGTTAAATTAGAGAAAGTGATCACTTTCTTAAATAAGAAGACTGCTAGTGATGCAAATCATAATCGTACTGGTAATGTACAAGTAACGTTACTGATTATATCGGCTTTAATAGAGAAGTGTACTGATAACTTGAATGTATTTGCTCAACAGATCTTAACTATCTTAGATATGGCTTTAAAACCCGGTGGCCTCGTTTTAGCAAAGTCTGTTTTAACTACCTATACCGTTTTATGTAAAAATTTAGACTCTGGATTGTTTGCAGGAGACAAAAAATTTGTTAAGTCATTCGTGGATATAAGTAATAAGTTAATTGAATTAGGAGTGCATAATTCAGGCCCTTCCGCTATGGAATGGCAAATGATTTCCTTATTGAGTATAAGATCATTGTCGTATTGTTTAAGTAATAGTCCGGAAATCAGTAAATCAATTTTACAAAAAGCACTTCCCATTTTGATTAATACGTTTCATGATTCTGGAAATGATAATGATAATTTGCTTAAACAATATTTCTCAAATGAAGGTGCTGAAAGTGGTAAGTTGAGTAAAATTCAAAGCAGGAAAACTATTAAAGATGGTAAACAAATTGAAGAAGATCTTGAAAATGATGATATCACTAAGGAAGATTTGTACGCCGAATCTATTGATGCTATTAAAGCTATCTTCAATACTTCTTTAACTACACAAATCGTAGAGGCTACTGATTGTGTGGTAAAGTATACTTCATCAAAGAATTTTGATAAAAACTGGTCAATTGGATTCCTTGAGTTATGTACTACTTGGGTTCCGGTTCAATTAAGATTTGTTGTATTGAATACTTTAGTATTACAACTGAAGCAGTATACTTCTGCTGATAAAGTTGAAACTCAAAAGACTTTTGCTCGCCATATTTTAGGTTTAGTATCATCTAAAGTTAATATGATTGGTCTTTCCATTAGTGATTTGATTCAGTATATGCTTGCATTGAAACAAGCATTATATTTCGAACAACACTCCACTCATAAACCTGAAGATTTTAAAGAGTTATCAGATGTTTACTCGAAATCTATTGTTAAATTATCCACTCATATTTACTACTATGATCAAGTACCCGACTCCATTTACGAAATATTCCTTAAAATTGAATCAACTTTATCATATAACACTGAGCCATTATTATTCGATTATATTGTATCATTATTAAAAGACATTGAAGGTATTTTGAATGAATTAGAAGGGCATGACTCTAAAAGTAATATTGCTAGAAATCATGTGGGATTAGAACATTGGCAAATAAGTTTATCATTAATATCACCAAAACATTCTGTTGCCATTTATAATAATTTGAGTGAAGAACAAGCTCACGAAATCCAGAGTAAATACTTAAGCCTTTTCGAAAAATTTTTGACTGAAGAACTTGTACCCCAACAAGGCGGTGATATTAGTCAAGCTACAATCGCTGATAAATTTTCAGACCCTGATTTCAACCTGTTGATTTCGGAATCAACAAACTTCATTTCACATTTCTTAGTACATTCAGATAAGTACTTGAATAATAATAAAACTTTTCAAATTGATATTGCCAAAAAATTGTTGGCTATTGCTACATTACTTTGTGAGATACTTGGTATAAATTTCTTTAATAATTTTGTACCATTTTACTTTCATTGGTCAATTAAATCATTATCAGAGGATCAGGGAATAAAAGAACTATCAAAGGATACATTTGCTCAAACGATACTTAAAAGATCTTTGGATATGGTTGATGAGAAATATGAACAATTGCAAGGGTGTTCTAAACAATCTAATTTATACGCAGATTTAATAAGTAATATTGAATATCGAGTGGCTAATAATTACTGGGTGCAAGAGCTTGTGGAACAACCAATAGTTACAAATGGAGATTTCCGTACATTAACAACTAGTGAAATTGAACAATATGCTGAAAGCAATGAGTTTTTAAATAGATGGATTAATGCTCAAAAGCCATTGATTTTAAGTATTCTACCAGGAGATTTATTATCAGATGTACCGGAGAGAACAAATGGGAATGTACAAATTAATGGTAATGGACAAGCTAATGGGCATCATGATGTTAATATTACATTTGATAGTTCAACATCTAGTACAAATGAATATAATGAAGCTAAACCAGGATTAGGATTAGGTACAGTAGCAGATATTGCATCAATTCATTCTGGATTAAAAAATACCACAATGACATCAAATATACTAACGAATAACTCATTTGAGTATGCAAATGGGTCAATTATGACAAGTGAAAAACTTAAACCACCCAAAGTAAGTGACCTAAAAGGAATGCTTAATGAATTAAATAAGAAACCATCATCAATTCAAGATACAAGCTCAGTTACACCCGGAAGTGTATTATCTAAACAAATGGCGACCAATGATGTGGATTCAATTCTAGAGGGGCTCGATGATGATGATTCATTCATCGTATAGTATACAAATTTTACATATAACATCTTATTCGTTACTTATTCTACTCAGAATCTTCATCTTCATCTTCATCTTCATCACCTAAGAATGCAAAAGCATTATAATTAATAGTTTGCTTATCAGCGACTGTATCTCTTGAATCTACAGCTTTTGAGGATCCCATTTTCTTATTACTTATTTTAACTTTTGTTGGCTCAGATTTAACACTTTCTCTGAATTGATCCCTTTCATCAACTTCGTCTTGACCAAAAGATTTTTTATGTTGTTTAAAAGTTGCCCAACCATCATCGTCAACTTCTACTTCTTGTGTTTTCTTCTTAAGTGGTTTACCTGCTGATCTTGACCCTCTTCTTCTATTAAATGTACTGTAACTTCTTTCATTACCAAATTCATCAATAAATGTATCACCATTATGTTTTCTATTGGCACCGGCTTTTGATAATTCTACGCTGACTTCTTCAACCAATTTATTGAAAGCATCTATAATCTCTGGTTGACTAACAAATCCTTCTGTTTGTACTTCTAATAATTGTTCTTCTGTATATTTAGCCATGATAATGTCAATCACGAAAAATTTTTTTGAACTTCGCACCGCTACTAGGTTTTGCACACGACTTTAATTGAGATGAGTTAAACTATCTAATGCCGTTATCCAATAATTTAAACAAAGTTAGTAAAAGTATAAAGAGTAAACCATCGATTCACGTGAAAGGTCGTAGTTTTAAAAGACTTAATAGAGCTACTTTGAGACATGAAAAGTTGACCCATAAAAAACAGGAACATTTAGAGCAAAAGCAAAATCAATTAATGATTGTAAAGTATTTACAAGAAGAGGTTAAGGCAGCTCCAGAGAAGGAAGTTTTCCTGTTATCAGATATGAAGGCTTACGTTGAGAATTTTTTAGGTAGATTTGATGGGGAATTAGAAGAATTAAGAGCCGCTAGAAGACCTGGTAGACCTGCTAGTTCAAGACAACAAATTTTAGAAGAAAAAGTTAAATATGATAGACAACTTTTTGCAACAGGGTTAAAAATACCTGATATTAGTGATAAATTAACGGTTGAAAGGTTAAGAAGTTGGAATGGTACTATTGGTGGTGTTACTGCTTTTAAATATGTACTTGTATCAAGAGATATGGATCAATTACCACTTAAAGAAGAGTTAATGAACTAGAAAACATATATTCAAATCCTCCCTATTTCCAAAACCATCCAGTGGTTTCCCTTTCCACTTGCACATTATCATTAATCATAGTTGCAACAGGCCCTGGTTCTTCAACTGATAAAGGCTCAGGGGTTGGTTCCTCAATTGCATAATTCAATCCCATTAATCCTACAAATGTTGCTCCTGCTATCGCAAACATCGTTCTAATCTTACTCATAACTCCTCTTGGTTGAGCTTCTTTTTGGAATATTAACAGAGTTTGTTTTGGTTCACCTCCAACTAATTTCCATGACTTTCTCTGTAATTTATCCATAATTCTTGCCATATTTTCTGCATTTACTGGTTCTAATTGGTTTAATATTGCTATAGCATTTTTATAGTTTATATCTTTAAATGGTCTTTTATTATAGAATAATTTCGTTCCATCTAAATTCATCACAAGATACTTATGTTTAGAGCTATTTTCTAACAGATCGAAAAAGTTCTTCTCTTCAAGTGATCTATTAGTTTTTGTCTTGGATTTACTCCATTCATAAGCTTGTGATTGCCTAAACTGTTCTTCTTCCTTATGCTTCTTTTGCTGATTAATATTATGTAAATACTTCTGTAAGTTAACTTCATTAAGCTTCTTACTCTTCTTGTAGTTGGCTCTAATATCTTCTGGTGTCATCTTTAATAACTCGTCAATCTCTGCCGTTCCTTGTGTTTGTTTGTTATCAAGTTGATGAAAGATTTGGTTTCTAACGAATAATTCTGAATCTTCAAAGCTTTCTTCCTTGATGTTAAATTTATCGGTTGATTTAGAGTATGTCTGTTTGAAGTCATTGATATCAAATCGTTCAGATGGAACTGGAATACTTTCTTTCACCTCAGGGTGCAAGTCTTGGTGTTTAGATAACTTCTCCATAAACTGTTTGACTTCAGATTGCACTTTTTTGATGTTTTCTGGTGTTGTATTATCCCTAGCAGTGAAAATTACTGGTAAATTAAGAGCATCTTCGTGGTAAAAGTTCAAAAGTTTAGCTGTCATATCCTTAAACATAGGGTACTTGTATCCATAGTTATCCTTGACATCTTGCAAGAACTTATTTGACCTGTCAACCAAGTCAGCTTCACTTGTTTCATAGAAATCAATCAAATCAAATTTGGCCATTTTGCAGCCATTAAAGAACTCTTCAAGTTCCGACTTGTAGGTGTGAAGAAATTGTTCAAGTTCCGACTTAAAAGGACGAATTCTGCCACTAACATCATTGAAAACTTCCTCATTGATTAATACATTATCTAATACTGAAGTGTTACCCCCGTTGTACTTGAACAATACCCCTAAATTCCTAGCTAGCTTACGGAAGTTTTGACGTTTGCGTAAGATATATCCAGTGTCATCACCCATGAACTCTAAAACGTCAATAATTGTCTTGTAGTTAATGTTGTTAAAAGTTATAGGCCCATCATAGTACGCTTTGGACTCAAGCATTGATTTGAGCTGGTGGATTTCACTGCTAAATTCATGCAATTTGAAATCATCTGGTAATTGCTTGTAAGTACTCGTTTCGGCTGGTTTTTCTGCCTTCTTCTGCTCAAAGTCAGTGAATACAGCTTGACTATTGATTACTGCATCAAGTACTTCACTGTGGCCTCCATTTATAGCGAAGAGTCTTGCCAAATTGGTACATAATTTTGTAAAATTCATCACATTATCTGCAGTGATGTACCCATTAGGTAATGAGCTGCTTTCAAGAAAATTGTTGATGTCTAAGTCCAAAACACGTAATATCTCCTGATATGGAACGGATTTAAACCCATCTGGGAATTTTGCTGCCCGAAATTTACCTAATTCGTCAGAAAATTCATGTATATAATTACTTTCTGGAATCTGAACATATGCAGATCTCTGCTTCGTTTGCATAGCCCTTTCAAACTCTTCAAACTTTGTGCTGCTGATACAAACAGTGTCGAGTACGTCAGTGTATCCTCCGTTCATGGCGAATAGTTTCCGAAGTTTGTTATCTAATTTAACCACTCTAGTGTAGTCGTATACCAGTTCGGTTGGAGTAACATTGACCAAATCGTGTGATGCCTTCAATACTTGTCCCATACTCAATTGGCTAAATCGACATCCGAAGCCCTTCTGCATATCTGATAAGAGGTCTGCATATTCGTGCATGGTGAACGTTGGTGGCAACTGGTGATACTCGATAAACGAATCAAGTAACTTACTATCGCCTGATAAAGTAAACACTTTGGACAATATCCGTTGTAAGTCGATAAACTTATTGATCTTAGAATAGTTCAACCGGGAGCACGGATTAGAGTTAAGTCCACTCAATACCTCTTTGATTCTTTTGTCCAATACGTGCAAGATTTGGTCACTTGACACATTACCAAAATTGTCTTTAATCTCGTCCACTTTCAATATCTCTAATTCGTACTTAAAATCCTTTAGTTGGTCCGAAAGTTGTTTAAGTTTTGCCTTAGTATCTACTTTCACAGGTTCTTGAGCTCCATATATGATTTCCAAATTGTCTAAGATAACCGGATCTTTAATCATATTGCTGTAGTAACCGAAATGTTTTTGAAGTTCCGTCTTACTAAAATCCTGGAAGGGTTTCTGTTCCTTTTCCTTGATTTTCAAAAGTTCATATTTGGCCAAGTTAAACAGCAAGCTATTGAAACTTTCCACCAATTGCTGTAAATTCTCCACGTAAACGTCACCATTGTTCAAGTATAACTTTCTGAGCGATTCAACAGTGGTAAAATCGTCTGCAAATACATCGACGAATAAACCAAGTCTAATGGCTGACAAATCAACGTTATTGGCGACAGAAAACGACGATAAGGTGGGGAGAATCAGTGCTAATTCAGTAGTAACTTTGATGCTCTTGTACGGGTAATCCGATAAGTTAGAGTAATCAATAAGCATTTTAGGGATCTTTGAGTTGTGGTTCTCCTGGCACCAGTCATACCAGTTCTTTCTGTTAATCAACTTGACGAGACAATCAGATTGGTGCATTAAAGACTTGTTGAATGGCACTAAGTGGCTGTGAAGTTGAGTGAACCTATCTTGAAGTACAAGGTTTTCAAATTGTAACGTTGTAATTTTCTCTGCTAATGCTGGGTCTGATAAGTCGAACCCCATTGATTGCAATAATCTAAGTTCGTCAACGTAATTGAACAAATTGTAGGCAAATATCAAAGAAAATTCATAATTTTGCAAGTAATCATTAGAAATTTTAAATTTAGTGAATGAAAACAGCAAAGGAGTTTCAAAATGGTAGACACGACCAGAAATCAATAAAGTAAGTACTTTTTCAAACGTTTCTTGCACATAAGGAATATTTGAAGATTTTAATTCACCTAGTTTAGCTAAGATATCCAAATACAGTAATTTAGTTTCCATAAACATGAATTTCAAGTAATCTAAGTTGATAACATCCTGGTGTTTTTCCTGTTCGAGTGCCGTACATATCTTATTAAAGTGTTGGTTATTAACAAGGAAATACAAATCAGCAGGAGACAATGAACATGATTCGACAATCTGTTTCAAATTACTAAACCGGTAATAATCAATTAGCGCCTCATAATATTCTTTCGACTTTACATGATCCAAATCCGACTGAATTTCTTTGATTCTTTGATCAATCTCTGCCACTAAAGATTCTTTAGTTAGCGTGTAAGAGCTCAAATCCAAGTAATCATTCAATACGTATAGTTCAGGGCGATAGTTATCGATACCACAATTCAACAACTCAATTCCATTGGTATTGATTAACAATAAGTAGTTGAGCAACAGGGGGAAATTGGAGAATTTCTTAACGAATTTTAAGAAATTATCGAACATGTAATTATAATTAACAAAGTTATACTTGTTAACTGCAGGAATTTTATTCTTTAAGTAGTAATCTTTGAATATGTATAGCGAATTGAGTAATTCAATTGATGTTAGTTGATTAAATCTGTGGATTTTGTTATCATAAGAAGACTGTATAAACTTCAAAAATTCCTGTAATTCAGTTGAATACCGGATAACGAAATTATTCAACCCTTCATCAAAGGAGAAATTTGTTTCATGAATAGTCTTTTCGATAACTGACTTATCAATTTTAGTATCACTTGCAATATACTTAAACTGAATCAAATCATTTGTTTTAGGTTTTGGTTTCTTCTTTAAGGTAATTGCATCAATGTCATAATCTACTTCGCTAGTACTTGTAGCAAACTTATGAACCCAATGATGATTACTTAGTAATCTCTTATTAGTACCAATTAAGTTTCTATAAATTAATCTTTTAGCAGGATTAATTTGAAGCTTTATCATGTTTAATTGATTAAGGATAAAAACCCCTTACTCACAAAGTGCAGCAGTGATCCAGAATAATGTGCAGGAATACGCCATTAATTTTAAATTAATTTACACTATTTACATAGATGAATAAGCCATTATAAAGGTGTGTACATTGTATAACTATACTATAATAGTGGACTATAGTCAATCAAATAAATCATATAAATTGTGTGTATACACGACCCTTGCAAAATCTGGGGAATGTCAAGTGACATAAAATTGCGTGATTGAGATGGTATCATATGATTTGTCGTAGCAACTATAACCGTTAAAATCATTCTAGAGTCAAAAATGTAACCATTAATCTACAGGACGCGTATTGGATTAATGGATTTCCATGCCTTAGCTTCCAGAAAACTATTAGAGTTTTTTAGTGATGTTTCAGTTTTCGTAATTGCTGTTTCATGTATAACAGATATGACATAACTTAATACGTAATACGCATAAATTTACATTTCAGATAACCGAGAGATGATAACAATTGGTTCAATGGCTAAGCCCTTGATATTTTCGAACATATAATTCTGAGACATTAATGACGTGTTAATTAATTATCATTTATCAACTATTTTTGAATGCAGGCTTATTATCTGTAAGATCATGTAATTATGGGTCATCAAAAATCTATGAGAAAATAGACTTTTGAATAAACTTTGTCGTGTTTTACCATTACTTTTTGACTCCAATGTTGGGTCAAATTTTTGTACAAAAGATGTTACATAGTCTAATGTACCTGTAGACTAGATGATTAAGGCGGAATTAATGTATTGGCAAGTTATGTTGTATACTACATGGATAAATATTCCGCCCTAAGACTATGCATAACCTGTAGACAATATCGCAAATCATTCATAGATTCAATAATGGAAAAGCGTTACAGAGTCAATTACTGGCAATTTTAAATGTGGTGCTACTTAAATCGGGAATAGTAATTTCTTTTTATGCGTGTCATCGAAAGTTTCTTTTTCGGTTTCCATTCAATTTTGAAGTCCGATAGGGTTATATTCAGGAGCCAGCAACAATTTCTGGTATATAATTTTTATTTGAAGGTTATATAAAGGAATTTTGTTAGATAGTTATTGCTCAACCGTTTAAAAAATTTTCTTTTACCCAAATTGGAAATTTAGTGTTCATAACTTATCCGAGTTTTTTTTGTTTTTTAAAGGGTTCTTAAATATAACCTCATCACTTAATTGTTTATAAACCATTTATTGCCCCTTGAATTAATTCAACAATAAAACTTTATATTAATAAATAATATGAGTAAATCAGGTAGTTCCTTTAATTGTTATAAAAATCAAACTACTGACTACTCATCAACTTATTTACCAAATATTGAAGAGTTCTTAAATGATGCTTTTCTTTATTCAATAAATGAATTAAAAGAAAATCATAAAATACTGTTTGTAAATAGTTTTACAAAGTATATTACTTCATTACACTGTTTAGAAAATTTACTGTTTTTAATGTTGATTTACCATTATGAAGTATCATATAATAAAGTATTTCGTACTTCAAATAAATTAAATCCAAGAAAGAATAGTGTTTTAAGTATAACATCAGATTCAATAGATGATTTACCACAAAATTATTTTATTAGTACCATAGATGATGAAATTTATAATGGTGATTGTTGGGAAGGATTACGTGATAAGCAAATTGAAGAAGATAGTGATGATAGTGAAGAAGAAGATATAGAAACTGAAGTTAGTACATTAAACTCACAAGGTACAAATATATCAGTTACTGATTTAACTAACTTGAATAATCAGTGGTCAGAGATATTGAATAACTTTATCATGTCTCATGCAAAACACCAAATTAACTTATCAGATCAAACATACAAGTCAATCATTAATTGTAATAGTAGTCATCCAGATCCCAAGTTGTTGGTGACAGCAAAAGATGAAATTGTGCAGTTACTTAATGAGAATGTTTATCATGGCTTCATCAAAAAGTTTAAAAATAATGCCTTACCATGTAATAACTGTAACTGTGGTAGAGAGAATGAAATAATTACAGAATCTAAAACATCTAGCAGATCAAGTACACCAAGTCCTACATGTAAGAAAGGCATTAACTTTAAGAAGTCACCTCCATTAATGTCATTTAGACTTTCAAGACCTGCAAGTCCTATGTCACTCAATTCTCCAGTACTTTCACCATCGATATCATCATCAAATAATTCAGCTTCAACAACTCCTGGTGGTCATCTTTCAAAGAAAAAAGTCAAATCTTCGATACTTTCAACATCGAACAGTTCATTATCGAACTTATTTAATCATTTAAAGTTAAAGCACTCAAATGATACACCGCAAACCCCAAAGAAAGAAATTTCTTCTCACGACGTTATGATAAATTAATAGCATGTATAGTAATATAGACTAAAATGTGATTTTTGCAAATGCAACCAACCACATCACACGATGTAACTAAGTATTACGAACGACAAACTACAAGTAACGAACCAAGGCGAACCAGGGCGAATTACAACAACCTACACGATGATCTCACCACCCATAACTACAAACCAATCAACCATCTCATTCTCGTAACTATCAGGCGTGCATCCTGTATGAAACCTGATCTCTCACCGCGCTTAATAAAAATTACTTAAATTGGTTGATAAACTACCCCAGTGAGTCAATCCCATATGGAAAAAATTTTCATTATTTTTCATTAACATGATAAAATCATACGCTTGCCGTTTAACTACGAATAGGTTAAAGTCTGTGATACCATTATCACATCATGCATTGAAGTCAATAACGTTAAATAATCGTTTACAGTCCCAAAAATTTTATTCAACTAGATCAACTGTGGTTCAATTATTAAACAATATTGGGTCAAAAAGAGAAGTTGAACAGTATTTAAAATATTTTACATCAGTAAGTCAACAACAATTTGCGGTAATCAAAGTAGGTGGTGCAATTATAACTCAACAATTACCGGAATTAGCTTCATGTTTAGCATTTTTGTATCATGTTGGGTTATATCCAATTGTTTTACATGGTACTGGACCACAAATTAATGAATTATTAGAGAATGAAGGTGTTGAACCAGAATATATTGACGGAATTAGAATTACTAATCCTGAAACTATGAAAGTTGTCAGATCCTGTTTCTTAGAACAAAATTTAAGATTAGTAACTGCTTTAGAAAAAATGGGAGTCCCTGCAAGACCAATTACTGCAGGAGTTTTCAATGCAGATTATTTAGATAAAGATAAATATCAATTAGTTGGAAAAATTACTTCAGTTAATAAATCACCTGTTGAAAGTAGTATTTCAGCAGGTTATTTACCAATTTTAACTTCATTAGCTGAAACAACAAGTGGTCAATTATTAAATGTTAATGCAGACGTCGCAGCTGGTGAATTAGCAAGAGAATTTGAGCCATTAAAAATTGTTTATTTAAATGAAAAAGGTGGAATTATCAATGGTGAAACTGGTGAAAAAGTAAGTGTTATTAATTTAGATGAAGAATTTGATGATTTAATGAAACAAAGTTGGGTTAAATATGGTACAAAATTAAAGATTAAAGAAATTCATGATTTATTACAACATTTACCAAGATCTTCATCTGTTGCAATTATTGATGTTGATGATTTACAAAAAGAATTATTTACTGATTCAGGTGCTGGTACTTTAATCAGAAGAGGTTATAAATTAATTAATAGAAATTCTTTAAGTGAATTTAGTAACCCTGATTTATTAAGATCTGCTTTAGGAAGGGATCCAGAGATCAAATCCGGTAAATTATCCGTTGCATCATATTTGAAACAATTGGAAAATTCTTCATTCAAATCCTATGGTGATGAACCACTCGAAGTTTTAGCCATTGTAGTTGATGAAAAAGATGATGATTTCTCAATTGGTAAATTGGATAAATTTTTATCTTCTAAAAATGGTTGGTTGAATAATGTTACTGATAATATCTTCAATGCTATTAAGAAAGATAATCCTTCGTTATACTGGATTGTTAACGAAAATGATAGTAATTTAACTTGGTACTTTAGTAAATCTGATGGTTCATTCGCTAAAAATGGTGAAATCTTGTTCTGGTATGGTATTCAAGATATTGACACTATTAGTAAATTAGTTAAGAAATTCGATACTGGGGTCAAATCATCATTATCATCATCTAAGGAATCAGGAATTTTTGGCGGTCAACCACAGAAAAGAGGATTCCATACTACTACAAATCGGTATATCAATAGTACAAAGAATCCAAATCCACCAATTGAAACTGGTACAAATTTAAAGAAATCCAAAATTGCTTTAATTGGTGCTAGAGGTTACACTGGACAAAATTTAATTCAACTTATCGATAATCACCCAAATTTAGAATTAAGTTATGTTTCATCTAGGGAATTAGACGGTCAAAAATTACAAGGTTATAATAAAGACAATATTGTTTACTCCAATTTACAAGTTGAAGATATTAAAAGAATTGAAGAAAATCAAGAAATTGATATGTGGGTAATGGCCTTACCAAATGGAGTATGTAAACCATTTGTTGAAGCCATTGAATCAATTCCAAATACTAAGTCCAAGATTATTGATTTATCAGCTGATTATAGATTTGATACAACCGGTGAATGGGTTTATGGGTTGCCAGAATTAGCTAACAGACAAGATATTGTCAATGCCCAAAAAATCTCTAATCCAGGATGTTATGCCACAGCTGGTCAATTAGCTATTGCACCAATGATTCCATATATTTCATCGACTCCTTCAATTTTTGGTGTGAGTGGATATTCAGGTGCTGGTACTAAACCATCACCAAAGAATGATGTTAAATATTTATCGAATAACTTGATCCCATATTCTTTAACAGACCATATACACGAAAGAGAAATTTCTAATCAATTAGGACTTCAAGTTGCATTTATGCCACATGTTGCCCAATGGTTTCAAGGTATTTCTCATACCATTTCAATCCCTATTAAACCAGGATGTTTAAGCTCAAGGGAAATTAGAAACATTTACCAAGATAGATATCAGGGAGAAAAATTAATTACAATTAGTGGTGAAGCTCCTGTTGTGAAAGATATTAGCGGTAAACATGGAGTTGTAATTGGTGCATTTGCAGTAAATTCAAAAGAAGATAGATTAGTTGTTGTTGCCACTATTGATAATTTATTAAAAGGTGCTGCCACTCAATGTTTACAAAATATCAATTTAGCTCTTGGATACGGTGAATACGATGGTATCCCAACTGATCATGTTATTAGAGGTTAATACACAAATTTTTATTTTTCGGTCTCTTTGTAATTTAAAGTGCGAGTCAATAATTTAACACTTTATTAATGCTTGTACCGCCCGATAACTTTGGTCTAGTAGAACCAGGACTTTATAGATGTTCAAAGATTGATGCTGATAATTTTGCATTCTTAGAAACGTTAAAATTACGTTCGATTCTTTTACTTGATGCAGAAAATCCCCCAAGACCTTTAAAGACCTTTATCACCGAAAATGAAATTGATTTAATCAATCTTGGTGGACTTAAAATAACAAATCATAATCATACGGGAGTTAATAACCGAATGCCAAATAATAGAGAGGATGACGATAAAACGAGTTTACATGATAGAAATATACGACCTGGTTCAACATCATCAGGTTCAAGTCAAAATTCAAGGTCAAGCTCTTTGGTAGGCTCAGGTGGTAATTCAAGAAATAATTCAGCAACTGCTTCACCAATAATTACATCCCAGGCTCAACCCTCATATAAGGAGATTAACCTACAAATAATTAATTTGAATAATACCACAAAGAAAAATGATCAATGGATGTTAATAGAAAAGAATTTAATCAAAAAAGCATTTGAAATAATATTTAACAAGAGCAAATACAATATTTTAATTGTTGATAGCTCTTCAACACTTGCAAGTATATTAAGAAAGATTCAAAAATGGAACTTTAATTCAATAATTAATGAGTTCAGAATTTATAATGGTAATAGTGCAAAGAGTAATTATTTTGCAGAGAATTTTTTGGAGTTAATAGATGTGGAATTAATAGCATTTGAAGTAGATCAAGTCAACAACTTCTTGAAGCTTCAACAACAACAAGAGAAAAAATTAAGCGAATCAGTTTCCAAAAGTCCTGATATGTATAGAGTACAGTCATGGAATCAACAAGCTCAAGCTCAATTAATGAGTCATAAGAATTCAATAGATGATGAGAATGCATGGGAAGGTTACAGCAAGGAAATGATAGATGATGACGAAATAGATGATGAATTATTATCAGCATCTCCTCAAATTCCAGAAAATTTGTTAAAGATGGTTGAAAAGAAACGTAATAACCTGCTTGAAATGAGTGATGATGATAAATCAATCACTCCTGGTACTTCTCCAAGACACCTGGTTTCAGGAAGTGGTACTAGTCCTGGTAATGAAACATTAACTATATCTGCTAGACACTATTGGGAAAAAAGAAGACCATCACTTGATGCAAAGATTATGAAACCTATCTACAATACAATGTTTCGTAATTCTTTTTCCAATAATTTTTCGCTGCCAGGATCAGCTTCTAATAGATCATCATTTGAGAATGTTAATAATCTTCTGAACTCTAGAAGACAATCACGTAAATCAATCAAATATGATGAACTTGATTTGGATGAAAAACGATTAAAAGAAAAGTATGATTTTAAATACTATAAAAATATGAATAAGCATTCTATCAATTTCGATAATGTTGGATACATACGATTGAAATTACCACCTTCGAGTAAACTTCCAGATTGGTTCATAAAAGGTAGAGACTTCTGGGAAGAATCATACAAGAAATTTAATGCGTACAGTTAATTTATTAATTATACAAGGTAATCTTTCAACGAAGAAATTTCTTCGATCATCCCTTTAACGAATTGATCAAATGGTTTACCACCAATTTCAATGAGTTTTTGTTCCTCAATTGAACTTGGAGTAATTCTTGAAGTAAGGAACTTTGGATGTTTCAATAAGTTGTTGATATAATCCATAAAATCTTCACGTTTAGCTTGAGAATCGATCCCTGGTAATACAGGCACATCCAGTGCTGTACTAGATAGTTCTGTGTTATTGATTGCGAGATATTTTTCAACATTGTAAGCTTTCAACATTTGAAAGATCATCAATATTTGGCAAGTTTCATTAATACCTGCGGTACTTATTTTAATGGTAGAAGAATCCTTTGACCAACCATCAATACAGGAATCGATTTGTTTTCTAAATGTAGTTAATCCAAAGCAAGCTTCTGGTAAAATTGAAGGACCAATGTTACTTAAAGAAAATAAAAATATCGGTAATATACCATTTGTCCATATTCTATGAAATCTAGGTGAAGACAGAATAGTTATATCACCATTCTTTATAATATTAGATATGGTACTAGCTTGTAATACTGTGAATAAACCGTGCTCGATGAATTTTTGAGCAACAATATCAATCTTCATTAATTCCTGAATAAACATAAGACTAATTTGAGCAAAGATAAAATCGCCATCGATTTCAATTAAATGGGAGAATGAATAAAGATTCAACAAAGCTCTAAACAATCCATTATGTTCAATCACTTTTGAAATTTCAAATTGGTTATTTGGTGATAATTTGATATTTACAAATAACTTTAAAATGGACAAAATTAAAAGGATATCATCAACCCGGTCACTCATTTTATCTGAATTATGATCTTTATTAGTCTTGGATAAGTAAACATCATTTTGAGTTTCAACTAACAAGGCTTTAGTTCCTTTGCTAACAATAAAATCAAATAAATCTCGGAAGATACTGAAGTATTCAATGAGAAGTTCAGATTCATTTTGAATCATTGATAATGAACAATAAATGATTCTTAATAATGGTCTATAATAACCAGTACTTTTGGATAAGTTGTCGATGAAATGCATATCCTTAGAAAGAAGTAATTCTGATGCCGTTTTCAATAATTCAAACACCGCCTTAACATCTTTCTTGAAACTAGGAGTATTGTAGATGGTGTAGATAACAAAGAAACTAATTTCTACTCTTGTATGATAAATCTCTTTTAAAAACTCATTAGGTAAAATGAAACCATTTGGTAATCCATCATCAACGTTTGCCTTTAACAAGTAGCTACAGAAGTCGAGTAGCTCACCAGTTAAAAGCTCTGGATGTCTTCTACAGAAAGCTGTCATAAACGCCCCTAAAGCTTTGGAAACATCAGTTTGAACACTCAAGTATTGTAATTCAACTGATGATGCAACAACTTTCTCTCTTATTTGCAACCATTTATCTGAAGTATTAAAGTGGCCATCCATTACCGCTAAGTTATACACGGTAGATGTACCAAATCTGTTTCTTTTGATTAAAGAAGTCCTGAAATCAGATAATTCATATGGGAACACCAGGAATTCAACGTTCAAGCTTTCGTGTAAGCTATAATGGAAAGACTTAACAGTGAATGAGTTGGACAAAGACTTTTTAAAATTATCTGACTTGATGAATTCAGTGATTCTGCCTTTGACTTTATTATTCTGAGATGTAAATAAGTACAAGGCCAATAACTCATATACCTTAGAGACTAACTTCAACTTGTAACAAGCAGTGATATAATCATCAACGACCTTCAAATCATCTGAAACTGGAGTTTTAACTTTATTGATCAACTGATCAATGTACTCTACATCATCATCTAAGTCAGATAATGCATGAATTGAGCTACTGCTATTGATAACCAACACCATAGCATCAACAAGATGAAGGGCTACAGGATCAGGTAAATATTCAATATTTTTGACGTTGTTTTTCAATACTTTCATTAAATGATGGTCATTCTTGGAGTGTTCTTTTGTAAGATTATCAACAATATCTCTAACTCCAAGTAACATAACTGCAAGACCTTCTTGGTCTCCTTTCATCACAGAAGAAACGAAGCCATAAGCTGCAATTTTAACATTATAATTATCAAAATCATTCTCTAAATCCGAGATTATGGTGTTCAATAGAATTTGAGTATTGTTTCTTCCCAAGTGAGATAATAAAGATGGTTTTGTTTCAATTGGCCAAACTCCATTAGTCAAGCTTGTCATTAAATTAAGGATATCCTTTCTGAATAGCTCATGACTAGCATAACATTTAACTAATGAAGGTAATTTATTGAATATGGTAGTTTCAAAGGTTGATGGTGCATAATTTATTGATGAACGTATCGAGATCAACAACTCGGAAAACTTCAACACACCGAAGATCCAGGTTTTGTATAAGGTGGAAGTTGTGTCTCTTAATTCATAATCCAATAAGTAGAACTGTAATGAATCTATTAATGAGATTATTGGATAACAGGTTCTGGAGAATTCAACTTTGTCCACCAAGAAAGAATCAATAATTGACTTACCTGATTCTGCAAGGATAGTACACGCTTTGTTAGCCTGGCGTAAACCATATACCATAGTTAAAATATTGGCAAAAGAATCAACGATCATTGACCCCAATTCCATCTTTTGAGCTGAATCATTAAACTTACAGTGAACGAATGTTTCAAACACGAATATCAAATGGTTTATGCACTGAACCAAAACTTCTGACTTTAATTTGTTAGCATGTTCTGAGGAAGGTTTCAAACAATCTTTAGTCAATGCCTCAACCAATTTAATGAAAGATATGGTGAAACTATAATCTCCGGTAATCATTTCAATAGATCCAAAGAACATAGCAGCTAATCCTTCTTTACCACCGTCCGATAATAAGATGGAATTGGAAAGGTATGTCCAAATTCGATCATTCACAAATGGGTTCAAAAAGTAAAGTAGATCAAAAACTGAAGTTGATAGTTTGATGTTTCTAGTGTGAAGACTCTGTTCTAAGAGCCTTAAAATGGACTCAACAAGGTCTGACCCATCCATATAGGAAGACATAGTTTCAATTAAGTATTCAGCATCTTGTGGTTCAGAGTCTCGTAAGACAACTGTTATCAATGATAGAATTTCAATAGTCACAGCAACTTTTTCAGCATCTGTAGGATCGTAGATGGTGGATAAATTTTGTAGTACTCTTCCCAAGAGAGCTAATCCGTTATAACTGTAAAGGAATGCTACTAGAACATCATTCTCTGTGGTTCCAGGTAATAATTTTGCTTTAGTATTCTCCGTGAATAACAATGATAATTTATTATTGAACTCATAGGGAGGGAAAGTGTCTACAGACTTGACTAGCTTAACAAGTTCGGTATTTTCATCATCTGTAATCAATTTGGGATTTAAGTCCTGTTTCGGAAATTGACACATGTATGATTTCATGTCTTTTAACTCACTCAAAGCAAATAGCCCATTTATGGAAATAAGCTTTATGAATGGCATAAATTGGTAAGGAAACTTAGCTCTGGTTATTACCAAAGCATTAATTGTGGCCTTGGATGCAAAAAACTTCTCAATAATGAAATTTGGACATGAAATTAATACATTTCTTATGGTAGAACATATTTCAGGGGTTAGAGTCACCAATGGCATAGCTGCTATGATAACCGTTGACAACAAAGATGAGTAAAGGTTATCGAACTTGATGATGTTGTTCGTCACGTCAATTTCTTGGAAAACGTTCAATTCTTTACATCTTAAGCTTAGTTGATTCACGCTATTATCAATGGTTTCCATACTTATTATGCTAGTAAATTCTTTATCAGGACTATCCTCAAGGATATAGTATTTTCTTAAAAGTATGATAGACCAGGCATACATTATCACTGAATTATTATTATTTGAAGCAGTGATAATGTTGTTGATACTATTAAATACATTAGCATCATTCATATACGAGCTTGTTTCGTCATCCAACCCGAAAGTTCTATCCAAATTTAACAAGGATATAGATATAATGGAAGATAAGGCGTTTATAAGTCCCAGACACTCTGAATCAGCATCTTTTATCACAGGATTTAGATTTGCAGTAAAATTTGACAGCCTCATAAATTCAAACCATTTCAACACTGCTTTGGACGTGAGATTTGTATTGTTGATTGATAACTCCACTAATATTTTCAAGTACACGATAGAAGTTAACAAAGTTTCTTTATAAATCAACTCATTAAAATCATCAAAATTTTCTGTCATGTAAGATTTATCAATCAAACTATTGAATTGATGAATTAATGAATCAATTACACCAAAATAATAGTCAGTAGATAAGAACAAATCTTTCCCAAGGTTTTGCACGGCAGATGGTGATGATCTATCTAATTTTTTACTCAATAAATCCAACGCACCTTCTAATACATAACGCCTTTCCCTCAATACTTTAGTTGAATATAAGAAAAGTCTATCATTTTCATCCAGAGACTCAAAATCATCAGAAATCTTTATCTTTGAGGTCACTTTCAAATCGGATAATTTTGTTTCAGGGTATTTTCTTGATACTTGAGTTATCACTCTAAGACATTCTTTCAGGTCTAAACCAAGTAATTTACTAACTTTTTTTGCATCTTTAACATTCAATTCAGCAATATTAGTATATAAGATCCCATGAGCTGTAAGTTCTTTCAAAGAATCAGGAATTTCCAGTGAAGTGCTGAATGGGTTTGGATCGGTGAATAATGAACGGTGTAACATCAAAAATTCAGCTAAAGAATCGGAAATATTCAGGTCAAAAATGTTATTCATTAAGGAAATAGCATTTGCTATACCCCAAGCTTGCGTAGGCTGACCAACCTTGATCTTAGACGGAGCATTCATCTTCAATGAATTGCCATCAAGTCTCGCTGGCATGTTGTTTATTGAAAATTTTTGTGCGACTGATGAGTATATACAAGCTACATAAGACGATTGATACGAATTATAGAACGATAATGGTACGAGTTGGTGGTATGTAATGGATTTAAATCTTCTTAAAATACAGCTTTTGAGTTTCAAAAGGTAAGGGAGTATCAGGTTCTCTAATACCAGTCAATATAGAAGAATCAAATACATCTTGATAACCAGGGCTAGATTTAACAGTAGTATTAGCTATAATAGGTAATTTGCTACTACCGGTGATTTTACCGTGAATCAACAGATCCCATGCTTCGTGGTTCTCTTTAACTACCACTAATGTCTCCTTTTGATCTTGATATTCACCACCTACGGCGAATTCATTCTCTGGTTTACCTTCAGGTAACTTATAATTTCTAAACCACTCTCTTGTAGTTGATAATAAGCCAGGACAATGGGTTTCTATATCTTCTATTCCATTGAGCTTACTGGCCAATTCATCGTTTGCGTTAATAGCAATAATTTTCCAATCAAGTTCACCATCATCGATTAATGCGAGAGATCCAAGTATCTTTACCTTAATAATATCACCTGTTTTAAGTACTTCAGATCCAATTTCTACCACATCTAAAGGGTCATTATCACCATGAAAGTTTAATACATCATGTAAATTAGTTACATCTTCCCAAGTTTGCGGGAATGCCCCATAATTATGAACGTACCCGTGATGAGGAAACACATTCTTAATGAATCTTACTTTGCCATTTTTAACATCTTGCTTAATAGGGTTACCAGGAGTTTTAGTATCAATTTCGAACTTTGCATGGCTCCAACGAGGAATTTCTACCACCATGTTAGCGGTCATATTTATTGGGTCAAAATTCAATGGCACATCATGCATAAATGATTTTATCTGTCCATTACTATTAACTAAATAGTTCTTATAAGAAGTAGAAAATTTTGATCCTTGCTCAATATTACTATAATGCCTTATACCTAAATGATTCAACGTTAAGTTAAGTCTTTCAACACTTGATTTCATAGTTAAAGTGTAAAGATTCCTAATCATAATCGATGCCGAGGAATCCTCAGTAAAATTTTCAGGTGATTTATATTCACTATTTATGATGGTGGTGGCCCAGTCCAATTAAAATGACCATGTTTATCAAATTCACTATTTTCATCAGACATATCAATTACCTTTTGTGCAATTTCAATCTGTTTTTTGGATAACCCCATTGGATCTTTTGGAATCCAAATTGTTGGTAATCGTGCACTGACAATTGGTAAATCATATGCATGTTTGTTATCAGTAATTTCTGGCTCAATATTATATGATGGTGGTAATACCTTTTTAGCGTGTCTATAATTAGCAAACACATCAGGTCTAACAAATCTAACTAATTGGTTCTTACTCTCCAAGTGCTTAAAATCTCTATCGGCGATTACAGGAGTTATGGAATAAATGGTTTGATTCTTATTCATTTCGATATCAGGACTTAATAAATCTTGTTTAACTTGATTATTAACTTCGATATCGTGATCAATATCTTGATCTAATTGATTATCAATCGTATTCATTTGATGTTTTTGATGTCTTTTATCTAATACTTTAACTTTATAATCTGTTTGGCCATTAAATGATGGAGTTTGACTAACACCATCTAATGGTTTCATAACATCAATTGGAACAATATGAATTAAATGACTGAATCCTTGATTAATTGAATAATGACAAAATGCTGTAAATGCAAGCCCGATTACTTGTAATACAATTGGACCCCATCCTTTACCAACAATAAATATACCTAAAAGACAAATTTGTCCCAAGTAAATTCCAATAAATGTATGCATTAATGCTTTTGGATAATGTAATCCTCTACAATCAGGACCTGGAACTGTAACATAAGTTAAATTATAGTTATAAGCGATGAAAACTAATGAAAATGCCATAAATGAAAAAACTATAATCATTGGTGAAAGTATAGCATATGCAAGTGTAATACAAGCTAAATTAACAAATACTGGGAACGTTGTACCCCAAACCATTCCATCTAATGTATTGAATCTAACATATTTCTTCCTGACTGTTTTATCTAATAATGCACTTAAGATGTAAAATACAAAGAATCCAACAATTTGGAATAATGTCGATCCGCTATTCAAGAACCCTTGTAAAATGATGTACGATATGAAAAAATTTGATGATTTTGGCAAATTATTAGCTAATAATTGTAACGTAGAAGTTGGTTCATTAATAATTTGTGTAACAACTGATGTAGCAGAGGATGCTAATGTAACCACAAGGAATGAATTAACTATTAAAAATCCAAAATATGCATTGTGTGCATATAATTCAATTTGTTGTGTCGTAACACAACCTGAAACATGAGCCATTGCTCTAATAAATGTTGGTAAAACAACGAATAATACCATTAACATAGCAGTTGGTAAAAGACCAGTAATAAGACCTAACAATGTATCAGGTAATCTATAGATCCATCTAAGCCATGGTAATTTATTGGTAATATATGTAATATTTGAAATAACCCCTACAAATGCCACAGGAATTGCCCATAATATAATAACAGCTGCAATAGCTGCTGCTGCAATAAATTTTCTAATTGATGATTCCCACCAATACATTCTAAGATTCGACCAAATAATATCACCTGGTTCCATGCCTGTAGCAACAGGAACCATTCTCAAAGGATTATGATGAACAGTAGCTTGGTATGCCAATTGTGCAGCGTATTGATTTTCAAATTCTACAAAGAGTGAATTTTTTGGTCTTGAATTTCTAAACCTTTTTTGCATCGATCTAACTTGCTTTTCAATTTTAGGAATCTCCTCTAAGCAGTATTCAATAGTATCAATTTTTTTCCCGAATAAGCTTTTTCTGTGTCTTGGTCTCTTCTTCTCTGGTACATAAGATTCAATGTTATCAGGTTCTTCAATAACCTTGTTCTTCTTATCGAATTTTAACTTTTGTTTATATGCTCTGGCTAATAACTTATGTTCAGCCTTCTCTAATTTGTTGACCAAAGCATCTCTTTCCCTTATTTTACCATTCAATCTCCTTAAATTTCTTACCACATAAATACGTTTAACATCATTGAATAATTTAAAGAATTGTTTCTCGTCTAATAATGCATTTGGCACATTTTGAAACAAAATTGTTTTTGATGATACCTTTTCGGCGTATTTTGGTGACGCTAATGCTGCACATCTAAGAGAATTGTAGAAAAACATTTCCCTGAAGATAATAAACACCACCAATCCATAGAATAACCATCCTACAAATACATGTGCATAATATCTATTTTTATCTTCAACGTTTGAAATAGATAGTTTATCAAGACCATGATTGCCTGCACCATTAACAGCGTTAACTGGTAATAATACTACATATGTGAGGAGACCACAGAAGAAAACTAACGTCATAATCAAAATATACCTCAAAAAGAAGTAACCATCTAATCCAGCATACTGTAATAGCTGAGTTTGGGTTCTACCTGAAACTTTAAATATCCATGAGATTGGATCAACTGATAGTTCAGGTGGTCTTAGCTCTTCATCAATGATTTTGTATGACGACCGAGGACTGTAAATTCTCTTGAATTTAACTCTTAACAACAAGAATCCTCCGGCAAAACATCCAAAAAGTAATAGATTAGCAGTTAATGATGATATAACCGCTTGGGTTGATGTACCCTTTGCATCTGTCATTTGTGTGTGTTTTAAGTGAAAAAAAAATGGTTGCTCTCGTTTGTTTGTTATGTATTTGTTGTTTACACGATAAGTGGTAATTACTTCTTATGACCACCAGTTAAGTTTATTGACTGCAAGGTGAACTTGGTGACTGATAATTAGAGATTTTCAGTGTGTTGTTTGCAAGGGATTTTTTGTACTACTTTGTGTAAATGATGGTACCTTTCGTTTACCGGATTAGGCTAATTTCTGCACTCGAGCATTGCTAGCAACGCCACTTTTAGAACGTGATGTAGCAAGTTATAATGTGCTAACTAGGATCAGTTACAGTACGTTTATGATTATACTTTAGTTGGTCTCAAGAGATCTGAATACTGAGGCTATTTTAGACTCCGACACCTGGTTGGCATCGCCGTTCCTCAGATCTATTATGACGTGATTGATTTGGCCACTAAACTTTTTTTTGACGCTGTATTTCTAATTACCATAACCCCTCAACTTAGTACTGCCACTATATCATCATATAGGTGATAGGATACCTAAGACAGTGACTAGCTGCTACTGAATGGGCATTACTGCTCTTATGTTTTCGAATCGGCTAACTCAACCGGTTAAAATGACATTGTGGCCGAGTGGTTAAGGCGACGCACTCGAATAAATTGTTAAATTTGAGTTATGCGTTGGGTTCACCCGCGCAGGTTCGAATCCTGCTGATGTCGTCATCCTTTTTTTTGCTTACCCATACATACCCTTAGTACTCTGCTTAATCTACAATAAACCAGTATTCAACCTTATTTATATGGGTCGCTGCCTAGACTGGGTTAAAATCGTTTTTTTGCAGCTGTGCGAAATCGCATCCTCACATCACCAGAGATGGCAAAGATAAAATCAAGTAAAAGAGGTGGAAAGCCACCAACTGGGTACGAGAAAGTAGAACCTACCCTTCTTAAGCTTCAGCAGAAACTAAAAGATGTCCAAACAGATGATAAAAAGAACAGTGTGTTCAAGATCATGCAAATTAATCACCAAATTTCTCGATATGTTTTTTCCATGTACTACGATAGAAAGTTGATTGATAAACCATTATATGAGTGGTTACTCAAACAAAAGTACGTGAATGCCAACTTGATTGCCAAGTGGAAGAAGCAGGGATATGAGAAGCTTTGTTGTTTAAATTGTATAAAGAAAGATGATAATAATTTTGGTACTTCATGTATATGTCGAGTACCAAATAAAGATTTAAATAAAGATATAGAATGTGTTAAATGTGGATGCAGAGGATGCGCTAGTACGGATTAATTGAAAGATTTTATTAATAATACATAACACACTTGAAGATTAAAAGGTTCCCCTAAACCATACTAATAATACAAAAAAATAAAAAATAAACTGTCTATCCCATACCCATAAGATGCTTTCATTAATCATAAAAATCACTTTGATTCGTCGACTTTTTCTACTAGTTGATTTCTATCTCCTTTTGATTCGCTATTTGAAGCATTTAATTGTTTCCTGAAATTATTAGCAGGAGATTCAAATGCTCTTAAAATCATATCATCATCATCATAAGAATGTAATGCACTTTGACTAGTAATCAAAGGACTATAATAGAAATCATCTAAATAACCAGGAGAATTCCATAATTTTTTCAAATTAGTTTGAGGTGTTTTCAATACTCTAAGAGGTGTTTTAATATTACTCTTTGGGGTCTTATTAAAACTACCAGAATGTTGTCTTGAATGAGAAAATTGACCATTTGTCAGTAAATAATTTGATGGTAAGGCATTTGCTGGTTGATTTGGTTGAATAGATCTTTCCGCCGAGTGATTTATATGATCTTTAACATCTTGTTTGGGATTTGATAAATTTGCCGAACCTAAAAGACCTGAAAGTTGACTGTTATTGAATTGAACGTTTAAGTGATGATTCATTGCACCAGTTTTATAAACTTTACCAGGAGTTAAAGGTTCTAATAATGGACCAGTTTCATTTGGTCTAATTGGGCTTAATTCTAAATTTGAGTTACAACTAAAACTTGAAGTAAAAGTTAAATTTTTACCAGCAACCAATGGTTTATTTGGACTTTCAGTTACCATAAAATTTGGTGTACTCAAGATATCCATTGCTTGCTTATTAACTCTATTTTGTTCAGGTGATAAATTCCAATTTTGATGATAAGAATCATCATTATCTTTTTGCTTTTTATCATCCTGAGGAGAATTTGATGCTTTTCTATTACTCAAACGATGATAGTCAGCTGCTTCTGTTAATTTACTGAAAGAATTATTTTCTTTATCATAATAATTAGGAGACGAAGGTATTGAATACATTGGATTTTTCTTTGGTATATCTTCCTTTGGTTGAGACTTAATTTGAGCGTGATGTTGTTGAATTTGCTCCATGATTTCATCATAAGAACTCTTTTTATTATTTCTCAGTTTTAAGAATTGATCTTCACAGCCCTCCTCGATACACCAAAAGTGACCTTTACCATCTTTTGATTTTTCACCTTTAATAAAAGCTTTATTTAATGATAAATTATGACGAATTGAGTTTTGCCAACCAACATCTTCCTTTTTATAATACTTAAAAGTATCAGAAATCCATTGATAAATAGAAGATAAAGTTAATCTTTTATCAGGATGTGATAATATTGACATACCGATTAATGTTGCATAACTATAAGGAGGTTTATCAGAAGATTGAATATCAAATGCCTTTTTTTCCTTTTTTGCTTTCTTTTTTTTAGGTTTTTCATCATATTCATCATCGAATGAGGAATTTTGGTTTGGTGGTGATGAATTATAGGTTGAGAATTCACTCGTTGTGGGATTCTGTAATTGGTGTTGAGCAGGTTTTAAGTATTGATAATAATTAACTCCATGAGTTGTAAATCTTTGTGGTGATGAAAATGCTGGACTCAATAATAAATTCTTGTTTAATTCAAAGTTATCATAGTTATCATAATTCTTTAATGGTGTTTCAATATCATGAGTTTTCCGTTTATTTGAAACACTTTGAGGAGGTGTAGTAATCTTTTGATTTGTTTTAAAGGGTTGTGGTGTATTGATTTCATTCTTTTGTTCCTGTAAAGGAACTCTAAATCCATCAATAGACATCATATAACGATAGATTCTGTGAACTAAAAAACTATAGATTTTATAAAAGGGGGAACGATTACACTAATATAAAATTTTTGCTATCTCATTACAATTAGCAGTAATCGGAGAATCGCGTTTCTCTATTGATCCCACAATTTAGGTTTTCGCGTCATAAAATTCGTGTCGTGACAAGTTGAAATTCTATTGTACAGGCAGTCTACACGATTTTGTATCAAATGAGTAAGTAAAGTCGGTAGTAATAAGTTAATATTAAGAGAACAAACTACTGTAATGGTGGGTTTCTCTACTGATAAACTCTTGGGATTTTTTAAAACTAAAATTTATCCCTTTAAGTAAAAGTAATCACCTTTTTAGGAGTGGCATCAAATCTTATTTCCGAATTTGGCTTATTATGTCTAAAGTTCTATTATTTTGAAACATTTCCCATTTGGTTATATTACCGTACCCTTATTGTATCCCTTTATAGTAATAAGGGTGCAAAAACAATGACCATTTTCGACCATTATTTTATGACCGTACCCTTTTGTGCCAAATTCGGTTGTAACTCTATGATTACCTTAAATAATTTTGAATTTTGTCATGTGATACCCACTAGTATAGTTGATATACGCAGGTATGAGGTTTACGCAACAACTGATATCACCTTATTATTTCTCAGTCCGCGACTTTTCATTTCTTCAAGACTATGGATGATACCATAAAATCATTAATTAGGTTCGTGGCGAGAGGTTTCTATCCCAAGACATGTATATTAGTCCTTGATGCCGTCATTATTCACTCAGTATTGTCAGAAGATGATTTGATTTATCTTTTAAGTGTTAAAAGAAAAGAACTTAGAATGTATTGTAACAGACTTGTAGAAGATAGACTTTTAGCAACTCATTTACAGAAGGAAGATAATGTTCTGCTGAGACAAACTACAAGGACTTATTATTATATTCATTTCACTGAAGCTATTGATGCAATAAAATGGAAAGTTCATTCAATCGTTAATAAATTAAAACAAGAAATGAGCCAATATGGTAATCCTCATGGTTATATATGTAAAAGATGTGGTCGAAAGTTCAGTCAATTAGATGCTATGACATTGTTAAGCTCTGATATGTCACAATTCATTTGTGATAATTGTGGATTCACATTAACAGAAGATGATTCAAATGAACAAGCATCAATCAAGCAAGAATCATTAGAGAAATTAATGATTCAAATTGATCCAATTATTGCATTTTTGAAAAAAATTGACGACTCAGTTATTGAAGATAATGATTTTGAATCTGCATTAGTTAAATCAATACCTGCACAATCAAGTACATCCACGATTTATTCATTATCTAACAAATATAATAAGTCAAAATCATCAAATCCAAGTGCTTCAAGTCTAAAATCTCAAGCTACATTACATGTTTCTATTACAGCAACTGATGAAACAGAAGATAAAGAAAGACAATTAAGAGAAGAAAGAAGACAAAAATTACAACAAAATGCATTACCTTCATGGCATTCCACTTCAACAGTTGGACGTGAAGTTTCGACAGAGAATACTCCAGAACCTGACTCACAACCTGAACCAATAATTAAACCAGATCCTGAAATCAAACAAGAAGTTAAGCAAGAATCTGAAGAAACTGAAACTCCAACTCCAACTGAACCAACTGAAGATAAAGATAAAGAAGCTCAAGATGCATTGGCAGCTTATTATGCTGAATTAGCTGAACGTGAAGCCGATGAAGACGAAGAAGAAGACGATGAAGATGAAGACGATTTTGATGATTTTGAGGATATTTAGTTCCATAGTTAATTCGCATATGACTCAATTTGAAAAATGTGAAAAATCGCAAACTCTTGATGTCTAGTGATAAAAAAGTATGTATTTAAGCAGTTAAAGCAATGCCAATTTACTAACAGTTTGAAGAAGGTTGATCCATTCAAATCATTTATTGCTGGTGGGGTTGCAGGTGGTATTGAAGGTATCATTACTTACCCATTCGAATTCGCTAAAACTAGGCTTCAATTAGTTGATAAATCCTCTAAAGCATCAAGAAATCCATTAGTGTTAATTTATAACGTAGGTAAAACTCAAGGTGTTAGTTCTTTATATGTGGGATGTCCAGCTTTTGTAGTTGGTAATACTGTTAAAGCATCTGTTAGATTCTTAGGGTTTGATTCTATTAAGGCTTTATTGGCAGATAAAGATGGTAAATTATCAGGTCCAAGAGGTGTATTAGCAGGATTAGGGGCAGGATTATTGGAATCTATAGTTGCAGTTACCCCTTTTGAAGCTATTAAGACTGCACTTATCGACGATAGACAAGCAAAAGTTCCTAAATACCAAAATGGTTTAATTGGCGGATCAGTTAAATTGTGTAGAGATATGGGAATTAAAGGAATTTACGCAGGGCTAGTACCAGTTTCCTTAAGACAAGCATCCAATCAAGCAGTTCGGTTAGGATCTTATAACTCAATTAAAACAATGATTCAACAAGCTTCAAATACTCCTCCAAATGTACCATTAAGTAGTGCAGCAACATTTGCTGTTGGATCAGTTGCAGGAATTGTTACTGTTTACACAACGATGCCAATTGATACTGTTAAAACTAGAATGCAAGCATTAGGAGCTGATAAATTATATACGTCAACTTTCAATTGTTTTGTTAAAATTTTTAAAGAAGAAGGATTATCGACCTTCTGGAAAGGTGCAACACCAAGATTAGGAAGATTAGTATTAAGTGGAGGTATTGTTTTCACCATTTACGAAAAAATGTTAGTTCTTATGAACTAAACTTTGCATTTAACCCTTAATTGTATAATTAACTATACATAAATGTATATAATAAAACGGCCCCAATTACCAAAATAAACCTAATTATGCATCAACGAGAACTTGATGGTTCAGGTTGTTCCCAATTCACATCGACTTCATTTGATGAAGAACTTTGATGAGATGGCGGATGTAAAATTGCTCTTTCCATTTGTTTAACCCTGAAATAATCGATTAATGCTTTAAAAATCATTAATAATCCGAATGCTATTAAACCATATGCGATATAAGGAGTTGAATTAACTGGATTTTCAGGTGTTTGTTGAAATAAATCTGAAGTATAATCATCAACCCCTGCATCACCAATTTCAGTACCTTTGCCAATATTATAATTGTTTGGGTTTTTCGGTTCATATTTAATTGGTAGATTATCAGAAGAACCAAAATTTGATGGTACAAGATTCCAACCATAAAAAATAAATGTTATACCTAAACCAGCTCTTGAACCATGTTTTGCTGCATGTGATGTATGTAATAAATAACATAATAAAAATCCTACAAATTGAAATGCAACTGTTACTAATCCATTCCAAACAAAATTAGCGATATTACCCACTGGTAATCCTTCAACAAATACTTCATCTTCATAAATTGGAGCAATTACTGAAGTTTCCCAATATTCAGGAGATGCATCAGCTGCTGCCTCTTCATAAGTTGGTGGATGAGTTTCATTCTTCAAAACCTCAGAATTCGTATCAGGTTTTGCCATTAAATTCCTAAACACTCCATCGGTTCCTTGACCTATAAATCTACCAGGAACATTTGATTGCATTCTTCCGGTGACTAATCCATTAGATATTCTATCATAAGTTTGTTTTATAGGTATTAAATGATGTAATACATTCATGACTCTTTGAGTTTTTGTTAGTCTTATAGTAGGAGTTTGATTTTCAAGGTCTGCAGTATCACTGACATCATTTTCTGAGTGGCTTGAGCCTTCATTTATTAATGCCATATGAATATTTCTATCGATAATATCAGCCGTTGTCTCTTCCGTTGATTCCATTTCATTTAATCTATTATCTATAGGATCATTCGATTGAGGTTCAGGATCTAACGGGGAATCAAATGATTGTAAAAGTCCATCACTTTCATGAGTGATATCCTTTAATTCCACGTCATCTTGTTCAACCTATTGGTTAGTATTTAAAATCTTTAATATGTTAAATCATTACTTACTTTATGATAATTCTGTATCATATTAACGACAAGGGTAAATTACTGAAGGCGCTGTTTATGCGTGCGACTAAAGAGTAAGTTAAAACACGACCATGTTTATTGAGATTTTTTGCTAGTTAATTTTCGAATATTTTTAAACACTTTAAGCTGTTTAAAGTACCAAGCGATACCAAATTGAATTAACCATAGTGGATATAATAGAGTAGCAAGATAAATGGAATAGGCACCACCTCCTTTATAAAGGTTAAACCCATAGTCTTTTTTACTTGTAAGCTTTTTTGCAAGACCTTCTGCATAAACGAATGGGTCTTCGCTCGTTGTAGGATTTCTTGACATTGTAGCAGACGCTCTGACACTATCTAACATACCATCAACATTATAATGAGTTTTTGAAACATCCACCGTTTCTAGTTTTTTAGTTCCAGCATCTCCAACTGCTGTGTTAACACCACCTGTAATAACTGAATAAACTTTAACCCCAAATGGTTTCATTTCTGCGTGCAATGATTTCGCATACATGTTTATGGCAGCCTTTGTTGAGCAATAAGCTGAAATCCATGATAATGGTGCTATTGAAGCAACTGATGACGTAAATACAATCGTACCTTTAGTTGCTAATACATAATCAATCATATGCTTAGTCACATTAATATGTCCGATAACGTTGACTTGGAAAATGAGATTTAATTCATCCTCTTCAATTTCACACGCAGGTCCTCCAATTGCAATACCTGCATTATTATACAAAATATCCAATCTACCACCTGTAGTCTTTTTAACTATTGATTTTGCTCTCTTTATATCATCTAATTTGGTAATATCACAATCAAATGCAACAACTCCATATTGTTTAACTAAATCATCCATTAACGACACTTCTTTCTTGGGTGAACACCCTAAAACTTTATATCCTCTTTTACTTAATGCAACACTCATTGCATATCCAATACCTGATGAAGCTCCTGTAATTAAAGCATATTTTTGGTCAACCATTTTCAATTTTCATATTCTCTTAGGGTTCCTATTGTTTTTATAGTAGCACATGAAATTTTCTCCACACAATTAACTTTTGCATGAGATTTGATTTATTACTATTTAGTTACTTATCCTATTGATAATAAGGGTTAAATCCGCCGTAATTTGGAAGTCTAATTTTAACAAAAAATCTATTGGTGTATGGGTCATGATTATATAAAACTCTTTTAATTTTTGGTTGGGGTGGTTTATAAGCAGGATTAGGGATATTCGTCTTGTGAACAATTACTTCATTGTATGTATAAATATCTGGTACTCCGAGGTCAACACCTCCTGGTAATATACTTGATGGTTGTGGAGTTCTAAATGTTTTCGGTATATCTGATAAGTCAGGTAATGTTGGACCTCCTCTCGGTAATATAGCTCTTCTACCTCTACCGGATAATTGAATTTGTTCATTATTTTGTCTCCTTTTATGTCTTACTTCTCTTTCTAATTCCTTATCTAATCTTTCAATTTCTAATTGGGTCATTTTAAGTAACGTTGGTGTATAGTCAACTATATTACTTGGGTTTCTTAAAATTGAAAAATAGTCATCAACTAATGTTCCATATTTTCCTCTTTCTTCTGTCATTAATCTTAATGGTGGTAATAAATGACTACGAATGTCATCTTCATGTACTGCCAGTCCATCAAAGCTATAGCCACTCAAATATAAACATTTTAAAAACATTTGCGTTTGTTCTCTAATACAGTGTGCAATAGATGTAGCGATTTCTCCTGTTAAACACATCTCTTCACATAGTATACTTGCAAATTCTTCTGGATCGTTATCTTCAAAATTAAGTATATCCCATTCAAATTGGTCAATATATTGAGTATTGTTAACTGTTATATTAATTCGAATTGGTATACGAAGTTCCCCAACTGCTCCTTCTGGTCTTTTATGAAAATCTTCAATTTGATCTTTTATATTCTTAACTATCGTTGAATATGCTGATGGTTCAATAAATTTATAATCTTCAATTAAGTTTTGTGCAAATTCTTCAACTTTTAGATCTTTTTCATCTAAATCCCATAAGAAAGTATCTCTTAATTTTAAATTTGCCGTTTCATCAACGTCAATTCTTACAGGCACTAGATTTCTATTTGGATCTTTTTTCAATCTTTTAATGATTTCTTCGTTTGATTCTCGCTCAGTTCTGCCACTTTCCGGAAACCTTCTCTTATTTCTTACATCTTTAGGTAGTATTAATTGAGTAGCCATATTACTTATACCATTACCATATCCTTGAAATCCTTCACCCCAAATACTATTATTGAATTGCTGCTTTTGAGATAATTGAATAGCGTTCATTCTCAATTGTTTAATTTCACTATACGACCTTGCATCTTGAACTAATTCGCTAAGTAATGCTTTATTTGATTCTTGTTGTCTAGCATAATTAGATCTAAATTTAGCTTCTTTATTGATAAGTGATTCATAAACTTTAACTTCGTTCGGCACTTCTTTACCTTCTTCCTCAAGCTTTTTGGACCACATATTCAAAGACTCTAAAGGCTTTAAATCAACACTTCTCATGACATCTGTAGGTACTGTGTCGTGTTTAAATGCAGGTTTCAAGGTGGATTTACTACCTCCATTAGAATCACCATTAAGTGCAGCTGATGTCCCACTAGATATTTTGGGAGGCACCCCTCTAATATTTTGAGAAGATAATGCTTGTTGTTGAGCAAATGCTATATTTTGACTCGAATTTCTACTACCATCCACGGATATCCCACTAGAGACTCCAGATAGGTTCCCTTGGGCTACACCCGGAACTAAACCTGATCTTATCCCTTGTTGAATGGGTACCCCTTGTGGTATTGATGGGCCTGGCATTTGCCCCATAAGTGGTTTATCTTGCATTGATTGCATAGGTGATTGTAATTGAGGCTGTGCTGGTGCTACAGGGGCTTGTCCATTACCACCATTCCCACTTTGAGGATACATCTGCCTTTGCATGTAATTACGTAACAATTGCTGAAATTGAGGTTGTTGTCTTAAATGTTGAATCTGTTCTGGCGTTAAATTAGCGAGTTGTGGTGGTAATTGCATCGGCATATTAGACCTCTGTTGATTTGGTGGAGGTTGGCCAAACAGTTGCCCTGATTGTGTTGGATACTGTGGTGGCATACCACCATTATTACCCTGATTATAACTCATACTTGTTGATAATTAAAATTTGTGCGAGAAATAGCCAAATGTCAGGATTCAGTATCTGTTCACGTGACTAACAAATTATATTATAATATACACTAATTAGAGGTCATAAAGTCAAATATTGAACCCATATTGACGTATCTACGTCCACAAACACTTAAATACTTTTGAACTACGTTTTGACTGGTTGAAAAAAGGTCCCTATTTTGTTCAGCTAATGCTTCTAACGTTCCAGCTGGTAATTTATCGGGGACTTTTTCATTAGTTTCGTCATATAACGGTCTTAGTTTAAGTTTTTTGGCTTTATCAACATCAAATATTGAGTCAAAATAAAGCAATTGATTATATAATGCTTTATCGCTGTATTTATACCTCATAACACCTTTACATCCGTATGCTTTACCAGAATTCCCAATACATCTTTTACCATAAACAGATATTTGTCTAGTGACAACTCCACAGGCTGCATCATCACATACCAACCATCCTCCATAATAAACGGCTATATGATTTCTAATGGCTGTTTCAAGTTGTGCGTTCAATTTGATGGCACTAAATGTCGTTTGACATTTATTACATACAATCCCATTGAATGATAATTTGTAATCATTTGAAGCTTGAATTCCTCCAAATCTGAAATTCTTACCACACTTGCATGATAAAACTAGATGGCTAGCTTGTCTGAACCTTTCTGCATCTGAAATATTCGACTCAATTGGCCCAAATGCATTCGAATCTCCGTTTTTAACCTTTAAAATATACTTTCTGGTATCAATTGAAAGACATTCAGCAACTCTTACCATATCAATACCATCTATTCTCTCTAACAATCTTTCTACAGGAGCAAAGATTTGTTTCTCTAGGTAAAATTGTGGGTCTGGCTTTAATCCTAATGTCTTGTTCATAACTTCTTGAAAGGCTCTAGCTCTCTCTGCTGGTGAACTAGTATCTTCTTCATCACCTGCTGTGATCACATAAGTGATAACACTACCAGCTTTAACCACTTTACCTTGATCCCTTAACCTTAATGCAACTTGAACTTGGGGCATACTTTTAGCTCCTGGGTATTGAGATGGATCTTTTGAGAGTTTAGTATTAATCTTATACTTATCCAATGGAATTTCATTAGCTTTCATTTTGTTACTCATGTCTGAAAGGTAGTCATAGATCTCAGATAGTGCCTTCTCTGAATCTGCATCAAGTAAAATTTTGTTCAAGATGAACGTGCACATATCCTTTGATAACTGACAGTACTCACGACGTCTCATATCAAGACCTTTGACCTCTAATTTCAAGATCTCTTCGCCGGTCTTTTTATCGATAGACACATCCATGGCAGCATACTTCTTCTTTGCGTGTAATAATATCCTCTTAAATGCGTTATCAATATCTAATTCTAAAAGTTTATACCTTTCGTTGACTTGAACTTTGAATTCATTACCGATCTTAATGGCTTCATTATATTCGGTGACACCAGTATCGATCATAACAGAATCAGTATCACCATAAACTACTCTTAAGCCAATAGATTCCGCTAATTGTCTGGTATCCATTAAAATTTCTCTACCTTTATTAGTGACTAACATAGCTAATGGTTTAGCATAGAATCTTGAATTAATATACCCCAAACACCCATACATAGAGTTGGCAGTTAACTTTAATGCTTGCTGCTTAATATCATATTGAGCTTTCTCCGCCGGTGAGTTTTTTGGGTCCTTCAACAACTTTTTCACTTCCCTTCTTCTACTAACTAATGTATTCAATAACCTAGGTAATACCCCCATACTCGATTCAGCATCTGGTAAAATAGGCAAATCTTTCTCTTCATCATGTGTTCTATTATACAGTTCTCTTTCTACTGTAGTGAAACAGATATTAAACTCTTGAATGATACTTGGATACAATGAGTTGAAATCCATTACTAATATATAGTTCTTGTGGAGCCCCTTTTCTGGTTCGAAGACCAAACCACCTTGGTATTTAGGTTTCTTATTGGACGTAACATTCGTAGCATCATCTTCATTAGATTCCAACCGAGCCTGTTGAGTGTAACTAGTGTTCTTATGGTACTTATCTTCCTTGTCAGGACAGATGTACCTATTCCTATGGAATTCGTGCAACAAAATGTACTCATTTCTACCAGCTCTCGTACCATATAATGTCTGAGACCATGCATTACCGGCCAAATTGGTTAGCTGTTTGGATAATGACAATATTTGAATATTAAACGAGATTTCTGCTGCAATTTTACAGTTTGAGTTATTATCCTTAAGGGCCATTAACAAGAAATTTGCATCTTCAAAATATTTCGGATTATTATAGTTAACTTCTAAAACTGCATGTTTCTTATTACAGATTAAATCGTACATCTCAGGTAAGTCCCATGACTGACATTTCGGGGTCAAAGACTGACCTAATTCATTAGCAATATCACATAACAATCTACCGTGGAAAACTTCTCTAATTTGAAGATTATTATTGAACCCAGAGTTACCCCTTCCGAATCTATCGGGCCACGCTTTCCTATTACGACGTCCTAAACTCGACCAAGTAGTGACTTTCAAATCATACATTCGGTGAACCAATACATCCAACGAAATGTTCTCGAGTCGATGACCTACAAACACGTCAGGATCTTGGCTTTTGATCATACCTGCCAAACAGTTCAACAATCCTTTTTCATTATGGAATGTTCTTAAGTTAATCCCCAGTTTTTGAGCTAATTGTTGTAAACCGGGGGGGAAACTTGGGGCATTAACAGGTCTAACTAGCGTCACTAGATTCTCGGGCTGACTATTTTCATCAATTGGTTCGTCTTGTGGTACATTCCTATACGTTCCAATTGTCACTGCTGCAACTTCTTGCTTATTCTGCTTAGTATTCATAACAGTTTGAACTGATATTGATGTCAATGTTAAATTTGGTGCAGGCATTCTTTCCTGTACTGGTTTAACGTAAGAGGCTGATCCAACAGTTACCTCAACTTGACAATGAGTAGAATTTCTAATACTTTGAAAGTCTCCATTGGTTATCTCTAACCAACATGGTCCCATAATGTTTCTTTGCACCACAAATGACTCAAATATATTGGTATTAGTACCAAACACATGACTGAATGATTCACCTTCAAGATCTGCTGGCATAATCACATGTCTATTGACCGGAGTTTTATAAGGAAGTAAAACTTTCAAATATTCAGATTCTTTTGGTATATCACTTAATTCAAAGGCGTACTTCATGGTTTCGGGTTTAGATTTGATATTATCGAGTTTATACTTATCCATTAACAACGGAATTATTTCTTCTGCCACATCATTAGTAGTAATTTCATCCTCAGTGTCAAGCTCTCCCTCAACCATTCTATACTTTCTAGGTAAGAAGTACAATTCCCTAGCCAATCCAGTAATTTGCAACGCCCCAGAAACAAACTTGCCGTCTTTAGTTTGAATTTTACCGAAGAGAACTAATGACAGGTCAATTTCACAAAAATCAAGCCAAAACATCTTGAATGATCCATTATTCAATACTTCTTCCTTATCAAGTTTATCCGCGTAATTTGTTTTGACACTTGGTGATGAAACTGGGTTTCTGACGGGAGATGATGAAGGAACATTAGCTTTCATAGACGAAATGTTTGAAATTTGTGGTCTATTTACAGCCGAAGCTTTTGGCCTTCTAGAAACAATAATATCATCTTCAGAGTCATCATCTACTTCTTCAACTTCTTCTTTAAGAGCTGTTTTAATTGGTGAGGATGGTTGATCATTATAATCTACAGAATCGTGAGTTTCATCAATTAACATAGGTTCAGGGCTCGATCTCTTTAATTCAATCTTCTTCGCTTCAAATGGACTCAGTTTTTTACCAAACATACTAGTTCTTGGTTTTTTCACTACTGGCACATCGTCAAAGTCATTAAGGATATCATCGATGTCAGCATCTGCAACTTTAACTTTCTTTTTACTAGCTAAGTCAAATGCCTTTGGTTTAAAGAAGTTATTAATCTGTGAAGTTTTTGCTACTTTTGCAGGCTTGGCTTTACGTTTCTTAGGAGCACTTTGTTCCTCGTCAGAATAGTATTCAGGCCTATTCTTATCATCCCATTCATCAGCTCCATTATCAACATATCCTTCACCATCATCGTCTACGATAAAGTCATCATTCATCATTTGATTCCTCTTATGGGCTCTAAAAGTGTCTTCATCTACCTCATCATAAACGTCGTCAATTTCAGAGTCTGAAAGCTCTATGGACTTCCCAAGTTTCCTTGCTTCTGTAAGCTTCTTTAGCTTCTCTAATCTTGCAGTTTTGGACATAAGTAAAGAACAATTACGCGTAATTATCGCGTATAGATAAATTAATTTGTTGGTGGTAGGAGGTTTTTTTGGTGTGAGGATGCTTTTCCACTATTAGTCCCTAATGAGGAAGTCGCAGCAAAACATAACTATGTCATTTGCTAACATAGATATTGAAGCACAAAAAGCAGGAGGTGAACCAATAGAAGGAGAGAAACATACCGAGTTGGATAGTATAATAGATAAGACTGCCGCACAACTTCAACTGTTTGGGAACCTTATATCACAATTTGAATCTCAAAGGAAGAGTATAGGAAGTAAACGAGATACTCAATCATCAAGGGACAATTTAGAGTCACTAACTACAAAGCTTAATGATTTAGAGAAAGCTATAAAGAAACTTCTTGCTAATATCACTGCATTGCTTAATAAGAACTCTGCTGATCCAAATAAGTATCAAGTGAGTAATCGTCATATTGTCATCCAAGAGAGACTCGTTAATGAGTATAATGAATTACACAGACAGTATACAAAGAGTTTAAAGGAATTCAATGAACGGAAAAGGTCATTTCCTATGAAAGTAACTGAAAAGACTCCATTACTTACAACTGATGCATCCAGCACTCAACATCTGGTACAACATCAAGTACAAAATCAAGTACAAGAAGATCCTGATATCATTAATGAAACAGAACTACAGTACCACCGAATGCTCACAGAAGAGAGAAATCGTGAGATTGAACAAGCAGCTGAAGGGATACTAGAGGTGAATTCTATCTTTAAAGATTTGGGTGCTCTAGTTAACCAACAAGGAGAACAACTTGATTTAGTAGAGGATAACATAGCCCAGTTGCATTCAAATACTCAACAGGCATCTAGGGAGTTGAATAAAGCTCATGAGTACCAAAAGAAGAAGGGAAAGTGGAGTTGTATACTTCTTGTGGCATTATGTATATTTGTATTAGTGATAGTATTAGCTATAATTAGTTAGAGACATTAAGTAGAGATAAGACACGTTGATGAGTAATTCCCAATGTATATTCCGCCTAGTCCAAAGAATCCATATCCAAATCGAGTTCCCATTCATTATCACTACCATCAGGTGTAGTGGCATCACTTTCACCGTAATCAGTTTCTGAGTCCCCATCATAATCCTCAAATGCACCATCCTCTAATTCATCGGTATAAATAACGTTATTTTGATGTTGCTTGAGTTGATCCCTACAGAAATCAGCCCCTCCTTGAAACAATTGCTCTCCCATTTCTAAGAGCTTTTCTCGATTATTTAACACAGCTATTGAACCACCAATAACTGCACCAGCAGTAATGGCTACTTTAACAGAGAATGGTACTAATTATTAGTAAATCATCAATCATGACTGATAACTCATACTTACAGAAGAATGGCATAATTATAAATGATCGCGCTCAAAGTTTATGTATGAGCAACTTGTCTACTACGTTACATTAATACTATATAATCAATTATCACTTATCAAGCATACATTCAAGTAGTTGTTACACTCTATAACTCTCTACCCCATAATGAACCCTTTATCAGAATGATCGCGAAACTTTTTCATTAATGACTCCCAGAGGAACCAACTTGAACGTAGGACAACTTCTATGTGGTGGATTTGAAGGTACTGGAGTGACATCTCAGGCGTATCATTTGATCGTTGATCATAGGATATCCACTATGATCTTATCCAAGAAGAATGCAGTATCTGTTAAACAAATGACAAAATTAATTAGAGACTTACAGTATATCGCTTACACTCAAGGACAATATGAATACCCATTAATGTTCGCTATAGATCAAGAAGGTGGACTTTTGAATGCTTTATTTGACTCCGAGTACCTCACTCAGTTCCCTAGCGCAATGGCCCTTTCGGCTATTGGTGATACCGAAATTGTCTATGAAGTACTGAAAGCACTAGCCATTGAATTAAAACAAATTGGTTTACACATTATATTCGGTCCTGTATTGGATGTGGTAACCAAACTATCTCATCAGCTTGTTGGGGTACGTAGTTTTGGTACTACTGTAGAAGATGTTACTAAAAATGGTAGAGCTTGTGCTTCAGGTTTCAGAGACGGTGGTATGTTGACATTTGGTAAACATTTTCCTGGTATAGGTAATGCTAGTGTCGACTCATTACTTGAGTTGCCCATGCTTGGTGATTCCTTAGAGCAGGTTAAACATTTTAACGCTTTGCCTTTTGCCGAATTAATTAAGGAAGATAGACTCGACGGAATATCTGCTGCCGGTTGTGGAGTTCCAACCATTAGCCCTGATGAAATTCATGCATGCTTATCACCTGTTTTGATTAATCAGCTCTTAAGATCTGAACTAGGGTTCAATGGAGTCGTTGTAAGTGAGTGTTTGGAGATGGATGCTTTACACCATTCTATTGGGTTGGGTCAAGGAGTTATACTAGCACTATACGCCGGGTGTGATCTAATTTTAGTGTGTCATGAATCAACCTTACAAGACGAGGCAGTAGAGTCTATGAGGAAAGCTTTAATCAATGGGAATTTAGACGAAGAGATCGTAATAACCGCATTAGGTAGAATTCAAAAACTTCAAAGAAAGATTCCTGCTTGGTCAGAGTTATTCCCTGATGGTGAAGAATCCGCTAAAAGCGACGACTTACGTTTATTCAAAGATGTATATCCAGATATCTGGGAGAAACATCAAATTTTGTCTCGAGATGCTTATAAAGGGTCAATAACATTAGTACGTGATTTCCCTGAGGCACTCCCAATTACTAAGTTTTTGAATAAACCTAAGAAACCTAAGGATGTTAGTACCAATAATATACTCTTGTTAACTCCGTTGCTAAATCCTATAACCAAACTGGAAGGTAAAGAAGATAGCTCCCCTTTATACAATGGAGAAGATGTGTTCAAAGAATTCGGGAACCTTTTAGCCAACCACCCATACAATAAAGGGGTAGGAAAGCCTTATAATGTATTACACACAACTTATACTGCCAATGGTCTTACTACTTTACATGAAAAATTAATTGAAGTGGCTAGTTTAGTGATTGTTGTTACTTCTGAAGCTTCACGTAATATGTATCAAATTGGGATTGTTAAGTATGTTTCTGTATTATGTGGAGCTAATCCATCTTCTTTCAATACCACTGGTCAAACATATTCTCAGTTATCGAAACCATTGATACTTGTGGCTTCATCTTCACCTTATGATTTCTTCTACAACAGATCTATAGGAAGTGCTTATTTATGCTGTTATGATTATACTTATAGTGCCCTTAAAGAGCTTGTAGGGGTTCTTATGGGTGATTTCACTGCAGAAGGTTGTATACCCGGCGAAAAAAAGTATATTGGTAGACAAAAGAAACGGAGACTAACAGAAGAATCAAATGGTAAAGGTAAAAAATCAGGGGTTATCAGAAGATGGTTAGTAGATGAGTTCAATTTAGAGAGAGATTGGAACAGTTTAATGACATTAATTAAAAGTAACAACTTTGGTAACGACAATTCACCTGCCGATCGTAAAGGAGTTATTAACTATCAAGATGATAATTTTTATAAGCATCTTTACAATTTATTAACCACTACAACCGGTAGTCAAAAACATTTTGTAGTGAGGAACTCATCGTTAAATATATTGTATGGGGTGGTGTTAACTTGGGTGAACAGTAGTGAAACTACCGTTATGGGAAGTATCGTGTATTTACTAGTTGACAAAACCAAGAGGCTTCAAAGCATCGGAAAAAACCTACATACAAGAGCCATAAGGTATTTACAGAAGGAAAGACAATGTACTAAGATGACTCTTGGAGTAGCGCTCCCATTGCTAGTATTACCTAATAACTTCGATATATTAGGACATCCAACCAGTAACAAAATTGCTTCTTTCTTCATAGGATTTGGATGGAATGTCCCTGATGAACAGTCACTTAAAAAGAAGCATATATTGCTATTGAATGACTTGAATAACTGGCAAGTCCCTCAAAAAATTTTTAGGGAACTAATGATTGTGGGAGTTAGATTCGATATCTGTAATGATGCGACTAAATTGATTAATTTACTCACCAGGCACAGACAACATGTTGAACAACAAGAAGAATCAAGTACTTCTGGTGGTGCTGATGTAGTGCACGAAGAAAGCGAGTTTACGACACAAATATATCAACAAGCTATTAGACATTTAAGTGATGAACAAGATGGGGTTCGAATCATCATTGCTTTAGAGCCAACTAACCAAACAGTTATTGGTAGCGTAATACTTTTCACCAGTAAATCACCGTTGGCTAAATTTTATCCGTTCATGGAGGAGGCATTAGTAAACTACCATTCACCAACTGAGTCACCAACTGCTAGTAAAGATGGGATAATTGGAGGTATTGTAGCACCTGTAATTGATCCATCATATTCTAATCTTACTGAGATATTCAAATATGGACTCATCTGTAGTGGGATTACTTTACTTAAGAATGACCCAAGTGATGGAGCGATAAATCAATGTTTAATATTCGGAATTAACGATGAAAAATCCGGCAATATAACTGGTATTAAAGAGATTGGATTCCAAGAATGGAAATACTATTACGACTATTATGACAAAAGACAAAATTTAGTATTAGAGACTAGTTAATGTAATGTAACCTATTTAATGCAACATGTAACATTTTTAACGGTATTGGGGTCATAGTGGGGTAAAAATTGTCTGATCTGACATCACTGTAGCCCTATGCCGTACCACTGACACGTAAATTCTAGTAAATCGGCATCAACTGCCATTAATAGCTTTTGAAAAAATTTTTAATGCAACATCTGCATGTTACATGCGCAATTTGCATCCATTACCCCAGACTATTTAAGCCAGAGAATGTACAACAATTTGCATATTATGACAGATATAGAGTCAAAATCGATCCTGTTAAGATGGTACGATAGGAGGATTGTTTGGTTCCTTCCTGCGTACTCAGAATCAGTGTTTCAGATAATATTGTTGTCATTTGCGTGTTTTATGACAACAGGTATGTACAATGCCTTAACAGGCATTGGAGGTTCAGGGATCGCTCTTGATGTATCTAATAATGGAATGACTGCATTATATATTGTATTTTGTATTTGGGGGTTTTTTTCCGGTTACATATGTAATATGTTAGGTGTGAAATTCACTTTATGCATTGGATCTTGTGGGTACTGTTTATACTCGGGAGCGTTATTTTATTACAGTAAACATGCTAAAACTGACCCAACAGGAGCTGAAGCGTTCATATATGCGTCTTCAGCTATACTTGGAGCATGTGCTGGAATGCTATGGACAGCACAGGGATCTATTATGGTCTCTTACCCACCAGAAGAGATGAAAGGTCGTGCTATTCTAATCTTTTGGATCATCTTTAACCTCGGGGGAGTTGTAGGATCTGCTATAAGTCTCGGGAATAACTTAAAGAATAGCCAAACAGTTGCAACAGATTCTACTTACGCAGTTTTCATTGCGTTGATGGGATGTGGGATCTTATTCGCTATGGCAGTTTTACCTGGTCATAAAGTTTGGAAACATCATGTAGGCGGCGAAAGAGTTATTCTGTACCAATTCCCCCATTGGAAAGTTGAATTATTGTCATTGTTTAGAATCCTATACAAAGAACCAAAGATTTACTTGCTTTTCCCCATGTTTTTTGCATCCAATTGGTTTTACACCTACCATTTTAATGATGTTAATGCCGCAAGATTCAACATACGTACTAGATCATTAAATTCATTATTATACTGGTCTAGTCAGATGGTTGGAGCTTTCTTTTTTGGGTTATTATTAGATTGGAAGCGGTTTAATAGAAGAACTAGAACTAAAATCGCTTGGTTAGTAGTAACAACTTTAACTATGGCAATTTGGGGCGGTGGGTTAAAGTTTCAATTGCAATATACCAGACAGAGTGCAAAAAGTATGAAATTACTTGACTTTAATGATTCAAGTTATATTGGTCCAATGTTCTTATACATATTCTACGGAGTATATGATGCGATATTTCAAAATTTTATATACTATTTAATTGGAGCAATTAGTAATAATCCAAAGAAGACAGCATTTTATGGAGCATTCTACAAATCAATTCAATCAGCTGGTGCAGCTATAATGTGGAGATTAGATTACTATGAGATTCCATACATTAATATGTTTGCAAGCTGTTGGGCTCTTTGTATAGGTAGTTTAGTTATTGCATTCCCATTAGTTTTCTTTATGATAACAAATCATACAGAGGCAGAAGAAGATGACTTATGTGGAGAAATGGTTACAAAGGAAAAATGTGATTTATCCTTGCACGAATACACCGAGACAAAATCTCCGAGCTAAATAGGTTATATCATATACTACAACTCCGAGACTATTACTCCGATACTCTACCGATTATTACCGTAGTAATTAAGTTTGTTTATTTACTTTATTTAATTTATTACTAATTTACCCCGGTCAATAATTAGCTGATTTTTGAGTTACAGCATATGACAATTACTGCTAGTCATTAATACTGGCTGACTGGAAGCAAATAAATTAAAAATATCCATTTCTCCGAGACTTAACAAGAAATCGGTAAATACACATAAGTTATTCGTTGATTCCAATTTTATCCGGGACTAATTCTCATAGTTAAGCAATTTTTAATGGCACACGACGAGGTAGTACCCGATATCTTCCATGGTTCCCCAGGATTTTTGTCGCAATACATACAGGAATACTGATAATAATTCACCAAAATTGAGGTTCCTTGTCTCCGGGAATATATTATCATGAGCAATAAACCGTTCATAAAAAGTATAAAAGACAAGCAAATTCCCTTAGATTCATACTTCTTTAACAATTTAAAACCGTTTTATTAAATCAATATAAATTAAGAAAAAAATTAATAAAAAATGGTTCCTCCTGTTGCTTCAAGTATTAACTTTGACAGTTACCCAAATATTAAAACTACACAAGATCCACTTGTTAAAAAATTAGATTTAAGTGAAGAAGCTACTATTCGTCATAATGCACCAGCTCCAACTTTATATGAAGATGGTTTATTAGAAAAAGGTACAACAATTTCTTCAACTGGTGCATTAATGGCATATTCTGGTAAAAAAACTGGTAGATCACCAAAAGATAAAAGAATTGTCGATGAAGAAACTTCTTCTGAACACATTTGGTGGGGTCCAGTTAATAAACAAGTTGACGAATTAACTTGGAAAATTAGTAGATCAAGAGCATTAGACTATTTAAGAACAAGAGAAAAATTATTTATCGTTGATGCTTACGCTGGTTGGGATCCAAGATACAGAATTAAAGTTAGAATTATTTGTGCAAGAGCTTATCATGCATTATTTATGACTAATATGTTAATCAGACCAACTGAAGAAGAATTAAAGAATTTTGGTGAACCAGATTTTACCATTTACAATGCAGGTCAATTCCCTGCTAACGTTCATACAAAAGGTATGACTTCATCAACATCTGTTGAAATTAATTTCAAAGATATGGAAATGGTAATTTTAGGTACTGAATACGCTGGGGAAATGAAGAAAGGTATCTTCACTGTTATGTTTTACTTGATGCCAATCAAACATCAAGTTTTAACATTACATTCATCATGTAATCAAGGTACTGAAAAAGGTGATGTTACATTATTTTTTGGTTTAAGTGGTACAGGTAAAACTACTTTATCAGCTGACCCAAATAGAAAATTAATTGGTGATGATGAACATTGTTGGTCAGATAATGGTGTTTTCAACATTGAAGGTGGTTGTTACGCTAAATGTTTAGATTTATCAGCTGAAAAAGAACCTGAAATTTTCAATTCAATTAAATTTGGTGCCATCTTAGAGAATGTTGTTTATGATCCAGTAACCAAAGTTGTTGATTATGAAGATTCATCAATTACAGAAAATACTAGATGTGCTTACCCAATTGATTTTATTCCATCAGCTAAAATTCCATGTTTAGCAGATACTCACCCATCAAATATTATCTTATTAACATGTGATGCATCAGGTGTGTTACCACCAGTTTCTAAATTAACTAATGAACAAGTAATGTATCATTTTATTAGTGGTTATACTTCAAAGATGGCAGGTACCGAAGAAGGTGTCACTGAACCACAAGCAACATTCTCTGCTTGTTTTGGTCAACCATTTTTAGTTTTGCATCCAATGAAATATGCTCAGCAATTATCTGATAAAATCAGTCAACATAACGCTAATGCATGGTTATTAAATACTGGTTGGGTTGGTTCATCAGCTGCAAGAGGTGGTAGTAGATGTCCATTAAAATATACTAGAGCTATATTAAATGCTATTCATTCAGGTGAATTAAGTAAAGTTGAATATGAAAATTTCCCAACTTTCAATTTGAATGTTCCAAAATCATGTCCTGGTGTACCCAACGAAATTTTAAATCCATTAAATGCATGGACAGAGGGTGAAACATCATTTAATAAAGAAGTTACTGGTTTAGCAAGTAAGTTTACAGAAAATTTCTTAAAGTATGCTGATCAAGCTACTTCACAAGTTAAAGCTGCTGGTCCATCAGTTTAATTAACAATTTATAGGTCATATTTATTAAATAAAGGTTATTTTAAGTTATAAAGTAAGCGCATTTGGGTCATTTTTTACTTGTCAAGAAATAAGTGAATGCGGTTGATAGAGCGCTTACGTAAAAGAATTATGCATAATTTGCTGTTAAAACAATTAATTATTTGGGGTACTTCGTTTAAAATGTAAAAAAGCGAGCTTAACCTGGAAAAAAAGTGGCGGAGATTGCTTTAAAAGTTATAGGTTAAACCGGGCGGGGATTGCTGCATGAAACAGGGCACATTTTAACTCCGGACTTTACTTTACTTCACATGTAAAGCTATAATGTATTTAAACCAATAGTGCCCACTAAACAACTTAAATTATTATGAATAAAGATTCGATTATCGACACAATTAAAGAATACAGTACCTCTTGGGTTGGTATTGTTATTTCACTCTTTATAGTGTTTAATATTATTCAAACAATCCAATATAAATATTATTGTCATAAACTAGGCTGCGTAATAGCTCCATATCTTGCGGCAGATAATGTTTTTGGATTCAAAGTTGTATTTGAATTACTTAAAGCAAAATCTGAAGGTGTATTATCGTATAAAACTCTTGAAAGGTTTGAAGATTGTGGTTTAGATACTGCAAGTATGAGGGTTGCAGGTAATAAACTTATTATGACAAGAGAACCAGAGAATCTTAAAGCTATGTTAGGTACTCAATTTAATGATTATGATTTAGGTGTTAGACATGGTCAATTTTTACCATTATTAGGTGATGGAATTTTTACTTTAGATGGTAGTGGTTGGAAACATTCAAGAGCTATTTTAAGACCACAGTTTGCAAGAGAACAAGTTGCACATGTTAAAATGTTAGAACCTCATGTACAAAATTTAATTGCTCATGTTAGGAAACATAATGGTAGATCATTCGATATTCAAGAAATTTTTTTTGCTTTAACACTTGATTCAGCAACTGAATTTTTATTTGGAGAATCTGTTGAGTCATTATGTGATGATTCAATTAACAAAACTCCAACAGGTCAATGTGACGTTGAATTAAAAAGGAAATTTCCAAGTTCATTCAATTCAGCTCAAATGACATTAGCTACAAGAGCTGTTTTACAGGGCTTTTATTTTTTTTACAGCCCACGTCAGTTTAAAGAAGCATGTGAAAATGTTCATGCATTGACCGATTTTTTTGTTCATCAAGCCTTAAATACATCAACAGAAGATTTAGAAAAAAAACTGCATGGTGGTTATATATTCTTGTATGAATTAGTTAAACAAACAAGAGATCCAAAAGTTTTAAGAGATCAAGCATTAAATATTTTATTAGCTGGGAGAGATACAACAGCAGGTTTATTAAGTTTTTGTATGTTTGAATTATCAAGAAATCCAAAAATTTGGGAAAAATTACGTAATGAAATTGAAGAAACTTTTGGATTAGGTGAAGAATCAAGAATCGATGAGATCACTTTTGAAGCATTGAAAAAATGTGAATACTTAAAAGCTTTCATTAATGAAGTTTTAAGATTATACCCATCTGTACCACAAAATTTCAGAACCGCTAATAAAAATACAACGTTACCAAGAGGTGGTGGTAAAGATGGTTTATCACCAATTTTCATCCCAAAAAATACGGTTGTTAACTATGCAGTATTTGCAACTCATAGAATGGAAAAATTTTATGGTAAAGATGTACTCGAATTTAGACCTGAGAGATGGTTCGAAGAGAGAACAAGAAAACTTGGTTGGGCTTATTTACCATTTAATGGTGGACCAAGAATTTGTTTAGGACAACAATTTGCTTTAACAGAAGCATCATATGTATTGACAAGAATTATTCAAACTTTCAATCATATTGACATGGGAAATAAAACTGAAGAATACCCTCCAAGGTTAAATTCTCAATTAACAGTTTGTCTTGATCATGGCTGCAATATTACATTAACTTGATGCAATAATTGTAATTTTATAGGTTTATATCGGGTAGTACACGATTTGGTAATGAAAAAAAATCTTCTCACATTTCTAAACAACAAGCGTTAACTATGACTTGGGCGAATGATATTTTGATAGAATGTTACAGTACCATTCAATTTCAATCCAATAGCAATCCTGATACAAATTTGGAAGGATTACTCAAGTCTATTGATCAAGATTTAGCCCAAATATTGGTCACACCCGGGAAACAAGAACTGTCAAAGCAAAAATTATTAGACAATAAATCACCCATTGCGTTTAGTTCAGGTGATCTGTTTAAGCTAAATGAACAATTCATAGAGAATAGTATTTTACTATCAACAGAGTTGGATCTTAATGAATTAGCAGCTGCAGAAGTATTGTACTACGCCAATGATTCTCAATTAAATAGTGGTGGTGTTAGCTTTATTGATCAAGGTAGACAAGCATTTTATAAAAGGGGTGAATACGTCCTTAATATATTAGGGTACTTAATAAGTAAGAAACAATTACACCTTATAGTGAAAGATTTCAATAGTTTTGGTGATAATTTGTTACAGTCGTTTGTTAAAATCTACAAAATACTCGATAATATAAATGATCAAGTAACTAAACAAACTGTTACCAGTACAATAACCGATCAGTTTATTATGTCTATAAAATACTCCAAAACGCAGTTATTTAACTGTCATGAGCTATTAGGTCAAGTATTATTCAATTTGATCGAAAATTACTTTGATCATTATGGCACCTTAAGTTTTTACAGCAAAATTATGAACCATATAAACACAAATATTGATGATAATGACCTTCTATTATTGCATTACTTACCAAGTACCTTGAATATCATTTCAAATTTAAATAAATTGAGTGAATCAGAAATAACAAAGTTCCACAAACAATTAACATCAACTTTAGCTAATGACCATAAATTAATATCAGTGAATAATGAGGTGATTGATTTATCAAATTCAAAATTGAAAAATGTCGAAGTTCTTGTAATCTTTATGTTCCTTACTAATTTAATTCCTTGGTGTAAAGAAGGACAAAATCATGAAAAATTTCACTTCAATGATGATATTTTAACATTCATTCAAATGTGTTTAAATTATGGTGTTCTAGAGAATTTGTTGAGATTTACAAACGAAACTGCAAATGAAAAGACAATTAAGCTGTTTGAGTTGAATAACCTTTGTGATTTTAGAGGGTTATTACAAAGTAACTTCCCTAATTTACAATTCCTTAAATTCACTAGCATTAGCCAAAATAATCAGCAATTAGCCCAGGATGTTCAATTGAAATTACGTCCCAAATTGAGTATCGCAGTTGTCTATAAGGATGACTTGCTACCATACTATTGGCACACATTCTTCATGAATTTTATATCACATGTTGCTATTGTATTGACTCAATTACGTGATAGTGAAGAAGATTATTTGTTATCCTCCATCAATAGACATCATCGTAGTATCAAAGATAAAGGTATAGATGATGATAAAAGCTTGAGTGATAAGAACTTGTTGTTAAAGAATGGATTCAATGATACTTCATCCGATAGAACCGGATTAATAACGAGCGATTTTAAAGACTCCGAACAACCTAGTGACGACTTACAGTTAAATTTTAGCGAAATTTACTTAAGAGCAGATTTAGAACGGTTTTATTTGTCTTTCATCTACACCTATAACGAAAGAGCTAATTTGAGCTCTTTGATCTGGAATGATGAAGCCGTTAAGAACGAATTGATTGGGTTTATCAATTGGGGTGTTAATAACAATTCATGTCCATTAATCACTGCTACCTTCTGTTTGTTATTAAGCTCATTAACTTGCAGGGAGAATATTGCGTCAACTACAAAAATTTGGGATATTTTAATTAATAACAATTCGAGTTTTAAGAAAACTGATTATTCTAAAATCAGTATAGACTCAATCGTTGATTCCTTGCATTATTATTTAACGTCATTGAATGAAAACTATGAAAATGACTTGAATAACCATATAAATCAAAAACAGAAAAGACCTGATTTTCTATTTAGCCAAAGTTCTAGCAGGAGTAATAATCCAAATAATATCATTATTGAGTTGTCTGAAGATTCTACCATATTCATTTCGGGATTCGTGTTATTGATCTCGTCAATTGTAGATAAACTCAACGATGGATCTGAAAGATCAATTGAGATTCGCCAAAACTTGTTCAGCAGGTTCAAACCGATAATTGTTGGATTCTTGAAGTTTGATAATTTAATGATTCATTCACAAATGTCAAACTCTAAATCAAGTGATTTTCCTATAGTGGTAATCAATGAAGCTAACAGAAGCACATTAATCAATTTAATGTTTAACTTGTTGAAAAGTTTTAATGACTTATCAAACTACGTATTGAGGTACGAAATATGGGAAATTGTTGACAAATGGATGTTTCATCAGCTTTTAAGTGAAGATACCAAACCGAATAACCAAACTAATTTTAACAATGACAGATCTTCTGCTCTTAACTCATATTCTGGTCCAGGTCCAATAACAAGTACTAATACAAATGATAAAATCAAACAACAATTTCACCTGATTAACGTAAGAACTGCATTTAAAGTCAACCTTTTAAATTTACCCAATGTTACTAATTTTGTGGCTTTAATCAAAGATTTATTAACTCCTCCACAAGAATCCGTCATCGCTGAAGTTGATAGGTTATCCTTAAAGTTATTATATCCACCAAACATTGGATACGGTTATAGATTCAATAACCAAATTGGTATTTGGCCATATATTGAGTATATCTTAATCGAAGTGTTTAGCCATTCTAATCAGTTAAAAGAAGAAAAGGTTAAAATTTCGTTACAAAGCGATATTATCACAATGGTTCTTACTTCATTGAAAGAAGTAGATTGGAAATTCATGACTCAAATTTTACCCTATGTTTCAGCTACCACACCATTTGATATATCCAAATATTTCACAGATGGTTTAAACTTTAACTTATTCGTCAAACTACACCAATCAATAGCTATTTTAAACTACTTATATGATGAAAAAGCTTATAAGGCCATATTTGAAATAATTTCCAGGGAAGAAGACGAATCATTAGTTGTTCATGGCTTGGAAACTTTACAAGAGATGTTACAGTTACAAAAAGTATTCCATAACACTTTCAAGTTGATTTTAAAGGAAGAAATCAGCGCTAGTCAATTGAATGGACCCAAACCTACCCACAGACCAGGCTTGAATAGACCATCTACTGGAATGAGCTTATTACAATCTAATACTAGAGCTAATTCTACCTCCAGTTTAATTAGTACCAATACCCTTAATATGATGAATAACTTAACGGTATACTATCCAGGACATTTTAGCGATATAAAGTTTGCTGATATTCTCAGTTACAATACCCCAATTATCGTAAAGTTTGGGTTGTTGATCAATAGTGGAAACCCTCAAATAGTCAAACTTTCTTTATCGTTGTTACGTCAAGTTAATCAGAAATTTTATGATTCCATTGACGATGATAATTTATTGATTAAAAATAAATTATTGACACTAGTAGTGAATAGCGATGATAGTAATGAGTTAAAATACAGCTTTATTAATCAGTTTATCCAGGGTGATATTGATCTTAAATTTGATATTTTAAAGTTCATGATTGACGATTTAAACAAATCTAATGGTGAACCATGCTTGTCACATTTCATTTTAGGATATGACATCAAAGGTAACTATTTGGTTCTTCCAGAAAATGGAACTGAAGGTTTCATCAATCATTTAGTGTACTATTTGATGGTTACATTCAAGTCAATATCGATCACCGACTACAATAATGGTGTCAACGTAATCGAGTATAATGCCACCAAATTGTCATCATTGATTTTGGAGATTTTGAATAAATTATGTGCCATCCCAGTGACATCAAATATCACATTGAAATTGTTAAGAGACTTTACTTTAGAAGAGGATAACTTATTTGAACAATTGATTAAGTATCATATAAAAGTAGACTCCCATACCATTTGGAATAGCAGAAGATTTGAAGAGCAACTCCTGGAGAATAGTGCTTTCTTACAGGATAATTTATCGGTTTTAACTTTTTTTGAATTCTTCAAGATGAGAGATTTGATTATTAAATATCTTACGGTTGAATTCCATAATTTATCTCAACAGGGATCAATTTACAAGAAGAATCAATACTTAGAGTATTTGATTAATGGAGACAAGTTTTTGAATGAGTCACATAAGGTGTTAAACTTTCTAGATGTCCTAAACTTTAGTGTTTCTGATTTTGACCAGTTTAACTATCAGAAGTTTCAGCAATTGAACTTGAATTTAATTTATGATGAAGTCCAAATAAAGCCGGAAAATGAAGTTCAACAAATAATTGATACTCAAGTAATTGATAAATTAAATAACATAAGAGAGTTTGATATTAATCAGTTAACGGAGGTTAAAGGATATTTAACAAAATTCGTTGTCAAGGACAGGTTAAATGAAGTTCAACTAGGATATTTACACTCATGGGTTCAATTGATTGAGGTAATTATCAATGATGGAGACCTTCGGGAAGATAAGAATCAAAATTTCATACTAGAGGTATTATCAAGCATATTACCAAAGATCAATGAATTCTTTGATAAAAATAATAAATTCAGTGAAGAATTAATATCATTATGTGTTGTATTGTTTGATTATTACGAAGATGATAATTTATTTATTGAAAGACTTTTAAGCCTATTCTCCACATGTTATAAAGGAATAATTAGCAGCAATTCAACAATTGAGTTGCGTAATGATTTATACATTATTATGAATAATTTCATGCAAAAGAGCTTCAAACAAAATAATGATAAACTATTGAACAAAATAATTGAAATCTTGAATAAGATCGATTTAAACTTTTTGGCCATTATTTGTAATGATTCAATTATTAATGAAGGATCTATTAGGATAACATCAATCATACTACTTGAGTCAATAATCCACTTGTTCAATAAATTCAATAATCCGTTCATTATTGATAAGTTAATCAAGAATAACTGGTTATTACTAATTGTTAGAAGCATTAAACGAATTGATGAAGTATTTGATGATGAGATTAAAGATGTGTCACTCATCCTATACGAACTTATCAACTTCAAAAGTGTTATAAATTTACTTATACGAGCAGGACAAATTAGGAGTGGGTCATCGTATTTAATCCAAAGTGAATTATTTTCAATACTCAAACAATCCAAGTTCTTGAATATTGACCCAGACTTAGGAATCAACCTCAAACTCAATGAAATCTCAAAGATCAACTTATCAATCAACTCCAATTTGAATTTCGTCAATTACTACGAATTTCTTATCCCCGTGTTTAAGTTGATATCAGTGCTTGTTTTATCGATGGGGCCAAATTATAAACCAAGTAAAATTCAAACGAAAAACCTCATGGAACACTTCAGTAAGTTAAGAGATAGTGTTATCAAGAAGGATATTTTAATTAATAACAACAAACTTGATTATCAATACGAAAAAGAATTAACAGAATTGATGAAACAGTTTGTACTAATTAACTCGTTAATCGAATAATCACACGACTTATACTTATCGTAACGTTGAGCGTAACAAAAATGGTAACTCGCCCCAATTCTTGATTAGGAAAATCATCGCGAAAGCCACGACTGGCCCACGTTTATAGTTTAAACAATTAACTGTCAATAATTGAATTCTAAACCCAAACACCTATAATATAGATTAAAATTAAATAATTTACTCGGAATTAGATCCAAACACCGAAGTTGCATTATTTTTTATTTTTCATTTTTTTCATTCATATATAAGGCTAATTCCGCCCACCTGGTACCCTATTAATATTATCAAAAGATAAGTTATTGGGAATTATAATCTATTATTGCTTATTAATCAACCCATTACTCATCTAATAGAATATTTACGTAATGTCAAAAGAACCTACTGCTTCTTCAAGTTCAGCCCCCTTGAAACCAAAAATGTTATTCGGTACAAAGTTAGACCAGGAAATTTATGAACCATGGAAGAAACATTATATTGATTATACTCATTTAAAGAGATTATTAAAAGAGAATGTTATCTTACAAGATAATTGGAATGATAAAGATGAACAAACTTTTGTCAGTGCTTTAGATGATAATTTAGAAAAAGTCTATTCATTTCAACATGAAAAATATGATGAATTGAACACTCAATTGAATAATTTACAATCAAAAGTGCAATCTGTTGATGCAAAATTTGATTTAAATGGGTTCTTAAATAAATTAGATGAAATTTTATCATTAGCTCAAGAATTAGATCATTTTCAAAGGTTAAATTATACTGGATTCATAAAAATTGTTAAAAAGCATGATAGATTACATCAACAATATTCGGTTAAACCTTTATTAAATGTTAGATTAAAAAATTTACCATTTCATTCTGAAGATTATAGTCCATTATTATATAAAATTAGTGCTTTATTTCAATTTTTAAGAGAAAATTATGATATTAATCAAAGTTTAAGTAAATTATCAAGTTTTAATGATAATGATACTTCAAATTTTCAAAGTTTTAAGTTCTGGATTCACCCTGATAATTTAATGGAAGTTAAAACTACAATTTTAAGACATTTACCTGTCTTAATTTTTAACTCAAATGGTACAGTTTCTGGTACTGGTATGGACGATGACGATGATGATGATGATTATAATGATAATGGTGATTTCCAAGATAAGCATGATCCAACCGTTAATTGTCTTTACTTCGATAATCAACATTTTGATATTTATAATTCAAAATTAACAAAACAACAAAATTCTTCAACTTTAAGAATTAAATGGTTAGGTGATTTAAATAAAGCAAAAACTGTTTCAATGGAAAAGAAAAATTTTGATCCATCTTCAGAGAATTACAATATCAATGAAAAAATCTTAATTAAGCAAAAGAATGTTAATGGTTTACTCCATAATAATTTAAACTTCTTAAAGAAAAAATCTGACGAAGAGACCGCTGTATTTAAGGACTTTGCTAAATTTGTTGCTGAACATAACTTACAACCAACCTTAAGAACTGTTTATAAGAGAAATGCATTCCAAATTCCTGGTGACGATAAAATTAGAATTACAATTGATTCTGATTTATTATTCATACGTGAAGATGCTTTTGATTCTCAAAGACCTATTAGAGATCCTGAATCATGGCACAGAACTGATATTGATTCAAATCCAAATTATCAAAAATTCTTACGTACAGGTGAATACAACAAATTCCCATACGCTGTTATGGAAATCAAGGTTAAAAGATATAGTTCAAACAGAAAAATTTTATGGATTGATGATTTAATCAATAGTCATTTAGTTAAAGAAATACCAAATTTTTCAAAGTTTATTCATGGTATTGCATCGTTATTCTTAGAAGATGATAATCTAGATAATATCCCATTCTGGTTCAATGAATTAGAACAAGATATTAAAATTGATCCAAGACAATATTTTACTGAAAAGAAAAATTCAATTGTCAAAGAAAGTGACGATGATAACTTAAATAAATTTAAATCAATGGTTAGCAACTCAAATAATTTGAATTTAAGAAAATCTTTTAGTGGAGCTTTATTAATGGACGAAGATTCAAATAGATCATCACCAATAGTTGGAGAATCTATTGCAGAAGAAGGCAGTTCAGCACCTGTTCAGAGACAAAATATCGATGAAGATTCTGATGATGATGAAGTTGATGAAAGTTCAGAAGATTATGAGCCAGAGTTAAGAGCAGTAAATCCATCATCGAGTGCTAATAAATTAGATATTGATTCAGAAGATGAAGAAATTGAATTACCACCAGGAGTTACTAAACCAGAAACTTATATTAAGAATGCAGGACCTTTAAAGATTGAACCAAAGGTTTGGTTAGCAAATGAAAGAACTTTCAATAGATGGTTACATGTTACAACATTATTATCATCAATTACATTTATTATTTATTCGTCAGCTAATAAAGCAAATAGTTATGAATTATCAAATTATTTGGCTTACGGATATTTTGGATTAACTTTATTCTCTGGTCTTTGGGGATACTATATATTTATGCAAAGAAGAGAAATTATAATGGAAAGGGATTCAAAACATTTAGATAACATGCTTGGACCATTAATTGTTGCCGCAGGTTTAATTATTGCATTAATCTTTAATTTTAGTTTTGGTTTAAAGAAACTTTATCAAAATCAAGAAGTTATTGAATTTTTAAGTGAACACCCATTCCATCAGTCAATTCATAATTTTATTGCTGAAAACATTTTATAGAAATTGTTATTAATATAAGCTTAATTAATTATATGGTAATTTACACACCTTGATTGCGCGACCAAATAGTTGTCGTTGAAAGAACACGATTTACTGTTAACAACACTATGAGTACTATATCATTATATACAATAACAGCATGTCTAATATTAGATAATGAAGGTAAGAGAATATACGCCAATTATTATCAAACTGATAATACTCATACTGAATTGAAAACTTTGAATCAACAAGGAGAATTTGAAAAAAAATTATTCGGTAAAATCAATAAATTGAATCAAGATATCTTATTATTTAATTCAAGTTTAATAGTTTATAAACAAGTTAATGATTTGTTGTTTATAATAGTTGGACATTTAGATGAAAATGAATCGTTAATTTATCAATTATTATCTAATTTATATGAAAGTTTAAATATTTTATTAGATAATACATTTGATAAATTGACTGTATTAGATAAATATGATATGGTTGCTCTTTGTATTGATGAAGCAATTGATGATGGTATTATTTTAGAAATGGATTCTGCAACTTTAGTATCAAGAGTTACAAATCCTCCAAGTAATTTAATGTCACAAGACTTGAATTTAAATAAACTTGATTTATCCGAAAAAGGTTTATTTAATGCTTTATCATTTGCTTCGAAAAAGATTGGTGAAAGATTACAACAAGGTTTATAGGCTATACATTTTCATACTAAATACATTAATGAACTAAGTTCGCAAGGTTTCTCAAAAAAAATTAATTCAACATGGAGGACTCATTCCATTTTTCACTATTAAGGGTATCAATAATACAACTACTTAAAGCACATGGGTTTGATAAATGTAAACCAAGTACTTTAAATGTTATGACGGATCTATATATACGAATGTTAACTGCATTAGTCAAAAAATCCCAAACTTTTAGCAATTTGAGAAATGATCAAATTGAATCAATGGATGTATTACAAGGCATGATATCAATGGGACTTATAACGCCAGGTATCGACGATACCTATAGCACAAAAAGTGTTGATAGTTTTAAAAATTGGTTAAATTCATTAAGTTTTCAAACTTCAAAATCTATAAATCAAGTACCAAGTAATTTAAAACAAATTATTATAGAGAATAGAAAATTTAAGAATGATATAAATGATCAAACAGATAAACAAAAGAAGAAACAAGATTTTTATAATAATTTTGGACAAGGTGATGTTGATTTTGATGAAGAACAAGAACAAGATTTAGATATTCAAATAAATTGGTTAGATTATTTGATGGAAAAAGATAGTAGATTAAGTAATAAGCATTTTGAAAATACAAGCTTATATCCTACAAATATTACAGGAGATTATTTAGTAGATGGAACAACCGAGGAAATTAATCAATTTTTACCAATAAATGTAAAATACGAAGTAACAGATAATGAGTAATGAATTTTTCTTACAATAGACAAAAACAGAATTAAAAAAAAGGTGCTAAATAAATGGAATATCGTGGAATATCGTTTATTTAGCCTTAATATAGTAGATGTATAGAATTTTACGTGTAACATTTCAATATGTTACAAGCACTTTCACTTGATGAAACTGTCGGTTCCTGAGATCGCAAGCAACCAACAACCGATTAAATTCCCAACATTTTTGAATATAAAACAACCAAACTAAGGGATTAAATAACGATCTACATTGAACCGTCAGTTAATTCATTGTTGCCAATAATAATATTCCTAATTGGATAAATTTTATATCGTACAATAGTCATTATAGTATCCCCTTACTAAGTAATTTGGCCTAATTGGGTAATTATAGAAAGGAGTTGCAAAATAAACTAAAGATACGCGTCTTAAATATAATCACGTATTTTACTTATATAAGGTGTGACAGTTCCAGCAACATCTTTTTCCATAATTAAACAACTAGTTAACGATGATGGTCAATCAAAATTTAAACTTACAGTTGAAGCTTAACAAGTCATTATCTAATCTTCTGGATAATGGTCCTTTCACTCCATTAGATCAAACTATGAAAACTCCGATAGATCCACCAAATGGGTTTGGTCAATTCGGCTATAATAATCAACCTTATAATAATCAGCAATCATACTTTCAGCAACAGCAGCAACAACAACAACAATATCATCAATATCAACCACCTAATCAAGTATATTCAAATCCAGGATATAATGAATCTGATGATATCTTAACTGATGCCGATGAACCAAAAGGTGTTAAAAACTATACGTTAAGTTTTACTAATCAATTTGACCACTTAGTCATGTCTGTTTATACCAATATTTTATCATTACCTACTACAACTCCATTTTCTGGTACAATACCACCAAGTGGCTTAGTAAGTAAAGTTGCTAATGAAACAATGAATACTTTGTTAACTACTACATCATCCATGAATTCTCCAATATATGATCAGCAACATATTATAAATAGAGATATGTTAAGTAATAGTAGTTTCCACCCAGTTTTTTTACAATTAATCAGGAAAAGATTAATTGAATTATGCTCAAGTAAGAATAATTCAAATAAATTACCTGCCAGCACGTCGATTTCAATTGGATCAAATGCAACTACAGTAGCTAATCCATATAATACCAATGTTAGACAATCATCAATTTCAAATCTTTCATTAACTGAATTAAATCTTAATCAATATCATGAAAGTAAAGGTAGAAATCCGAGTTTTAATAATTTAAGAAAGCAATCATTAACTAGAAATAACAGTTATAGTAGTCAATCAGGACTCAATGGATCAGGTAATTGGTTACATGTTGGAAATTTAAATACGATAAGGCATCCAAATGAATCAACTGATTCATTACAATCAATGCAAGATTATGTTCCACAACCATTTATTAATAGATCAGGTAACAATTTTAACAATGGTAATTTAACAACTCCAACAAATCAATCATTTGGTTTTAATAATATGATGATGGATTATCAAACACCACCAACATCCAATAAATCATCATTTTCTTCACCATCTTCTGCTACTAATAACGTTCAAATAGTGCAAAATCAAATACCTAATCAACAAGAATATGATGAATTTAACTTTGGAGATTCAAGGTCAAGATCTTCAAGTAATTCATCAAGATTGAATAGACCATTGACTATAAATACAGATAATGCTAATTTACAAGCATTAAATTCTTTAACTGGTAATTATGATGCATTAGATTCACCATTTATGTCAGCAACAACTCCATCAGAAGAGTATGGTTCATTCCACATGGAAGAACAAAGAACATTACCAACAAAGATAAGTTTAAGTGAAAAAAAGAGGGATTCTTTAAAATTAAAGAGAGGTATTCACTAATATTAACAATTCATGGATTTACGATTGTTATTTATCATTATTCACGGTTTATTGTATCATAGACTTATTTATATAGATTTATAAATATAACGCGCTTTTATTATGCATTTACTATTATGGTACGAACTCATGAGTTAATTAATCAGTTTTTGAAAAGTCCTAAATCGATCCAGATATCGAATGAAAAGCTATTAAGGCTTTATAATACGTTTAAGATTGATTATAATGAGTTTTTACCCACGATAAAGCCAAATCATATCTCGAAAACTCCCTTTGAATTTCACTCTGCTTATAATGGTAATCAATCCTTGATCCTGAAACCAAGATTATCTGTAACAAAATTGCTAACTGAAAGTTGGTGTGAGCTAAGAGAGTACTATAATATCTATTCGGGGTCTATGGTGGAACCAAAAACTGAGTCTTTGATCCTTGGGTCAAAATACCATGAAGAGCTTGAATTAGAGTCGTTTGAGATAATCAATATAATCGAATTTCAACGGTTGCTACAAAGGGTATTTGGGTCAAGTACTACAGAAGAGTCTCTGGAAGACTCTGAACTAGAATTAGATCTAGACTCGGAGAGTGTGCTAAGTAATGAGTGGGTAGAGAGTGCAATGATTCGGTTGTATAATTTACTAGTAAAATCTGAAACAAGAGAGGTGCTTGTACACGATTATTTAGACCTTGATGGCCAAGAGTTACAGTATACGCCTAAATCAGTGTTAGTTAGTGGGATTATCGACTATTTGCAGTTAGTAAATGTTCATGATCCCCATGATTTTAGTATGTTCGAGGAGATTCAAGCATTAGTTGACTTAGAATTTAATAAAGTGCTAGACCTTAGAAACTTTTTCATCGGGGCAGAGGAAATCACTTCATCATACGCCACCAATTATCAATTAAAAACCACTGATGTCAAGACAAGAAGAACTAATTATATTCCTGCTCAAGAATCTGTGCTTAAATCTGCATTTTTACAAGTTTCTTACTACAAGAAGTTTTTCGATCACTTATCGAATAATAGTGAGTATACGTACGAATTACTATGCCATAATGCAGAGCATCGTAATTGTGACTTGGACAAGCCTATAAGTCCTATAATAGTGTTGAGCCTTTTGAGAAAGTATCCTCAATTACTATTTAATGATTTTACTAATATTGCAAACGGTGATAAGATAGGGTTTCAGCCGTACGATGAGTACCATTCTACATCCGATGGATACGACTTTACCAATGTGTTTACAGAAGAAGACTTTGAAGCGCTTAAAGAACTCGATGACTTCGACTACAGTGCAGTTCTTAATAATCAAATACTTAAGAAATGGACATATCCATTAACTTTGAGATACTTTGCTGCTAGAACAGCACAATTTTATGGTTTGTTTCACAAATTTTCATCAGATTTAATGTCTGTAGAGTACCACAATGCTCGTACCAAGTTCAACTTCAAAACTATTGACTATAAGTACGACGAGCAAGAACTTAAACAGTCGATAACTCATTCATCAAAGTTCTGGAATGGGAGCTCCAAACCTCTGCTTATTGATGATCTAAGAAAATGTAAATATTGTGATTTCAACAGTAAATGTTCAGTTCCTAATAAAAACTTAAAGGCCTTTGGAGTTCAGTTGAAACACTTCCTTAATGACTAATGTAAGCCATCATCAAAATACGTTAACAAACGGGCAATTGTCAACTATTCTGCAGATGGATATTAATTTATGGGATTCGTTTACCACTTACATCTATTCATGTCATGTACGTGGAGATATTGTCCCAAAATCTACAAATTACTTGTATATAATTAATGTATATTAACTACTTGTAGTAAAAAAAAAAAATTTCAATGCACTGTTATATAGCGATCCGGGTAACGTTAAAAATTCATCTTATTAGGCCTGCAGTCCTTTGACGTATCGAACTTTGTAGAAAACTCTTGATCCAAGTGTTTCTTTAATTGAGCCATCTTAACTCCGAATGATTCATTACAATAAGAGCATCGAAGATCTGTCTCTTTTATGATCGTATGAAGTTGTTCTGAATCGTTCGAGTATATGGTATCAGTGCTACTATCACTTGAATAATCGGTATCATTATCGTGGAATGAATAGAAATCCACAAAGAAACAAGTGGTGAACGAATTGTAATGTTTTTTGTTCTTCATCTTCGAAGAATGGAAGTCTTGAGTGATAACGTGAATGTGGAGATTATTTAGTGATGGGATTGAATGCACTCCGCATCTGATGAAATTGTGCTTGAAATCGTTCATGTAGGAGAACTCATTCGGTATCAACTGGCACAAGGCGAGATCCTCCACGATCAACTGTTTTGTTAATTCTACGTAATCCTTCATTTGGTCATGAAATTTTACGTCACTTAATGCTTTTAGTGGGTGGACATGAGTAATGCGTTCAGACTTTGGAATAATCAAGTAATGCCGTAATGCTTTAGGGAACAAGTCCTTTATCACCAATACTATATCATCTTCATATACTATAATATCTTTACAAATACTTGAATCATTAATATACGATTGGAATACGTCTCTAAAGCTCATGCTCGTTTTTCTATTGATATACAACTATTTACTAAACTTTTCTTCTCTTTGGAGTAACTTGAGGTTTAACTGCGGTAGACTTAGTATCTTTTGTATCATCTTCTTTAGTTTCTTCTATTTGTTCGTTACTCTTTAATTTTGCTTGATTCAATTCACTGATAAACCATACAACTGATGCATAAAGTAAAACACTTATAACTAATAAGTTAACGAAATGAATGGATCTTGATAAAAATATTAAACATATTAAAGAAATTATCAATAATATAAAACTTGCATGTGTTGCTTTAATCAAAGCAGGTGTTGTACCAGGAGTGAAAACTGACTCCCATAATTCAACGAAGAAACTCATTAGTGATTGATTTCATTGTTCGCGCATAAAAAATCACTTAAAAAAATTACAAACCTAACAACGATGGCGACTATTGATGATTCCTTTATAAGTGATGATGAAGAAGAATATTGTCCATTATGTGTAGAAGAAATGGATATAAGTGATAAAAATTTTAAACCATGTCCATGTGGTTATCAAATTTGTCAATTTTGTTATAATAATATTAAACAAAGTCCTGAATTAAATGGTAGATGTCCTGGTTGTAGAAGACTTTATGATGATGCAAGTGTTGAATATAAAACTATTACACCTGAAGAATATAAATTACAACAATTAAAGAAGGAAAAACGTGAACGAGAGAAGAAACAAAGGGAGAAGGAAAAGAAAGAGAATGAATTAGCCAATAAAAAACATTTAGCTGGTATAAGAGTTGTTCAAAAAAATTTAGTTTACGTAACAGGGTTAAACCCTCCTTGTAATCCTGAAGATTTGCATTCAATTTTAAGATCTGACAGATATTTTGGTAGATATGGTAAAATTCTGAAAATTGTTATTAATAAGAAAAGTCCAAATCCTGCAACTGTTACACATCATCATCCAAATCCTGGTTTAGTTGTTTATGTCACTTTTGCTAAAAAAGAAGATGCTTTGAAATGTATTAATGATATGGATGGTTCTCTTTTAGATGGTAAAATTTTAAGAGCTGCTCATGGTACAACTAAATATTGTTCAAGTTATTTGAGAGGTCATCCATGTCAAAACCCAAATTGTATGTTCTTACATGAACCTGGTGAAGAAGCTGATTCTTACACTAGAAAAGATTTATCTACTCAACAAGGTATCAAAATGGGTATGATGAAGAGTGTTGGTAGCTCAAGTAATTTCGATCATCAACATTCTGGGTTGTCAAATGATGAAGAGGAAGACGATATCATGAATTCTAGTCAAGGTAATATTAGTCAAGGTAACGTCAGTCAAGGTAACATTAGTCAAACTAACATTAGTCAAGGTAACATAAGTCAAACCAATATTAGTCAAACTAATATTTCTCAAATGAACACTAGTCAAACTAATATTAATCAATCTCAAGAACATGTGTTGCCAGTTACTGCTCATTGGGCTAAAGCTCCTACGGCCTCACCCTTAGTTAACAATAATGTACCATTAGCTAACGCATCTGCATTCCCTACATTAAGTGAAGTCATCAAGGAACAAAAACCTACTACTCCAACTAAAGTTATTAAAAAGAAAAAGAAGGAACTACAAGATGAAACTGAAGTTACGGAAGAGATTGATAACAAATTAATGATTGAAATTTCTAACAGTTTAAGAGAATTAACTGAAAAGAAAGATAGATTAGTTGTTAAATTTAGTGAAGAATTTGATCAATTTAATGATAGTGCTGGATGTGTTTTACCGTTATTTCAATTTAACAAAAGTTTAGCAAAAAATACTAATATGGATATTGCTAACGAAAAGAATGCTAGTAGAAGAGTTGTTGAAACTTATTTGTTGAGACCTATTAAGAATTATCATCTAGCATATCAAAATCATCCAATTATCCAACAACAAGTTTTGTTACAACAACAGCAACAACAAAAGATGGCTATGGATACTACTCAACAACAACAATTACTTTTATTGCAACAATTACAAAAACAACAAACTCAACAAGAACAACAAAGTCAAGGACAAGTTGCAGCTGGTCAACAACAAACTCCTCAATCAACTCATTCACAACCACAACAAGTTAGAGCTCCTCAACAATCTACTCTTACCTCAGCTTCTGCTGTTCCTGTTCAATCCGGTGCTCCACCAGGTTTAGTGAACAATTCATCAAGTTCACAATTGTTAACTCAATTGATGAGTGGTAAAAGATAATACATATGATAAGTTTTGTAGTGGTGTTAATATATACATGTTAATTTATTTACAGGTTGACTACATGGTCACATTTCTTACAAAGTTCCTCCTCTGTCTCTGATGTAAATTTCCAGCATCTAGGACATTTATGATGTTCAGAATACTTGATAAACACTTCAACATCATCAAACCTACATGAATGAAGAGAATCGGTAGGTTTACCTGTGTGTACGTGAGAGACCAAGAAGAAGTCATCAAGGGTCTCGAGATTACTCAATATCACTGGATTCTCGGTATTCAAGTAAAGACTTAGCTCCAAGTTCTTTTTGAACTTATTATCCTTTCTTAATATTTCAAGGGCACCAAATACTTTTTCACGTAACTCCATTAGGAGCTTGAACTGTAAGTCAACTTCTGCGTTGCTGTAGGTATCAGGCAATTCAAAGTACGAGTAGGGTAAGGTGAATGGTGTCGACTCTGGAATTCCCATTATATCCTGACTTGACTGCCATACTTCTTGGGCCAAATTGGGGAGTATAGGTGCTAGTATAGATATGTATGTCTTGAGTACTTCTTTCAAGACAAACTGGATATTTTGACGTCTTATAGATGTTAAGGAATCGGTGTACAAGCAATCTTTGGATATGTCAAAGTAGAATGACGATAATTCATTGTTCATGTGGTTGTTGATATCCTTGATAATCTTCTGGAAGTTGTACTGTTTAAAGTTTTCTTGAGATTGCAACTGTAATTTCTTCAAGTTTGACAACACGTACTTATCAACCCTATTCAAATCAGAGTAAGAAACGGTTATTTCACCGTGGTTCAAGTTTCCCAAGATGAATTTGAATGTAACTCTAAACTTCTTCAAGTTGTCCAAAACACGTTTTAAGATTTCATTGCTGATAGATATATCATTCACGTAATTTGATGAAGCAATCCACAACCGTAAACCGTCAATTCCAAGTTTAGGGACACCAATTTTCATATTCCCATTTATCAAGTCCGATGGCGCAATAACGTTACCAAGTGATTTGGACATTTTGTCGTTATTCTTGTCCAAGATGAATCCGTGAGTTACAATCTTCTTGTATGGACTAACACTGCTGAATTTCCCGTTTTCGCCAGTGGAAATAATTTTGTTTAAAATTGAGCTCTGGAACCAACCTCTATGTTGATCACTTCCTTCGAGATAAACATCAGCAATAGCACCGTTTAACGTACTCCAGCTGGTCCCCGAGTCGAACCACACGTCCATAGTGTCTTTACCTTTATGAAATTTGGTTAAATCCATGTTATTTTTAGCAGCAAATCCTTCAGGTAACCACTTTTCAACATCATCATTAAACCATTCGTCAGTACCAAACTCGTCCATTTTTTGTATGACGTGATCGATTATCTCGTACAAAGGCTTGTTTTCATAGTATATTATGGGTAATGGAACACCCCAGGCTCTTTGCCTAGAAATACACCATTCGGTCCTGTTCATAATAAATGACTTCAATCTATTGACCCCGATTTCTGGAATGAAATCTACCGATTCCAAGGCTTTTAATGTTTCATCTCTAATTTTATTGACGTTGATAAACCATTGTGGTGTGGCTCTTTGGATCACAGGAGTTTTCGACCTCCAATCATATGGATAGTTGTGGGTGAACTTATAATCAACTTCATGAATGATTCCTTTGGACCCATAGATTTTCAAGCATTGTTTAATTGTTTCGGTCCGGTTGACTGGGGTATCAGGGAAGTTTGGGTCGAGTAACTTACCTTCATCGTCGACAACCGACTCGATTTCCAATCCGTTATTCAATCCCACAAGGTAATCCTCCATACCATGGCCTGGTGCCGTATGTACAAGCCCAGTACCACTGGTACTGTTGACATGGTCTCCATGCAATACAGGACATTCTTCTCCATACAAGTTAAGGTATTTAAATTGCATTAATTGATCAACTGGGAGACCTTCAATAGTGAAAGATTCGTACCCTTTCACCAGAGATACCAAATCCTTTTGAACAACTAATGACTCGGTTTCATTCACAAGTTTCACGTACTCGAGGTTTTCGTTTATACATATGGCTTTGTTACCTAATAAAGTCCATGGAGTAGAAGTCCAGATCAATAAATGTGTATTAGGTTGACCGACTACTGGAAATTTCACGGTAATGGCAATGGAGTTATGTTTCTTATACTCCAATTCAGCTTCTGCTAATGCGGTTTTAGTATCACACCCATACCACACAGGCTTTAATTGTCTGGTTAATAAGTTATTTTTGATCAACTGATTAAATACTCTCAATTGGTTGATCTCATAGTCATGATTCATTGTCTTATATATATGATTCCAATTAGTCATGATACTAAACTGTTTGAACTGTTCCATTTGCTTCATAATCATAAAGTTTGCTAACTCTCTAGACTTTTGTCTAATCTGCTGAGGTGAATATTCTGGTTTACTAACCTTTAATTCAATAGGAAGCCCATGACAATCCCATCCAGGTACATAGTTTATAGTTCTATCGTTGTACAACAACTCGTATCTATTAATAATATCTTTTAATACTTTATTCAAAGCATGTCCAAGGTGTAAATCTCCATTAGCGTACGGTGGTCCATCGTGTAAAATAAATGGATCACTACCACGCTGTGACTCATAAAGTTTCGATGTAATAGTATGTTGTATACGATCAGCTTCTTCACCACTCGGTATCTTTGGGCTAAACTTCGTCTTTGGTAAGTGTAAAGACGCTGAATAGTTAGCGTAACGCTTAAAACTACGAATCATACAGTGTATAAATGCGAATTTTTCAATAATACAATATTTTTTATATTCATCAGAAAATAAATAAATAAATAGACGTTGTTACAATCATGAAACTTAAGCAATGTTTTTAACCATTTCAATGTATTTTTCAGTAGAGAAAGATTTTGGACGTTCAATTGGTAATCCAATACCTCTGTCTAAGATTAATTGTGGTAATACACCGAAAGCTCTTGAAACACCGAATAAAACAGTGTAGAAAGATTCTTCAGTTAAACCATAGTATTGTAATAAGACACCAGAGTGAGAATCAACATTTGGCCATGGGTTCTTAGTTTTACCGTGTTTAGTTAATACACCTGGAGCGACTTCGTAAATGTTTGAAACTAATTTGAATAATTCATAATCTGGCATGTGTTTTAAGGCAAATTCTCTTTGGGCAGTGTATCTTGGATCAGTCTTTCTTAAGACAGCATGACCGTAACCTGGAACAACTCTACCACTGTTAAGGGTTTCCCATAAGTATTTTTCAATATTTTCCTTAGAGTAATCTCCGTTTAATTCTTCTCTCATTTTAAATAACCATTCTAAAACTTCTTGATTAGCTCTACCATGTAATGGACCAGCTAAACCGTTTAAACCAGCAGCTAATGATAAGAATGGTGATGATAATGCAGAACCAACTAAATGAGTAGTATGAGCTGAAACGTTACCACCTTCGTGATCAGAGTGAATGGTTAAGTACAATCTCATTAATTCAACAAATTCAGCATTTGATCCGAAACCTAATAAATTAGATAAGTTAGCAGAGTAATCTAATGATGGATCAACTTTACCTAATTTACCATCATGGAAAACATTTCTGTAAATTCTAGCAGCAATATTTGGTAATTTAGCTAATAATTCAATAGAATCTTCGTAAGTGTATTCCCAGTATTTTGATTTATGAACACCTTGAGCGTAAGCTTTAGCGAATTGAGATTCAGATTCTAAAGCGGTAACAGCAATAGAAAATTGAGCCATTGGGTGTAAGTTTGATGGAGATCTATCAATTAAATCTTCAACATGTTTTGGTAAAGCAGATCTTGCAGCTAATTCTTCAGATAAAGCTTTAGTTTGAGCAACAGTTGGAACTTCACCGGTTAATAATAACCAGAATAAAGCTTCTGGTAATGGTTCAGATCCACCTGGAGCTTTTGGTAATTCATTTTGAATATCAGGAATTGTTCTACCTCTAAATCTAATACCTTCAATTGGGTCTAAAACAGAACCTTCCCAAACTAAACCTTTGATACCTCTCATACCACCATAAGCTTGTTCTAAAAGAACTTCACCAATAACGGTTTTACCATGTTCTTTCTTTAATTGTTTAACTTCTTCAGCTTTTTCTGGTAAAATTTCTGATAATCTTTGTTTTAAAGTTGGTTCAGCAGTTGAATAACTTCTTAAACTATTAATTAAAGTAGTTTGAAATTTTGATGAATTCTTAACGGAGTTGATTAAAGACATTTTTGTATTTTAAAAAGTTCAATATCAATTTAAATAAAAAGGATATCTCAGTGTTTAAATAGTTTTTTGATCTCGAAGTAAGCCAATCAAATTTTTCTCCATTGTTGCCTAACACACTTTCATGGAACTACCGGTCGTGCATTATGGCAAGTTTCGGACATTTAAATTCATTTATTAGTCAATTAGTTTATAAATTAAGTTAATTAATCATTGAATTACATTCGGTTTAAAAAATTAATCAATAATTTCATAATATACCGTTGAGTAAATCATTAATTCATTATAATCGAGTTAATGGTACTTTTTTACAAACAGAAATCATTTGGTCATGACCAATCAAATGCGAGCTTTTAGAGGGTGTGTATATGGTTGAAAAATATTCTATCCCCAGATTTCGGAGTGATTGATGTCCGACTTCAGTAAATCTGTGATTTGTTTAAAATATTATCCGATTAAATTAGGTTTGTTGTTGCATGTTAATGGCGTCACTTTCATAACTTCAAACAATAATTAAAATCTCCAGAATTATTATGCAATGTGGCGTATTACGTACATGGGGTTAAGAGGTATGTTATTCCGGCAAATTTCGGAGTTTTTCATGTAATGGTCAATACCCGAATGTTTTCCAGATTCATGTATTTTCTTCGTAGTATGATTTACTTATAATAACTTCAAGGTGATTCAATCAATTACTATAATTCAACGACATGACGTAATTATTCGAATTGCATCTGAATTTACTATCCGACTAATTAAAATCCGAGGATGCTAATTCTCTTGTCGTGTGCAGGGTAATATGGATATAAGTAAATATTGATTTGAATCAACTAATGTTATACCATCCACCCACAAGCACAACGTTATCCATTGATCTAAACTCCCTTTCCCCACTTATCTTATCACCGTACCTTTCCTCCTTACCATTATACGTGCGCAGAATCTAAAAATTTTATCTCATCTCATGTTCCATAGGATCTTAGGTAACATTTACCTCAGTTCATTGAACTCATTAACAGAAGAATCACTTTCCCAGAACAACATCTCACATGTATTGTCAGTAATAACAGGTGATGTATCGATTTCATCCAAGTATACTCATCTTCAGATCCAACTAACTGACGAGCCATCTTCGAATTTATTAGCTATACTCCCTGCTGCATTCAGCTTTATTAATAAATGTTTATATGATACAGAAGAAGATATCAATATTAAGTCGCCTCACAAGCACTCATTAGTGATTCACTGCCATGAAGGGTTAAGTAGAAGCCCTAGTGTGCTAATATGTTACCTCATAAAATATTATAAATTAACCTTAGCTCAACTGATACATGCAATTAAACGGAGAACAGGTGAGTTAAACATTAATGAAGGGTTCATGAAACAGCTTAAGCTCTTTGATCTGATAAAAGGCGACTTAAATAATGACAAGTACCGAGAATTCTTAATGGAATTCAGTAAAGACATCAAAGAAGATTTGAAAGTTCTCAATGAACAGAAACCTGAACAAACTGAAATTGGTCATTTAAGGTGTAAAATTTGCCGAGAACCACTTGCTAAGTCATCCCAAATACTACCACACACTAAACCTGAAGATGACTCACGTCAATCAGAGTTCTACAAGAAATCAGGTAACTATATATACGCTAGATTAAAAGCTAGTGATTCATGTTCTCATTATTTCTTAAAAGATCCATTGAAATGGATGCACTTATCTGATGACCTTGAAGGCAGACTCGATTGTAGTAAATGTAACGCAAAAATTGGTGGTTATAGTTGGAAAGGTAGTAGATGTAGTTGTGGTAAATGGATTATTCCATCATTCCATTTACTGGTTAGTAAAGTCGACTATATTAAAGATCAAAGGGAATTGTAAATAATTGTATATTAAAATTCATTAAACGTCATCATCTAATACCATATCTTCTTCACAATCACGATCAGAATCAATAGCTTCAGTCAACTCCGTCCCTATTGTGGGCATCGAAGTACCTGTCATGGCACTATTACCTCCGGACTCTATGGTACTTGCACTTGCTACTAAAAACAGGCTATTTTCTTCACGTCTTCCACGGAAATCACTTAGTACTTCAGATGAAAGATTTATAGTTCTAGGTATACCAGATATTTCTGAATTACCAATAGTACTAGTACCCAAACTATGGTCATTCTGATACTCCACTTCTTCTGCCATAAATCCTTCATCTTGTTCGTCATTCAAGTTCACGACTTCATCGCTATCAAAGTTGGGGAGGTCATCATCAATATCAACATCAACATCGATATCAGGTTGTAAATGCAGATCAACAATTTCATTCTCTGCAGTGGTCGATAGGTTCCCTTCAATAGCATTATTCTCTAAATCTAATTGCTCCATAGTTTTGTTAACCCCTATAGGTTTTAATGACTTGTACCCAAAGTACTTTATCTGATTCAATCGATTCAATTTGAGTTGAGTGGACGCAGAATATGGATGATCAAGCAAGAAATTCGTAGCACCAGGGAATTCTGCCGAATAAGAGCTTAATGGTGGCTGTACCAACTCTGGCTTGTAGTTATTCCAAAGCTCATACGGCTTTGTTATGTTGAAGTCAGGAGAATACATAAAGCTAATTGTTTTGTGCGAACAAACTTAAGGTTGCAAAATCTCATAATCATTACTATACAACTATTCATCATCAATGATGTATTCATCCAATATGGCTTGTGTTTCCTTCTCTTCTGTAGGCCATACAATCGACTCAGCCCCTTGCATACTCACCATACACGCATAACATACGTTAATATCTGATACTCCATACTCTACGTCCCCTGTGAATGAGTTACGGTACTGTTCAAGATAATCCCGTTCAGTGTCTTCGGTTAAGGGAGCTGCATCGTTGATAGTAATCTTATTGAGCCATTGTTTGGGGTTCTGGTACACGCTTTGGTGACAGATTTTACACTGTCCTATTGGTTCAAATTTGCTTGGTTCAATGAGTTTCTCAGCTATTTTAACAACTGTAGGAATTGTAGATGCATACCCATTGGCTTCCACTTGTTCCAAGTATCTGGTAGTGATTTGATTGATGGTCAAATTCTTGTTAATCTGAGACATTGGCTCAGGTTCATGCTCAAATTGTGTGAGGTTATTGATCTTATTGTAGTACCTTAATTCCACTTCAAATACCTCTCTTAGTGGGTTCAAGATGTGGATGCCGTCTATTTCAGTGTCATTAGTTTCAATATGCAAACTGGAACCTCTACCTTTGATTAATGTGGATAAGATCTTGGATGATAGTTTGTTCATAGAGTTGCTGTAGATGATAGTACCGCATTTTTCAATCATTCCTTGCTCCTTAAGTAATTCATGATACATGATTTGTTTAAAATCTTCAATGCTTGATTTATTAGGTATAAGCAGCAAGATATCTGCCATAGTATAATTGGTCTCTGGTTTTAATAAAATGTTGAATTTCTTATCGATACTAATACGCATCAAGTTCTTGCCTGTTAAGTAAGAATCAAGTTTAATCACTTTGTAGTTATATTCAGTTGCGTAGAATTTGCTGAGCAGCTCAAGCGTTTGGCCTACCTGATTACCTTCATCTATATTTACTATCAACACTTCAAACCCATTCTTACCGAAATTCTGCTGTTGCTCCGTCAACAAATCATGGATCATATCTAAGCTTGAAATGCTGTTGTTACCATTGAATGCTAATAGAATTTTATGAAGTCCATGCTTGGAATTAACTTTATAGATATCAGCTCTCAAGCACTTTCTTAATTTCCCTCTCATGAACCTATTGAAGCAGGCGTTACAAACATTCTCCTTTCTGTTCCTAATATCCGCTGGGTTCTCACATTTCTGACACCCAATAGGTGCTTCCAATGGCACTAATGACATAATGTGAAAAAATGAGATGAGATTTCGCAGTTCAATATGGTCGACAAGAGTGAACCAAATCAGAGCAATAGTACTGAACAACCACCAACTACTAATGAGCACATAGAGGCTGCTACTGCACCACTCTCTAGTGATGAAGTAGAAACCAAGAAGGAAAAGGTCAATTTTGTTCAAGACGGGAACTATAAGTTTTACCCTGATAATCCAGAGAATCATCGTCATAAGTACAGGTGGGTTCATAAAGAGCCTACAAAGTTCTATGATCCTTGTGAAGAGAGTAGACAAGCATCATTGAATTGTATATTGAGAAATCAAGAAGATAGGTCTGTCTGTCAAGACTTCTTTGATGCTTATAAAGAGTGTAGAAGAGACTTTTTCAAAAAGAAGAGACAAGATAAAGTTGATGGTAAAGGAGGGTGGGGGTTCTGGTAATCCATGTAAATAGTATATTCATAACTCATAAAAATTGAAATATTTGATTTCCACCACCTGTGGTGAAAGGATGCTCTGAAGTATCTCTAATGAACTTACCTTGTATCACATGATCAAATCCATCTGGACCTTTATCAGTGGTACATATAGTACTTTTAATAAATCCACTATGAGAGTTACTGACTCTTGTATTGTACAATGATAAATCACCATTTAGTCTATTCAATGTACCAATCATGACAACTGATCTTGGCGATAATCGTGATTTAAGTTTTTCGTACTCTTCTGATTTCGTATTGCAGATAAGGTCTCCTAGTTGCAGTAATGTTGAATCTTCAATCCTCATGTCGAATGGGATGCATTCTTGTTGAAGATTAAACAAACAAGTCTCACAGATGATAAAGTTCATAAATGCTGTATCGTAGACTTTATCGACTACACTTATATGATTTTTCTTTTGAATTTCATGTAGGTCAGAAATCATTGGCCCGAAGTTGTAACTAATATCAAATACGTTCAACGTCTTTTGAAAGTTAGATAACATTTTCAACGAAAGGTAGAGTTGTTGAAACACTGACGTTGTATGTTTATCCAACCGAGGGTTTGTCACTTTCCTTAAAGTATCTATTAAATGGGGTATCATTAATTTCTTAAATGGTGGTAAGTTCAACCATTTCGGTAAATACTTTCTATGAAAGTTCAACGAGGTCCTCAAATCTATGTTCTTGAAGTCCACCATAGTTCCATTAATTAAAAAATTGAATGGTTTCGATCCATCAAGCTCTGCAGTATCAAGTTTCTCCATTAGTAAATGCAATAATTCTCTGGTATTGCTTTCGTACTTATTCTCGAAAAATGCTTTAAGGAATCCCTTTAGCTCTTGTGAATAACTTGTTGACTCGTTGGGAAGTACAGTGGCTAAAAACATCAACTTCTTTGTTGAATAATCAGCCTTTAGTATAAGGAGATTAATCTTTGTAGATCCAGTTACAATATTAAAAGATGACCCTACAGTCATAAATGAATTGTATGTAACATTCAATATCTGTTCTTTATACTCGTTCTTAACTTTTTCCACACCTTCTGTACTAGTATGTACATTAGTTGCTTTATAGCTACCAAGTAGTTTAGTTCTTTTCTGCAGGGTTTTAACAAACATTTTTCTTTTTTTTGTTAGGAATAACTTATTTGACCTTGATTTATCCAAAAAATTGTTCATCTCTTTCGTTAATATGTATGATTTAGAATCATAATGATTATTTATACATGACAAGATAGGAACGTTTGTTGAGATAACTGCTAACTTTAAAGACTCTAAAACTGATGAGTATTTTTCATAGTAATCAGTAAGATCATTTTTCAACTCTTCTCTATTTGATTTATGTCTTTTAATAGCATTCAGTCGATTTAGACCATCCCTTCTTGTTTCACTCCTACCCAATTCGCTCCTTGAACGATCATTTAAATTTCGTGCAATACTTACAGAAGTTAAGAGATCATTCATTTCATCTTGATCAAAATCTGGTGGTAAATACCCTGCACCATATTCTTCTTCGTCGCCAAAGGATTCATCGTTTGAGGTATACCCACTACTGTCAGTAGAACTGCCAACAACCGGTAATGTTTGACTATCAGCAGTGACGCCATTATCAATTACATTAGGATGAGTAGTTCTTAAAGACCTTAATTGTCTAGCTCTTCTATCCCTTGTACGTCTATGATATTGAATAAAATGGTTATCAAGGATAGAAATATCACGATTAGTTTGAGGATCTCTTGTACGTCTATGGTAATTATTTATTGAGTCAATCAATGCTGCTCTTGCATTACTCATAGGCAGAGCTCCTTCAGCAGAGAATAATCTGAACATGTCAATATCACCATCATTATCAGGCGGATCATTAAATGGTGAATCATGGGATAATCTTGCAAGTAAATATAATCTTGAGGGAATTTCAGTCAATGGATCAGAAGTTAAATTATGAATATTTTCGAGCTGTCCATAACTTTCGTTATCTGAAGAAGGCTCTTGTTCGGATTCCATAATGAATAATTAATTATGCGTGAGGTATGCTATAGGACACCGCGACACTATTGAGAAACACACTATTGCGATACTAGAGACACTAGTACACGTACGAAGTCGTGTGGTAATGGTTATGTTATATAAGCTAGCGACATTAAAGAAAAACTAGTATACTTAACAAGTCGTGTGGCGATAGTTATCTTAGCTACACGAAACTCTGCAATAATCTATAAATATTGTGTCTGGTCCTGCCAAACACGATTTTATGCAATTTGTGTCGTCTAACAATGTTTTATCTCAATATGTGTTATAACATATAAATACGTTAATATCAACGTTAAATCTTCAATCACCTAAAATCACCTTATCTCCTATTACATATAAATTAACCTTAAATCCGTAGTTCTTATCCACAACAGGAAAGTTCATCGTCAAATATTTAAAAGTTACACAAAATTACTTTTACCAAAAAAGAAATAAAAATTTTCAGTTGAGGTCCTCACTACTCGCACGGAAAATAAAACAAATAACCTGCAACAACTGTAAACACTCCTTTAATATGACAGATTCAAAAACATCAACGAATCTTTATCTATGTATAAAGCAATTTAATTCAAGATTAGGTGATGAATTAAATTTAAAAGTTGGTGATAAAGTTGAAGTTCTAGCTGATGATAGCGAATATAATGATGGTTGGTATATGGGAAAGAATTTATCAACTGGAGATGTTGGTTTATATCCAAAAAGTTTTACACAAATTTTAGTTGAAGAACCAAGTAGTGGTGTAAATCTATTACGTTCAAGGTCTCGTTCAAGGTCAACAAGATTAAAATCAACTCCAAATTCTCCTGTTACTCAAATGAAGAACAATTTCGAAAATCTATCAATACAAAATGATTCAATTAATTCATCAAAATCTATTAATAATATCTCCAGTAAACTAATGAATAAATTTAATGAATCTAATGAATTTAATGATAATGATAAAGTAAATGGTAAAAACTTAATTAATGATAATTCTCATAATGATGAAGAATTGGGTGTAAATAAAACTATGAATGATATTGATAAAGCGTTACAAGAATTACAATCTGATTCTTTTATGCATAGATCAAATTCAACTAATAATAATCATAAACGTCAACCATCAAATATTTCTTTAACTGAAGATTTAAATCCAAAAGATGCAATGAACTGGACTCCAAAACAAGTTACTTCTTATTTCGCTTTAGGTTTAGGTTTTGATACAAATATTGCTGGGAAATTCGCTAGACATAAAATTACTGGTGCTATATTATTTGAATTAGATTTAGCTCATTTAAAAGAACTTGATATCGATTCTTTTGGTACTAGATTCGAAATTCATAAAGAAATTGAAAATTTAAAGAAAATTGTCGAAGGTAAAAATCAACAAAATGATTTAATACCTTCAGCTAACTTAAGCAGTCCATATCAACTTCAATCAAATCATTCAAGAAAAAAATCCGAAAGTTTTGATAATTTACCTGAAACTAATAAACTAACATCTCCAAAACTTGATAAAGGTTTCAAGTTCGGAGGTGCTACTAATAATGATTCAATTTATACCAATAAGAATATTAGTACTAGTATCTTACATCCACCACATTCAAATCATAATAGTGTCACTGGTAATGGTTTAAGTAGACCTGCTTCTTCAGTTTATGATAATTCAGTTCACAGTAGAAATGTATCAAATGCTTCAGATTATTATAATTTACACAATGTCAATAATTATCACCATAGGAGAAATAGTTCTGTCATTACTTCAGGCCATCATAAAAGAGATAGTTCAATGTTTTCATTTTTATCTAAAGAAAAGGACGATATTGATAACAAGAGATATAAGGATATCCAAGAAGAACCAACTAACAAAAAACAAGAGAAATTAATTTCTCCCGTTAAAATCAAGAAAGAATTATCAAGTCATAATGTATCGGCTCCATTAAAACAAGAAGAATTTAGTACGCCAAAGATTACTCAAGTTGAAGAGATTGATATCGATAATACCCAATTTTCACCAAGAAAGCTGAAATCAATTAATTACAAATATGAAGAACCAAAGAAGGCCGATTTTAAAGATGAGTCAAAAAGATCTATATCAGATTCTGCAAACACATCATCTTCGAGTACTCCAAAGGCATCAACTGTTTCAAGATTCAAAACCTTAAGAACTGCTTCAACTAATAATTTTAAGAGTTTAACCACCTCTAAAAAGCTGAAAACATCTGCTTTCCAAGAAGGTATTAGGCATATTACACCAGATGAAGCTATAAAAACAGCTAATTATTCTGGTTTTATGTCTAAACGTTCAGGTAATAATTTATCATGGAGATCAAGATATTTTACGTTACATGGAACTAGGTTATCATATTTTACATCTTTAAAGGATAAGAAAGAAAAAGGATTAATTGATATCACTGCACATAAAGTTATCCCTATTAATACAGATGGAGAAGATAAATATGTAGCATTATATGCAGCATCTACTGGATTAGGTAGATATTGCTTTAAAATTATTCCACCAGCTCCTGGATTCAAGAAAGGTCTTACATTCACTCAACCAAAAACGCATTTTTTTGCAGTTGAAACAATTGAAGAAATGAGAGGTTGGTTAAAAGCATTAATGACAGCTACTATTGATATTGATGATTCAGTACCAGTTGTTAGTAGTTATTCGACTCCAACTGTTAGTTTAGCTAAAGCACAAGAATTATTAGCTAAAGCAAGAGAAGAAACTAAATTAAAGGATGAAGAAAGAGCAGCGAATGGAGGATTCTTTGGAGATTTCCAAAATTTTGGAGGAGAAGATGACTTTAGTGAAGCACAATTAACATCATTTATCGGAAATTATACATTAGATCCAAATACATCAGGAGAAAATAGTCCGGTAGTTGAATCATCAGAAGAGAAATCAACTAATTCACCAGCTACTGGAAGTCATCCGAAATTAAGTATTGATACCTCAGCTAAAACTTCAGTTAAAGGACCAACAACTCCACAAATTAATAATCAATCAGCAGGAGGATTTGCATCACCATATTTATTAGCATCAGGATTATTATCACCTAAACTGAATAGTAATTTATCACCTTCCCTCAATAATGATGATGCAATAACTAATAATTCTGTTAGTTCTCATACTATTAATACTGGTAAATTATCAACCAGTTCAAATACCACAACCCCAGTTGAACAAAATAGAGAATATTTCCCAGAGATGGAGAGTCCAGGATCGACCCCAAAACTGCCATCAACTGGTAGAATATTGTCTAGTAGTTCATCAAAGAAGAAACGTCATTCTGAAAAATTTATTGCTTACAGTAATGACGGTTCTGGTAATCATACTTTCTATATCAAACAAAAACGTTAGAAAGTATACGTTTTATGTCGCTTTAATTTTTGTATATTAATGTATATTTCTTTGGAGCCGCGATACAAAAATATTTGTGGATCAAAACATAATTATGCAAGATCAACTGTTAGTAATACAACAGCTAAGATCAGTGATAATTCATTCACTTGATACTTTTAATTATAGTAATGCAGAATTTGCAAGTGAAAGATTATTAGCTCAAGATCCTGAAAATTTAGATTCAATTTACTTAAATTGCCTAATACTTTTCCATCAAAATAGGTTTAAAACTTGTTATAATAAGCTAATAGATGTCAGAGATCACTTAGGGTGTGCTTACCTCTTTGGGAAGCTGTGTTTAAAGTTAAAAAAATATAAAGAAGGTATCTATCAGTTGTTGAAAATTGGTTATTTATATAACGATACTACGGCTGAAGTTAAGCCTAATGATTTCGATCCTCATTACTTTCATTCTCCTATGAATAAATGTTATTATGAATTCAATAGAACTGTTCTACCAGATTCTTCTAGTATTTACCATTTATTAGGTGATTTATATAAGAAAATTGGTGATATAAAGAATAGTTGTTTGAACTACACTTATTGTTTGAAGTATAATCAATTCGACTTCGAGGCATTCCAAAAATTATGTCGATTAGGGGTGAATTTAAAAGTAAAATCTTTATTCAAACAAGAAAACATCCAAATACCTAATCACCTTTCATTGTTATCACCTCAACAAGTTCTGTTTAATGACGAAATTGCTGATTTGACAAGTCCATTTCATAATCAACAGAGTCCAAATAATACCAATGGTAACATTTCAATTCATCCTGATGATTCTTTTAATTTATCCACTCCAAGAATCAAAACATCTTCTGTTCCTAACGCTCCAATAAGAAAACAATCTGACAAGTTTGAATTTACAAAACCTAAAACTGCGTTAGCTAATAGCATTCCAAATCTTCATCCTGGTGATAAGAAAAAGGAAAGTACATATTCCAAGATTACATCCAGATTAATATCTCAACCATCAAATAATAATGAAAAAGATCGATTAAGACTTAAAAGGAATAATTCAAATTCAACTATGAACGTTAAACCAATTGAATCACCAACAAAACCTTCTTTGAACCTCAAAGATATCGAATCCAGTAACAACTATCTCCTTCAGCTTTATATCATATTTGCTCGAAGCTACAAGTGTTTTAGTAAATATGATTGTTATAAAGCTATTAGGATTTTGGAATCGCTACCTGATTCAGAAAAGAATACCCCATGGGTTCTAAGTAAATTAGGGAGATTACATTATGAAATAGTCAATTATAAGCAAAGTGAAGCATTCTTTATTAAGTTAAGGAAACTTGATAGAACTAGATTACAAGATATGGAATATTATTCAACATTATTATGGCACTTACATAAGAAGACTGAATTAACATATTTGGCAAATGAATTGTATGATTTGGATAATCAGCATGCGATTACCTGGTGTGCAATAGGGAATTTATTTTCATTGAATAGAGAACCCGATGAAGCGATTAAATGTTTTAATAAATCGATCAAATTCGATGAAGAGTTTACATATGCATACACTTTGAAAGGACATGAATTTTTCAGTAATGATAACTACGAAATGGCACTTGAAAATTTCCGAATTAGTTTACTTATTGATCCAAGACATTATAATGCATTATATGGAATTGGGATGGTTTATATAAATTTAGGAGATTATGAAAAGGCAGATTATCATTTCCGAAAAGCTGTTTCAATTAATCCTATAAATATTATATTAATCTGTTGTGTAGGAATGGTATTAGAAAAGATGGGTAAAAAAAATTTAGCATTAAGACAATATGAATTAGCTAATAAATTACAACCATTAAATCCATTACCAATTTTTAAGAAAGCCCAGTTACTCTTCACCATGCAACAATTTCAACAATCACTTCAATTATTTGAAATACTTAAAGATCTTGCACCTGATGAAGCATCTGTACATTTCCTATTAGGGCAATTATACAATATTCAAGATGATAAATTTAGGGCAATTAAAGAATTTACAATTGCACTTAATTTAGATCCTAAAGGAAATTACTTAATTAGGGAAGCAATGGAGAGTTTACAAGAGAAATAGATTAAGTAATTATATAATAAACCCTTAATTATATCCGCGTGTATTTACTGATGTACTCTGCCTAGTAAAAACTAATTAAATCGCGTTGAGTTCTTTTCAGTGATTTAATAGTTTGACGATTAATATGATTTGGCTCCAATTTATACTATTGGTGCTGATGGTATTCAATGTTCAAGGATTTGATCTAGGGTTAAGTAAAGGGCTTGGATTATCACCAAATTATTATAAAAAGGGTGATCCAGTTGACCTTTTAGTTAATAAAGTTGAGAGTGATCATACCCAATTGCCATTTGCTTATTATGATTTAAAATTTGTATGCCCTCATACAAAGTCAAAAAAATCATTACACCTTTCATTGGGGGAAATTTTACGAGGTGATAGATTATGGCAGAGCGATTATAGTTTAAAATTTGGTCTTGATATTCAATGTGCAAGATTATGTGATTTTAATGCAAGAGAACCTCAAATTAGATCAGCTGATAAATTAATTAAACAAGGTTATGTAGTTCATTGGTCACTAGATGGTTTACCTGGTGCAACTACTTTTGTTTCTGATAATAGAAACTCTAAATATTATGCAGCAGGTTTCCCATTAGGTTTTTTTAAAGATGATATTAGCTATCTTTATAATCATTATATGTTAGTTATACGATATCACACTGATAAAAAGAAACCTGGTCATCACACAATTGTTGGGTTTGAAGTATACCCAAAATCAGTTATTGATGAAACTTGTCCAGGATCTTCCAAAAATTATGAAAACTTAGCCCTAAATTTGAAAAAAAATTCTAAAGGTCATATACCGAAATTAAGAATTCCATATACTTATTCGGTTTATTGGAGAGAAGATAATACAATTGATTACGCTAATAGATGGGCTTTATATTATGAAAATGATTCTCGTTCAACATCTACTAGAATTCATTGGGTTTCTTTCTTTAATTCAGTTGCGTTATTAGTTTTATTAACTTTGATTGTTGTAGTTATATTTTACAAAGTTTTTAAAACTGATATGCCTAAGTCACCTTCATCGTCAAATTTAAAAGAATTAGAAGCTGATGGTAGTTGGAAACATTTGAGTAACGAAGTTCTAAAACGTCCTTCATATCCATTAGTATTATCTATAATGGTAGCTTCTGGTTTACAATTAATTATTGCTACAATTGGAGTAATTCTTTTAATTATAATCAAAAGTCAATTTGATCATAACAAAGCTACTGGAACACAATTTAATAATTATCAGGGTGCTTTTTCTTCCCTTGCATTAACATGTTTTGTTTTATCAGGTATAGTACCATCATTTTTCGGGGTTTTGTTATACAAATTCTTCAATAATGATAATTTAAATGTTGAGTATCCTGGATTCAAGAATTACAGGCTTTCATTATTATTTTCAGGTTTCTTACCAGCATTGATTCTTTCGGTAATGTTATTCTTGAATTTTTTTGTATTTGCTAAAGAAAGTTGTAATGCATTACCATTTGGTACAATTGTGGTTTTATTATTCATATTCTTTTTGGTAGTTTTACCATTAGGATTCATTGGAGCATTTTATGGTAATAAAATTAAATTCAATAATAGAACATTCTTAGCTAATAGAGAAAAAGATTCAACAAAAGAACATTCATCATTTAATAAACCACAAAGGTTTAAAATATCACAATTAATTAAAAATACAGTAATAAGTATGACAATCTATGGATTAATTCCATTTGGGATAGTTTATGTTGAATTATCATTCATATTTAACTCAATTTGGTTAGAGAAAACAACATTTTACTACATGTATGGATTTTTATTTTTAACATCAATTACACTAATTATTATTATAGCAGAATCAACTATCATTGGACTTTATGTTAATTTAATAATGGATAATAATCCAAATTGGCAATGGATAACATTTAGAATTGGTTCAAGTATTGGATTATATATTTACAGTTATTCATTTTATTATTTCTTTAGCCATTTAAATGTTAGAGATTTTGTTAGTATATTATTATACTTTGGATATATGGCATTAGTATCAATTTTAATTTCAATAGCTTGTGGATCAGTTGCAGTTATAACTGGTTTAATATTTATTAAAAAAGCTTATTCATCAAGTAAAGTTGATTAAATGTACTATAATGAAATAAATTTAATTGTGTATTTTATTTATATAAATTTTCTTTTTGAATCGTAAAATTCTAATCTAATGATGAAGCACCAGTAATAATATCGACTAATTCGTTAGTAATAACAGCTTGTCTAGTTCTGTTATATAAAATGGAGTAAGAGTTAATCATTTCACCAGCATTCTTTGAAGCATTATCCATAGCATTTCTTCTAGCAGAAACTTCAGATGCGTAACCTTCAGCTAAAGCAGTTAATAAAGAATTAGCTAAAGAGAATTCAGAAACAATTGAAGAAGTTTCTTCATTTTCTAATTCATATTTTGATAAACCAGGAGCTTTTTCAATTGCTTGAGAAGCAAAAACTGAAAAATTTGATGGTTCAAAAGCAACACCACTAACATATTTGTTATATAAAATTTCGATATTATCATAAGAACCTAATTTAGCAATCTCATCAGTAATTAATGCAACTTCATTAAAAGTTGGAGCTTCTTTACCAACACCATTAAAAGCTAATTTTAAATTTTCAGAATGAGTTCTTGAAAGTTGAACTTTAACTTTATCACCAATGGCGACAACATCAACTTTTCCTTGTAATTCTTCAATTTTTTTTCTGGCAAATTTGGAAACTTGAGTATGAATTGAACCACATAAACCTTTATCAGATGATACAACAATTAATAAAGTATTCTTTTCAGATTCTGCTGGTTTATCTAATTCAGCATTTTTATAAAATTCAGAATCGGATTCGTGGAAAACTTTTGATGCTTCCATAGCTCTTTGGGCTTTGTTTATTCTAGTTGAAGCAACAACTTTCATTGTATTAGTAATTTTTTCAATATTTTTAATAGACTTAAGTCTCATTTCAATTTCACGTAAAGTGGCATAGTTTCTATAGTATTGTTAGTAAAAAACTTTAGTTTTAATCAATTAATTGTATGTATTAATTGATTATTATATCAATGTTAATTTACATACCTTGAACCAGCATTACGGGCAATTTGATTAACACCTAAACGAAACATTTATGGATGAATAATTTAAATCAAGAGAAAAAATTGAAATATTTTGTTGGCTCGGATTCAGTGAACAGAATTTAATTGGTTATTCAAAATTGGGTTAATACACTAAAATTATCGATTAATTTAGAGGTAATTATAAATGTTATAACAAGTCTTTTATTTGATGCTAAAATGTGTATGTGTGATAATTATACATAATAAATATATCTAAAAGATATTGGACGTTAAAAAAATCATAATAAACTATGATTCAATGGGAAATTTTCATGAAATGGATTAACGAGTTGGATCATTCTTTTGATATCCCAAGTAACCTTCTAATGGAGTCTTTTCAATCATTTTCATATATTTTAAAATTAACGGTCTGCAATTTCTTTGGGCGTCAACACCATGATATCTCTTACATTTTCTTAAAGCATCGTGAGTAACTTTGATTTCAAACGTTTTAATCCATTGTTCTCTGGTCATAGATGATCTAGCTTTTTGGACATCTGCAAAGTTATCGTAGTCGATGTCATCAAATGAGACTAATTCTGGTCTTTTGTGACCTTCATAACTGCTTACACCTAATTTAGTTAGTATAAATTTACTTTGATTTTCGATAATACCACAAGATTTATTTAAGGTATTCTATGGTTTGAATCTATCACCATTATGTATCTAGTCACTTATATACCATTATACATTCATTGATTACCTTTTAAGTATCTCATTAATATTGATTAACATACCCATAATCGCTAGTTATTTGTTGTAATTAAATTGAATTTAACTGGCTCCCTCACTTTTTCAAAAAATTTTCAAATGGTTATTACACGATGTATCGAATTAAGTTGGTACTATGATCGGACTATTTTTACCACCGCTGTTCGCATACTCCATGCTCGGTAAATATTTTCTGACTACAATCATTGCCGTTTGCATACTTTAAATTGTTAGCTTTTATCAACAGAAATCAATTTATAGTCAATTGATATTGTAAGCAAGCATAAGCAGTCTTTTGGTGCTAAACATGACTGAGAAATTACCTATTAAATCAATTAATAGTACTAATATAACTATTAACGCTAAATATGTGGCATATACTCATACTTTATTTGCATATAGTGCGTTCTTTTCCGCTTTAATAATAGGTTGTTGGTTACATTATCATAAGATTGTTAAGAATTCATCTTTTGGGTACCCAGATGAATGGTTTCCCTCAGTATCTGCTACCATTGGAGATCGGTATCCTGAGAGATCAGTATTTCAGATCTTGATCGCTGTAACTTCAGGTCCAAGGTTTTTACTTTTATTCTGTAATTACTTGTTAAACCAAAGTATTTTCACTTTGGCTTGTGGGGTTTTAAGGACTCTTACTTGCGGGGGTTGGGTGTATATTACTTCAACTGATGACCATGATTGGCATGATATCTTTATGATAAGTTACATTGTATTGACAATTCCATGGACTGTCGGTACCAGTTACAGATCCCCTGCTAATTCTACTTTACGTAAAGGTAGAGCCATAACTGCAGTTACTTTCTTTTCCACTTTAATTCCTTTGGTGTATTGGTTTATTCAACATAAAGTTCATGTAAGACCTGGTGCTTACTCTATATACGCGTACTTTGAATGGGCTTTAATTCTTTTGGATGTAGGCTTTGACGCATGGTCCATTATTGAGTTTTCTGCATTAAGATTCACTATTTCTAATGGTGCTATTAGTTATAAAATTGAACCAAAAAAGACAATTGAGAACAAACTGGTTGATGAAACTGATGATTTTACATTCTATGAGTTCACCATTAATGCCATTAACTCATTCATCTTATGGTCAATTCTTACTTCATTATTTTTATGTGTTTGGTACTTCCCGTTATGGGATATGGGGATTTCTGGTTATGAAGCATGTATTGTAGTGTTCTTCTTGGCTCCATTGATGTTAGCTTCTTCTTCCCTAAGAACTTTCTACGCCAAGTACCCATTTTTTTCTAGATCGTTCGAGGTTTTATTCGGACTTGGTGCTTATAAATGTGTGAAACCGAAGGAAAAGTTATTAGCTGTTTCAATTGGTTCATTCTATGGTATTTTATCTTTAGTCAGTGAATTATTCGCTTTGAACAATCAGCCAAAGAAGTTTAACTCATACACAGTGGCTTTTATTATTGGGTTGTTAGCAAGTTCTGTCATAAAATTTATGTACTACTCCAATAATCCATTTTGGGCTGTAATGCATAAACCAAATGGAGGTCAAAATGAAATCGGTATCTTTATTGGTATGGTAGGAAGTTTACTCACCCCTAGATTCAAACCACTGACTCCTGTCAAACCACTTCTGATGAATGGCGGTTCCATTTTATTAGCAGCTATTGGTTTTGGTGGTCTTTTCTTTTCATTATTTGCATACTTAACTGATACTTCTATCTTAGTGTTTTGGAACTGGTCGGGGTTCCCAATTACTGGTCCTACTCCAATTACAGGTGCTTTAGTCAATGTGTTGGCAATTTCTTTTGGTATAATATTCTCCATGAAAGTTAGTCCAAGTATTTTGAGTAGTACTCTTTATAACATTGTAGTGGGAGGTGGTAGTTGTACTGTACTATACGTGATGGAGGACTGGTACGGTTTTGCAGGTGCAAGTGTATTCTCATTCTACTTGATATCTGTAACACCAATAATCTTCAAAAGTACCATTGGCTATAGTCCATCTTTATTATTTTTCACATCATTTTTCTTGTGTATTGTCATATCATTAGCTAGTGTATGGACTGTTGCATATGCATTTGTTCCTGGTGGTTGGGTATTAAGAGAAAGAACCGATATTATATTATTCGCATCTTTCTTCATGGTGTTAATGGGAGTCTTAAACTACAACTTAAGGTTCCAAGGAGATGTTTCAAAAGTTAAATTTGTTGGTAAGAAAGTTGTTAGTAAAGCAATTACATTATTATCAGTATTATTAGCCATAACCATTGCAGTTACTTTTGAGAGATATCCACCTCCTGCTAACACTATGCAACCATACAATCCACATCTGAAATCATTCAACGCTGGTATTTGGTGTATTCATTTCGGATTAGATAATGATATGTGGTCAAGTCACGATAGAATGAGAGATTTGATCAGAGATGCCGAACTAGATATTGTTGGATTATTAGAGACTGATACTGAAAGATTAATTGGTGGGAACAGAGACTTTACACAAAAGATGGCAGAAGATTTGGGCATGTATGTTGACTACGGTCCAGGACCACATAAACATACATGGGGGGCCGCATTATTATCTAAATTTCCTATTATTCAAAGTAAGCATCACTTATTGCCGTCACCAGTGGGTGAATTAGCTCCTGCTATTGAAGCTACTTTAGATATCTATGGAGAATTGATTGATGTAGTGGTATTCCACTCAGGACAAGAAGAAGATGTTGAAGATAGGAGATTACAAAGTTTAGGGGTTGAAGAAATCATGGCTAACTCTACTAGACCATTAGTATTATTAAGTTACCTTGTTACCAAACCATTAGAAGGTAATTATTTCACTTATGCTAGTGAAAAATCAAGAATGCACGATATTGATAGTACAGATTGGGACAGATGGTGTGAATATATTATGTTCAGAGAATTGAAAAAAGTGGCATACGCTAGAATCTCAAGATCAACCATTACAGACACTGAGCTACAAGTAGCTAAATTCAGATTATTAAGCCCTGATGAAAAGAATGAAATGGATGAAGACTTTTTATATGGTAATCACTATATTGAAGAGAAACAAGTACCAGGTAATTTGAAAATGCCAGGTAAATTCAAGAATAAAGGAATTAGAGGCCACAAGTATCACGTGTTCAAGAAACCAAGATACTTTGCTTTAGAAAAGGATCAAATACGTCAATAGTTTGTGTATACTTAATTGATAAGGTAAATTTCGCAATATTTACATTTGTTGATGGCTGAAAGACCTGATATATTATGGGACCAGTCCGCGTTAGATGATGTAGAAGATGATGATACAAGAAAGACATTAGCGGACCAAGTAAATGAGAGTAAAGGTATGTACAAAGCAGTAGCATTTTAGGTTCTTACTAACATAAAAGAACTCAAAGAGTTAGAGTACAGGAAACAGCTTGAAGCACAGAATTCCTCATATAAATTGGACGAGAAGTCCCTTAAATTCTACAACAAGTTAAAGCAAGAAGAGGAACAGAAGGAAATGCTCAGAAAGGAACGTGAAGCCGCTGAACTTAAGAAATTTAGGCTCAAACAGGCACAGACTAAGACTAGCAACAAGCCCGCAATAACGAAACCTCAATATATACTTAAGAAGCGACCAGCACCAGCCATGAAACCACCTGTGGACAAGAATACAAAGGAACCAGTAGAAAATACAGAACAAACCCCGTCAATTAACAATAAACCATCACTATTGTCAGGATATTCCAGTGAATCAGACTAAATAAAGTCGTGTACACACAATCATTAACTATTTGTTCGCATACTGAAAAATTCTCCTACTCAGCACATATGATAGGGTCGTTAATCAGTAACACAAGCAAGTTCTTGTTCCAAAAGAACCCTGCATCGACCATCTTGATCCAGACCAGAAACAAAATGAAAACCCACAAAGCAGCTGCCAAAAGATTCATCAAAACCGGGAACGGTTACAAGAGGAAACAAGCAGGTAGAAATCATGGCAATGGGAGATTTAGTTCATCTACTTTAAGCCATTTAGATTCATGGGTTTCAGTCACAGATAAAGGAGGCCATTTAAAGAAGCTAAAGAAATACCTTTAAACGTTTTGTATCATACAACTGTAAATAGAGAATATAAATTTGAGATTCTATATACAATTAGTGTTCTATAGCAGTCCATTTTTGGTCAACTTTCTTAAACTCAGATGTTGGATAATAGTGGTAGTTGGTTTTCATTGAAATGGCTACTGGGATATTATCAAATGATACTAATCGAATTTTTGTGTAAGTATTATTTGGAATGTCTCTGATGACTTTAATAAATGATTCTAAATCTTTTGTTTCTTTGTCATCGACATGAGTAATGAAACTTATGGAAGATAAATCGTACTGTTGTGCTGGACTACCGAAGCTTCTACCGGTGATATAGACTTCGGATGGAATCTTTTCCATCTGTTGACGAACTCCATGGTGGGGTGCTTGAATTGATGCTCCACACCAAAATACTACATGATTAGTATTTAACATGTTAGTATCAACTGTAGGAACCGAAACTTCAAGTTCTTTCTTTTGCCTAATGACTTTGAAATCAAGATTAGTTGCTTCATACATAATATTCAAATCTCTCATTTCTTTTACAATCTTATTGTTCACCGATAATAAAACATCACCTGTCTTTAATGGGATTGGTTGTCTGTTTAATGGCGACGCAACAACTCTATCAACGGTAAGGAATGAAATTTCATCCTCGCAAACTTCTTCAAATTTTGTAATCCATTCTTGTGAAACACCTCTTGTTCTACCTTGAAGCACTGTCATTGAAGCAAATTCTGCATCGATGATGTTTAAGTTCCTTGGAAGTTGATTCTTTTGAAGCAATTGTATGACATTGATAACATCACTGACGTCGAATCCCATTCTATAAGTTTTATCAACGTCTAGGTCTCTTGAAGTTTCTCCTAAATATGTTAGCCAAAATGCTCTAATAGTTCCATCATCATTACATAATACACCTGTATTACATTCTTGTGACAACTTACTGTCCAAAAGAATACATTGCAAGTTACTACCTCTATAACGTGGGGCGTAAACTGCAGCAGGGATATTTAAGGATGAAACTGCACTCACTTTTACATCTTCAGTAACTAATCTTAAATTGCTATTGTAACCAATAAATAATGATTTTTCACCTCTTTTTAAAGGTTTAGTACCAAACTTTGGAGTTCTAACATCCGCTGTAATTAAAGAAGGATCATATTTTACTATAGCATAATTTTGATTTGGGTGTAAGAAAACTACTTTGGCTGGGGTATCAATGGACTCAGCGAATACCACAAGGACATCTAGTAAATCGTGAGGGACGTTCCTTCTGGATACAAGCACGTAACCATTCTTTGCATCAATGACAACCCCATGTCCGAGGAGTTGTTTATAAGGGTAACTATCTAATGATATTGGACAGAAACTTCTAATTTGCACGAAAGATCTGACCAATGGTGAACAACCAGCTTTAGATTCATCGTCAAATGGGATATCTATGAATTTGGCATAACGTGGTTCTATAGTTAATGGGGGAAGTGGCTTTTCTTGAAGTGTGGTATAATCCCAAAGGCCTGTTTGATCATTTCTTTGAGCACACCTGAAGGTTGTATGCCAATGTCTATCCAAATAGATTCCATAGATCAATTCGGTGTGTAAGTCAGATACATGTCTGTAAGTGATTATTACTTTATGACAATCAGGGATACCTTTCATGACTTCTATGAAAGTATCCAAATCAGGAGTTGGTTTATCATCTACAGATTCTAATAACCAACCATTCTTTTCGTATTGGGAGATTTCGAATGATCCTGATGCATTGTTGATAAAAACCCCTCTCACAGGCATACAGTAACATCTGGCTATTTGGTATGAAAGGTTATTAAATGATGCTCCTGCAACTTCAACGTATTTGTCAGGAGTGATCTTATGTAAGTCACCTACTTTGATGGTTTGTTTCAATTCTTGTCCTCCTCTTTGAATGATAAATGTAAGCTCATTGCCAACATTTGCATCTAGTATTTCGTCAACTTTAATAAATGTTGATATTGGTTCATCATTGATGGAGATTAATGTATCACCTTCTTTAATCAATCCGTCAGCAGGACCTTCAGGTAAAACCATTTCTGCTACTAACAATCCTATCTTTTCCGGGAATAAACTTCTTGATTTAGCTTCTGCTTCAGGTGTTAAACCTAATCTTCTACATTCATCGTAAGGTTTTAATTGCCACTCGACTTGAATATCACCCCTTGAAATGGGGATATTTTCTTGAATGCATTTCAATGCCCTTAATGGTCTGAAAACTGGTAAAAAGAAATCAGTTGATGCTTGGGATGATCCACCTGCTTGTAATGCAACAGCATAACCATCTTCATTGATGACAGGAGAACCAGAGGAGCCACCGGTGGCACTTGCAGCTGCCTGTATATACTCTGTGTTAAAATCATTATATGTTAATGAACCATAGTCTGGAGCATTTCTGTCCAATCTGGAGATAAAACCAGACAAAATCGATAATTTTTCACCTGCATCATTACCCACAACTCTAATTTCGGTACCTACTTGAGCCAATTCTGGCCTTAAATCAAGCTGATTAAGCTGCATGTGCTTTATGTCTGCTACTTTGAATTGTAAGAACCCAAAATCATGTACTGGATCTCTATAAATTGGTTTTACCACTGATTCTTCATGATTATCAAATACTGCATAGCCACAGAATGGACCTGGCCCTACAACATGTCTATTAGTCAAGATCAACCCCCTCTTTGAATCTACTACAAAGCCGGTGGCTTCACTAGTTGTGGCTACTTCTGTGTCGAAATTTGCAACATGACTAAACTGAATGGATACCACACATTTTACAACTTTTGCCATTGTACTTTGCCAAAGTGAAGAGTTTTGGGTGATTGGTTCAAAGACCTGTCTTGAGTCTTGATCGGAGAAGTACTCAGAACTGGAATCTTCCATGTCATAGTCATTTGAACCATTTATGCCATTAGCCTTCTCTGGTGACAGTGGTTGATTGAATTTACGTCTTTTAATGGGTAAAGTCATTTTGGCTGAGTTGTTAGAATAAAGTTAGCACCTTATTGGTCGATAGTCTTCGTTAAAACGTATATAATGGTTCTATTTGTAAACTTTTAATAAGAGTTTATAACTAAAAATCGTGAAAATTTACCTCTTGTAGTTATAAGGAAGATGCGATCTGAAAAAAAAGGTCGTGTGCGTCGTTCAATTAAGTTGCTGTAACACATTAGTTGTCCAAGTGTCATAGTATTCGGTTTGGCTTGGTGATAGCAAGTCAGAGTATGGATTGATCATCATACCGGCCATTTCATATTTTTTATGGTCCGGGCCGAGTTTACAATCTAATTCCTTCTGGTCTTGCCTCTCATTCTTAGTTCCAAGCATGAATGTGTGCTCAATTTCGATGATCCATGGTCTGTTACTTACACCTTCATTGATAATGCTGCACCAATATTCGATAGTGTTTCTTCTTTGCTTCCTTTGGCGTTGAAACTGAGATATTAACGCGTTCACCGCATCTGGTTTGTCTTTAATAATCTTGTGGTTGATTCTTATATAAGCAGCATAAATAAGCCCAAATGCTAAGAACCAGTTGGACTTCTTTACAAATTTATGCCTTTGATCAATGAACTCTTGTATAATATTAACTGTGATGTATCCGGGAATGAAGAAGGTATTACTTAATTGTATGAGTTCAGGTATTGAAATTGGAGGTTCTGGAGGTACTGCATTTCTACTATTCTTTGACCCTGGCGTTAAGAATGGACTATTTTGAGTGGGATTAGGTGTTGCAGGGGTAGCACTCAAATATTCATCATCACTTTCAGCATCTTTAGCTACCGCACGTAATTTCTTCAAGGGAGAAGACTTAGCAGGAGATGCTTGAGGCCTCCTCTTTCTAGGAGTAGGGGTTGGTGGATCAGATGAGTCTTGAAATGGACTATTTGCACTGAAATCAAGTTTTGATGAATTTGGGTGTGAAGCATCAATTGGTTTCAACGGAGATCTTGATTTTTTAGGAGTAGTAGTAGCAGACTTTACTAGCTCAATGTATGCTCTGAAATCATCTAGTAGCTGTAAACACGCTTTTGGTGGTAATGGGATCCTTTGAAATTGTGGAGCTGGTAAATTCATACCAGAAGCGTATTTTTCAACTGATAAGTATGCACATAAATGGTATCTAGCTGACTCGTGAGCTCTATTTAATGGCTTAGAAAGACTTTTACCATACAATCTTTCACAATAAGATACCAAAGGTTGAGGCAATGGTTCTAGAATTCCTGGTGACACGTCTTTAATTGCAGATTTTACTGCTAAACTCATTAATATCTAATAGTAAAGTCGCGAGGTTAAGTAATAGATTTATGGTGCTGTACACTACTAAAAAAGTTTTCTAAATGAACCAACCAGAAAGTGAGAAATTGTGATTTTGTTGAAACCTTTTACAAGCAAATGATTTCAGTTAAAGGATTATTAAATAAGAAGGTTTGTAGTACTACAACTGTACGTCAACTTAGTGTAACAAGTCCATTAAGAAAATTAACCCCTGATATTTATAACCCACAGGTTCCAAAGGAGATTGTTTCAGGAGCTCCACAGAGAGTAACAGACAGAACTGTAAGAATTTATAAACCATCTAAACCAGCTACACAATCAAGTAATAATGATGGTAGTAGTTGGAGACTAGATTGGGATATAATTGGTGGTAGTAATAGATGGGAAAATGATTTAATGGGGTATCAATCAACAGCTGATGAAATGAATGCAACATCTCTTAGATTTGATACAAAAGATAGTGCAATTAGATTCGCAGAAGGTCAAGGTTGGGATTATTATATTTATGAACCAAAAGAAAGAAAATTTAGAAAGAAAGATTATTCAGCAAATTTTTACCATTCTTCAGGTCCATTAAAACATATTAGAACTAAATAATTTTAATTGCATCTTCATTTAATGAACCCGTTATAACTTTAAGTTATGTATATTAATAAACATCAATGAATAAATCGTTTATAGCTCTTGCGCAGTGAGGATATTTTTCTAAAAAACTGATAAAGCTTCAATTGTATATTAACCATAAATTAGTACTGTTAACTAATGTCATACGGTAATTATAATTATAATCATTATACCAAACGACAGAAGTCTTATGGTTATAATAGGTATAATAATTATCAATATGCTAAATCAGATACATTTCAGAAGCCTTTCTCGTACCCTACACCACCAACAACGAATAAAACTAATGTTACCACTAGTACTAATTCAAGTACTAATTCATTAGTAGTAAATTCTACATTGAACCTAGCTCCTAACGAATTACAAGGAACTGACCCACTAACTGGTGAAAATATTCACGATGCAGAATTTAATAAATTGTTTATTCATTCTGACTATTTACGTGAATTACCTGATCAAGAACCTTCAAAAACATATAAGGTATCATATGATCCTGAATTAGATAAAACCCTATCTAAAGCAGACAAAAAGACCAAGCATATCAAATTGAAATATCACGATCCAAATATTCATTCAGTAGTTCATGATCCTAGGATAACTTTTCAAGGTGGTTTGGAATCATATTTGCATAAACCTAATAAACGGTCAAAGAAGTTCCCATTTAAACAATTACCTCAAACAAAATTCGTTTTTGATAAAGATTCTTTAGGTCCCCCTCCGTTATTAGAGTTAGTAATGTGGGATATTCCCGCAACTGTTAGTGAAATTTATTTATCTAATTTTTTTAAAACATATGGAAGTCCCATAAAAGATTTAAAGTTCTTGAATGACTCAGAGTATGGTGCTCCATTAGGGGTTGTAACGTTCCAATTTCAAGGTAATACAGAAAAGGCCAGTAGATTAGCTGCAAAAGTAGTCGAGGACTCTAAATCTTCAGGTATTTTCATCGATGGGGTAAGTATAAAGATAGGACTAAATGATCACGAAAGCGAACTCCTCAAGAAGAAAGTCAAGGAAGCAGAAGATTGCTTGAGGGCAATGCATGTTAAATTACAAGAAGAAAAGAAGAGAGCTAGGTTACTACAAGAGAAGAAACAAGCAGAAGAATCTAAAAAATTACAGCAACAAATGCAACAATCCAAGCCGATCACCAATACTCCTCCAGTGGAAACCAAACAGTCTTCATACACCATCCTTTCAAGGACATTTAATAACAAAAGAGTGAACGGGTGTTTCCTTCCTACTGATTTGAAAAAATACATCAGACAACGGCCATATATATTAATTCGAGACAAGTATATCTCTAAAAGAAGAGTTGCATCTCTGGATATCAAAAAAGCGTTGAATAAGTATAGCTGGACAAGAATTATGGGTGAGAGAGAAGGATTCTTTATTGTATTTAACACGTTAAAAGAGTGTGAAAGATGCTTTTATAGAGAAGATTCCAGTAAATTTTACGAGTACAAGATGATAATGGAAATGTGTATACCAGAAGGATTCAAAGAAGAGAAAGCCATGGCGAATGGTAGCAAAACCGTTGATATTGTCAATGAAGCTACCAACATGCTAATCAAAGATTTCGAAACTTACTTGACGAAAGATATAAGAGAAAGAGTTATGGCTCCAGTAATATTAGACTTATTAAGTGATGATAAGTATCCTGAGATTATTAAAGAGTTAAAAGCCAAAGAAGCTCAACAGAAGAAGGAGTCTAAGCCTATAATTAACTCTAACGACAGACTCAAAGAGAATGCTTTATCGATACTAGCAGCCAAAAAGGCTCAATCAGTTCAATCACTTCCAACATTCAAAAGGAAGAACCCAGTGGCTCAGAAAAAGAGCAGAACTATCATTCCGATGCTGCATGCACTTAACTTTGATGAAGATTCAGAGGACTCAGAGGATGATTCAAGTAGATCTATGACTCCAGCTGCGTCTACCCTTAAGAGACAAGCAAGCTCTACTAGCATAACTACAGAAGACCTGGAACCCAAAGAACCTCCCAAGAAGAAGAAGAAAGATTCCAAGAAGACTTTCTTATATGAATCATCTGATGAAGATGACATGAAGGTAGATGAGCCAGTAAATGAACAGGTAGAGCAAAAGCAAGAGGAAGAAGGGCAAGTGTTGGACGAAAACTACCAAAATACATACGATTACCCGCATGCGGTGTACGAAGACGAATTTGAGATCGGAACCGAGTTTGACCTTAATGTCTTAAAGAACTCCATAAAAGACACCGAAGATCTCGAGTTAGTGAAAGAGCTCTTGAAAGATGTGGAGCCAGCAAAGGGAATCAAGAATATTGATTACTGGGCATGGAAATTAAACGAAGCAGAGAGAAGCACCCCAGAGATTTTAGCTGAAGCCGAAGCCGATATTTTACCATTAGATGATCGATTAGAATCTACCACTGGATCGTTTAAGAGTGATGGGTTCAAGAAGATCTCCGATATCGATAAGGTTGAGTATTTACCACACCGGAGGAAAGTTCATAAACCAATAAAAACGGTCCAACAAGATGTGGAGGATACCGATAAAGGACAGCAAAATGCTAATACACATAGTTCAAGAGTCAATCGTGCCAATAATAGAAGATTAGCGGCAGATATAAGTGCCCAAAAGCAAATGATTGGTAGCGAGACAGATATCTTGAACTTAAACTCATTAACCAAGAGGAAGAAACCGGTATCATTTGCGCGATCAGTGATCCATAACTGGGGTCTTTACGCATTAGAGCCTATAGCTGCGAAAGAGATGATTATTGAATATGTAGGAGAAAGTATTCGTCAACAAGTAGCGGAACATAGAGAAAGATCATATTTAAAGACAGGTATTGGATCATCATATTTATTTAGAATCGATGAGAATACAGTTATTGATGCTACCAAGAAAGGTGGAATTGCTAGGTTTATCAATCATTGTTGTAGTCCAAGTTGTACAGCTAAGATCATTAAAGTTGACGGGAAGAAGAGAATTGTCATTTACGCGTTACGTGACATTGAAGCAAACGAAGAATTAACGTATGATTATAAATTTGAGCGGGAAACTAACGACAATGAAAGAATTAGATGCCTATGTGGCGCTCCTGGTTGTAAAGGATATTTAAATTAATTGATGTGTAGTTTGATGATGTGTAATAATACATATATTCGCGATATGATACTGTTGTTAAGAACCAGGACCATCGGGGCGAGAACATGTAGATGGGTTCCGCGGGTGCTGCAACGACCACGAGCGATTAGTTCTACACCTGATGAGGATCATTGGGATAGAGGTGGTAAAACAAAGGCTAATAGCCTCAGTCCATTATACTCGCTATCTAAGAAGTACATGAACGATAACCCCGGATCAGTGTGTTTGATTCAAGTAGGTAGTTTCTATGAGCTATACTTTGACCAAGCTGAAGTATATGGACAGAAATTAGGGCTAAAAGTAGCGTTTAGAAAGGCATCAAATTACAGTATACCAATGGCCGGTTTCCCAACGGTTCAGCTACAAAAATATGTCAAAATGTTAGTGCAAGATCTAAAGGTCAATGTTGCCATTATAGACCAGTACCCTGATATATTAAACACAGAAAATAAGATCATTCATAGAAAGATATCAAGGATTATCACACCAGGAACTTTGGTGGATGAAACATTTATCAACTACAATGAGAATAACTACTTATTAGCAATATCTCTACCATCTAATTGCACTAAAGTACCATACGATCTTGATCTACCTGTAGGACTATCATGGATCGACTTATCTGTAGGAGATTTCTACGTGCAACAGACCAAGTTATCGGAGCTAATATCTGACATTTCTAGAGTAAATCCCAGTGAAATTATCATATCAAAAGAGTTTAATGACATTGATTTGGATAAATGGTATCCGGGGTTGCAGAACCTTAAAAAGTACTTTATAAGGTATCACAAGACAGTTTACAATGATTTAAAGTTACTGTTCAAGCATAATATCAATCAGGTGAGGAAGTTAATTGAAACGTTTAATGTCAGGGAAGAAGCAGCAATGAACATGATATTATCGTATATTAATATCAACTTACCCGAGAAAAACCCGTCATTAGATTTGCCCACTAAGTATTGGAGCTCAAGGTACCTTCAAATGGACTCTCGAACTAGAGATGCTCTTGAATTGATCGAGAGAAACAGTGGAACAAGTGGGAAGAATTTAACTCTTGGTTCATTATTGAATACCTTAAAGAGGACTTCTACTTCTTCAGGGACAAGACTATTGACCGAGTGGATAAAATCTCCCATTTTAGATGCTGAAAAGTTGGCTCGTAGACAACAATTTGTGAAATTTTACCTTTCAAATCCTAATCATAGCATCATTATCGAAGAGTACTTATCTAACTGTGTTGATTACATTCGGAGTGCCCAAAAGCTTGCATTAAAGACAGGAGATACCATCACACATTTGAAGTCAATAGCCCTGGGATTACAGAATGCCAACGATTTAAAAACGTACTTATCCACCTCAAAACCGCCAGAATACGCTCAGCTATTAGACGAGTTTATCGAACAATACCAAGTTCCAATAGATGTAGCAAACAAAATAGTAGACACCATTGATTATGATGATCAATCAGAGATCTACGAAGCAGAATTCGAAAGTGAGCCTATGGAAGACTATCAAAATGTACCATTATTCTACGTCAAGAAAGACCATGATCGACAGCTAGAAAGCCTCCACCAGGAGCTTCAGCACTTGAGAGACAAAGAGCAAGTGTTGTTCAATAAATTCAAACAGGAAGCGTATGAAGTTGATGATAAACTCTCGATACAAATAAAACAACAGCATAATAAGTTTACTGACGTTATATACATTAATGGTAAAGCCAAGCTGATCACTGAATTAGCAGATAAATTCCTGGAGTCGGTCAAAGATAAGAAGAAGAACATGCTTCTCCTCAAGTCGAATGATTGGAAGAAGCTTCAGTACGACATTGGTGACCAGATAAGCAGGATACGTGAATTGGAGAACCAAATTATCGACAAGCTACGAGAAGAAACTATTGATTCAATTGTTCAGATCAGGAAGGTCAACAAACTTACAGACTTCTTAGACGTGACTCTTTCTTTTGCTAAACTAAGTCAAGAGTACAATCTATGCTGTCCACAATTCTTAAAAGGGAATCAATTAATCATTGAAGGTGGTAGACACATAGTAGTTGAGTCAAGTTTAAAGAACGTAGGAGCCAATTTCATTGAGAACAACACTAATTTAAAGAACAATACTCCTATTTGGGTGATTACAGGACCTAACATGGGAGGTAAAAGTACCTTTTTAAGACAAAATGCATTAATTACGATAATGGCTCAAATAGGATGTTTTGTTCCAGCCGAAAAGTGTAAAATGGGGCTAGTAGATAAGATATTTACCCGAATTGGAGCATCTGATGACCTTTTTAATGATTTGAGTACTTTCATGGTTGAAATGGTTGAAGTTACAAATATCTTGAATAACGCTACAAAAAGGTCATTAGCTATAGTAGATGAAGTAGGAAGAGGTACCAGCGGAAAAGAAGGGCTTGCAATTGCATACGCTACATTATTATCATTGTTGCAGAAGAATAAATGTAGAACACTATTTGCTACTCATTTCGGCAGGGAACTTAATGAACTATTGAAAAAAGATGGGATTGACCAAAAGAAGCTCAAGTTTTTGAAGACTGGAGTTTCAGAAGAGATTGTGGACGGTAATGTGGCTTTAACAATGAACCATAAGTTAGAAGAAGGTATCAGCGAAAAGAGTTATGCTATAGAAGTAGCACAGCTTTCAGGGTTCCCGGAATTTAGTCTAGTGATAGCAAAAAGGGCATTGAATCTTATATGATATTACGTTACATGCTATTATACACTTATTTGTTGAGCTGACTTTTAATCAACTGTTCTAATAGTTTCAATTGTTCTGGTGTTGCATTTGATAAGGCATTATTCAATTGCTGGTTATTAGGTTGAGCTCCGTACGGTGCTTGAGGAGGGAGTTGGCCACTGAATTGAGGATTGTACTGTGGAGGGTAGAACTGTTGTCCTGGAGCATTATATTGGTTGTATTGGCCGTAGGGTTGAAACTGGTTATAAGGCTGAGTTGGTTGTGGAACTGGTGGTACAGACTGTTGGTAACTGTTATATGGCTGATTATACTGACCATATTGTGCCACTGGCGGATTGTATTGTGGTTGCTGGGGTACAGCAGGGAACTGAGCAGGTGCTTGCAGATTATACTCTGCTGGAGGATTATACGAAGTAAATCCTTGTTGGGGAATATTGACAGTATCTCGTGGCTTTACAGGGTTTTGCTTCTTTTTCTTCTTCTTATCACCTTTATCATTACCCTTTCTCTTACGTTTAGCAGCCATTTCCTTTTCATCATCTGAGAATTCTTGATCCTCTTCAGGGATTTCTTCGTCATTAAAGTTTGATGCATCTGACCCTTTGATGATCTTTAAATTATCAGTTAAAGTGAATTCCGAGTCAGGGACTACATAATAAGCTATTTCACCTGCAAGGGATTTAAACTCCTCAACTTTTCCTGGTTCATTAAACTTAACTCTGTAAATAGGAGATTTTAAATTACCAAATATTTCAAACAAAGGACCTAACACTTTGTCCTTGACACATAATATAGAGTTCTCTCTTAATACTCTGAACTCAGCGGAGATATCACCTTTGATGATGATACTATTCTCGACGAACCCAGTGATGACTCCTATTGGTTCAATTGGTTTATCACCTACTTCGTATCCTTCAGGTAATGATGGTGCAACTTCGTCTATGACTTCATTCTTGGATGTGATAGGTCCAGTGATTTGTTCCTCTTCAATATCCGACGCTTCTTTCACAGACTCAGAGTCTGAGTCAGAATCAGAATCAGAATCGGAGTCTGAGTCTGAAGAGCTGGACTCAGAGGATTCAATGTCCGAGCCAATAATGATATCGTCGTCCGATAATGGCTGAAGCTCTTCTTTAGGTGCTGATCCAGGGACCGCCTCGTGTTCTTGTGCTTGTTCTTGTACTGACTGTTCTCCTGTTACTGAATGTTGTTCTGTTGGCTGTTCTTGTTGTTCTGCTGATTGTTCTGTTGGCTGTTCTTGTTGTTCTGCTGATTGTTCTACTGATTGTTCTTGTTGCTCTTGTTGTTGAACCTTTCCTTGTTCAGCCGTGTTCTCGTTGGAGCCTTCTACGGCCTCAACAACCACACCGTCTTTATTCATCTCGCTCACTGGCTCTGTATTGATACTACTGTCCATCTCGTGATAACAATTTGCTCATCTCAATCTCATCTCATAGTAATGTCGTGCACTATCCATTTCTATATAATACAATTACGGTGACCTACTGGGAGATCTACTAAATGAGTTACTACGTGACCTACTATACGAACCACTACTAGTACTATCGCCTCTTTCCCTTTTCCTACCTCTTTGTCTTGTATTCAACTCATCACGCATATCGTCTGTAAGTATACCAAGACCAATAGCGGTGAAGAAATTAATGGCAAAAATTAAGTCTTCGTACTTCCCTTGGAATGGGAACATCCCTGGAAGATCCTCGGTGTTATCTAGCATTAGTTCCTTGAAATTAGGGGTACCAATTTCCTCTACCATCTCTTTGAGAAGGAATTTAATCAAAATTCTATTAGAAGAATCAGTGTCTTCCTCAGTCAACTTAACTACCGATAGCACTGTTAACGGGAGCCTCTCGGTGGCAATCAAGTACCCATATAGTTTACCAAAGTTTCTAATCCCATTCAACTCGGTTTGGTGGATTGTTTGGTAGTGGGTCTCGAACAACTTACTGAACTGCTTCCTGTATGCATTGAACTTGATTAAAAGGATCTCACATATAGTTCCATAGTACTTCGAATATGTCTTCTCTTGGATGCAACTTCTGATGATGATAGATGATAAGGTATCTGGTTTATAATTGAGTTTCAATAGCTTGTGAACTGCTTCTTCTGATGATAAACTAGACATAATTGTGAGATAAACTGTTTTCTGTAACTCTATAAGATCTGATTGGGTCATATCTACCACTTGTTCTTCCGCTTGCTCTTCTGCTTGTTCTTCTGCTTGTTCTTCTTCCTCTTGCGGTTCTTCTTTATGCACCAATCCCAACAGTTCACTTAATTCAGTTGCAATATCGGGGTATTCTTTCTCCTCTATTATTTCATCATGGTAGTACTGAAACTCATCTTCTAGGTCATACTCATGACAGTGCTCTCCCTGAACGAGGATTCTAGTAAAGTTTTTGAACCCTCTTCGTCTGATCTCCATTAACTTATCGATCTGGCTCTTGGTGTACTCATTCAAGGCATTCACACTGACCAAGCCCCTTAACTTATCTATGATTGGATAGAGAACATTTGCAGGGAGTATAGCACCATTTATTCTGAGGATCTTTACCACTAATCCTACTGAATCATTGGTAATATTAGACATCAACAATTCCAAAAGCTCAAGTATAATCAAACTGTTCAATACATGATAATTGACCAACTCACATAACAAGTCGATCTTTATAGGCTTATTTTCCACGTATTTATGTTTGAAGTCAATAATGAGCCTGTTTATCAACACTGCACCGATATCTGGGATCTTCCAATTAATGATATTAACCAAACTAGCTAATATCCATGCTGGTTTAGGCGACCTTTGAATTTTGTTGATAAATAAGAACTTCCCCTTATATAAGTCAAGTTTAGCCAACTCTACTGCTATCACTGCTATATTATCCTTATTAGCCCTATCTATCAACAACTCTATTGACGTTTTAAGCCGTGACCATTCATCTACTTGCATACTAAAGTCGCAAAAAATCTATGAGATGAGAGTAAGCTCTATAGCGTTTGCTCGATTGAAAACACGGATAAATCAGTTCAGAAAGACTGGTTTGGTGGTGGAAAAGTCCAGCGATGTTGATATACGAAGAAACAAAGTTCCAGAACCATTTAAGGCCGGGTCTTTGAATAAATGTGTTCAGATATTGAGAAATCAGTACGATGGCCTTCTCTTTGATGATAATCAGCAGCCAATAGATACCAGTAGAATCACTTCAAGAGACTTACAGGACTCGCGAAAGAGAGGCATGAACTTGCTTATCTTTAAGAACTTGTTGAGGTTGAAACAACACGAAAAGAAACCAGTGGATAAGAACCTTCTCTTGACCTTGCTAGGTATAAAGAAGAAGTCCTTGACTGACAAAGTAAAAGTTACAGAACAAGTACTAAAGTTGTTAGAGTCTGATTATGGGTTCGATAGGGCCAAGTATTTGTTGAAGCTTAGTTTCTATAAGAATCCTGTGGCCATGAACAAACTCTTAAGTAGTATCTTACAGAATTATAAATCTGAAAAGAAAATAGATCATGTGAAGAAATTGGAGAATATTGAAGATGCTTTGAAGGTGTACAATGACTGCAAGAAATGGGGCTACGAGCCAAATGTACAGACATATGCTATACTATTTGGTGGTATTAATAAAAATGTTGAATACGGACAAATGCCTAACGAATTATCAAAGAAGTTAGCTACCATATATGAATTAGTGGAGCTGCCATCATTGTCGGTGTTTAATGCATTGTTATCTTGTTTGGTGAAAGATTTTACTGGTGACCAATACGAGGCTTGGGACTTGTTCAATAAAGTAGATGGATTCAAACCTGACGCTCAGTCCTTCACTATATTCTTCCAGGGATTAGTCAAATTAAATGAAAGCAAAGTTGAACAGATAAAGGAGTCAAAGGTTTCAAAAAGTCAAAAGGCTATAGATATTTATCAGTTGAATAATCAACTAGTAGATTTGGCTCCTGTTTTATTGCAAAAAGTATCGTTTAAGCAGATAGATGCGTTCTTTATCTCCCAATATGTATCGTGTTTCATTAACCAGAGCTTCAACGAAGTTTATGGTCACAACTACTCGCCTGCAGGACTTCGAATTTTGAAGCAATGGCACCCTGAGTTGAATGAGTTTGTCACAAAGAACGAGATTATATTAAACCCAAGTAAGAACTCTGCTTCAAGTGAGGCCTATAGGTTTGAGAAACTCATCAAGGAGCTTGCTGTAGATAAAGAAACAGTGCCATCTGGGTTTGATCCTCGTGATGTATCAAAAAGAGATATACAAATTCCTCAAAATACCACACAAATAGCAGTGAATAAGTTTATTATCAGCAAGTTTGTTGAAGGATTAGCACAGTTGGATAGACCTATTCAGTTTATATCAAGTGTGTGGAAATTGCTTCACGAATTTGCAGGCATCAAGTTTGAATCTTATCCAAGCGTAAAGAAAGGAGAGTATGCGGTTAAAGTACACCACGAACCAACAATTGACCCCGAATTCGATGTAATAGACTCTAAAGTCATCGACGGGATAATTTCCAGAGTCAAAAAGATGTTCATGAAAGAGATGAAAGCGAGTATCATTGTATTGAATTTGATCAAATACTCCCAAATAAAAGACAGATTAGTGGCGAACTGGGCCTACGATAATGCGTTCCTGATCATAGAAGAAGAGTATGAACACTTTGTCAGATCCAATAGAGTTAAACGATTAGGGAAACAAGCATTAGAAGTAGATCAGCTTGAGTACTTGGCCAATAGTATCGAGTTATATTCTCAAATTGCAATTGTAAATTCCGCTAGAAAAGCTAAGCTTGAACATCTCGTCAATAGTATCGGCCGTTGCTTATGGTTGAGCACCAAAAAAGCCCACATTATGCCAAAAATGGCCAATGCCGTCAAGGCATTCCAATTGTAATTAGTGCGAAACTTGTACATAGATGACGTTAGTTATAATAAACGATCCATTAGGGAAGAACTATGAGGCATTGTTTGATAGAGTATTGAGCCAGAAACCTTCGTGTATTGACGTGTTCCTTGCGGGCGATGTGCGTTCTGCCCAGGATCTCAATGGTGTATTGAATCATTTATACGACAGGGTGAGATCACTACTGGCAGGCTACGGCTATGATTACAGATTCAATATCAACGTATTATTCTACCAACCAAACGTGCTGGCGTACGACTACGTGTACTGTGCAGCAGAAGAAGCGGCCCAACTACTGAAATTTAACGCCCAACCCATATCTGTTGAACTCACGAAATCGAGTCTTGTGATTGCTAAATCACCTGCAACCAAGAGGTACGATGTAGTAGCAGTAGGTGGCACATTTGACCATATTCACGACGGCCATAAGACATTGTTATCAATGGCGGTGTACTTGACCAGAACAAAACTCATTATAGGTGTAACAGACGATGTGCTCTTGAAGAACAAAAAATACAAGCAGTACTTACAGCCATTCCACCAAAGACTACTACTTACAGATGAGTTCCTCAAAAAGATATGTGACAAGCAGACATTTGAGCTTTACAAGATTGTGGATGTGTGTGGACCCACTGGATTTATCAAAGACATCGATTGTTTGGTATTAAGTAAAGAGAGTGCTAGTGGTGGTGAGTATGTTAATAACTACAGGAGATCAATCAATTACCCTGAGCTTGAAGTATTTGAAATCGGGTTGATTGGTGGTGACAACAAGCTAAGTTCTACAGACTTGCGGAAAGCTGATATGGAAAGAGATTCGACGACGTCGTAGATTACGGTATATTTTAATCAAACTCGTAGGTTACGATATATTATAATGCAAACTAACTCAAGTACTACTTGATTTGAATACCTTTATCAAAGATATTCTTTTTAGGATTCTTATCAGTATGATCTAAACCTAAATGACATAAACTAGTGGTTAATTGCTTATACAAGATAGTATCATCACCATCATCAATATATTTACCTTTATCATTTTGATCTGCTAATGCTATTTTAACCTTAGCAAAGTTCATATCATTAAGTCCTAATTTATACTGTAATCTCTTTTTTGTATCCTTTAGTTGTTCATCGGGGTAAACAAAGAATAAGAATGGGATTGAATGATGATAATTTGAATTTTTGTGGAAATGGAATACCGTTAAAATGTTGATATCATTAATGTACTTTTTGCTAAGTTCATATTCGTATTTTTCGATATCATCTTTAAATACCGGTACTTTTTGTGGACTTTTAAATGGCTTAATAAAGTCATATTTAGCCATAATACTTGATTCTACAAGGAATTCTCCAATGTAATAATCGAATGCATCATTCATAGATTCAACAGTTTTATCAAATTTGACATATTCAACATATTTGTTATGGTTACCACAATACATAAATATACTTGAAGCGTCTAGTTTACTCACATCGATATTCCGCTCTGGTAATAACTTCAATACTTCATTAACTAAATCTGTAGCGGTCTTATCCATTGAGATTAAAATTTCAAACTCTTCGTATTGAAGAATCCTATTTAACCAGTAAACTTTAAATGTCTTCATATTTTCATACTCCTTCAATGGCATTTTTAAAATCTCATACTCATAATTAACAACAGTTGAAATAGGTAAGTTCTTAGGAAAGTATTGTGCTAAATTACTTTTGGTTTTCATAGGGAATTTGTATCCTTGCTGGTTGACAATGAATAACCTTAAATACTCTGGATCTTGGTCAATCTTTGAACCAATTATTTCACTCAATTTCTCGTATGAATAAGTGGTTGAAACCCATATATCTAATGTGTCACTATCTCCCTCGTCTGACTTATCTTGACTGTCGATTATTTCAGAATCTTCTTCCATACCATCTTCTTCCATGGCAAGAGTTGAGTCATTCTTCATAGGCGAAACTCTGATGTGAAGTCTAGTACTCAAGAAATTGAAATACTTGGATAATTTCATGTTAGAATCGGCCAGTGATGCTACACAAATCAAGATATCTCCATAGTTGAGTTCATTCTTTTCAAATGTTAAATCAGTATCAATGATCTCCAACTTGCTTGGTGTGATCTCTTCAATAATTTCTAACTCCTGACTATCTTCCAAGTTCAAAAGCGATTTGATAGAAGGTATACAATTTTGGATAGTTTCATCCTTGGATACAATCATATGTGTTAACCCTCTTAATTCATTAGTATCAGGGTTGAAAAACTTTAAAAATATAACGATGTTTCCGGAACTAGTATCCAAGGACTTATAGATAGGTTTAATGTCTTTGCTAAATTTGTTGTACACTTGTTTCCAGTCAAATCTATCTAACGTAACTGGATTACTCTTTGTTTGGGATGTAATGGTAACCAAATCATTCCTGTAATCCTCAATGTAAAAAACCATTTCGTCGTACTTTTTATTGAATAGTTTAACGTAAACTGATGATAACGTCAAATCTTGTTCATTTGACTCCTGTAAGAGTTTGTTGAAGTCAGTGTAATCATCAACTCGATTAGTTTGATTATTACGATGACTGACTACTAATAATCTGTAAGGTAATTCTTCGAGTTGTTGATAACTGGCCACTGTAGAATCAATTCCATAAGATTCATTAATTTGATTGTACAAGGTGTAAATTGAATCGATTTTTCTTAAATTAATCACCAATGGTTGTAATACCCTGTCTTTGTTGGCAAGCTGTTTATCATAGAATTTAGTATTTGTTGGATCATAATAATAGTCAAATTCTGCATAGTTTTGAAAGTTCTCTAATGAAAGTAATTTGACATTGATATTGTACAATTGCTTCATTTTCAGGTCTTCGATTGATTTCATCTCTTGAAGCTGTTGTTCTATCTCTGCTGGTATAAATGATGGAACATATTTATCAATTTCTTCATCATCATCTGGTAAGATTTCTGGTAAAGCACTTTCTCTATAGTAAACTAACATGTAAGCACTTGTAGATCTTCTAACCAAGTTTTCATTTTGTTCTAACTTACTCAATTTAAAAAATTCTTCTTGACTTAACTCATTAGCACCAAAGTTATGATCAAATACTTCAGTTTTAGTCACTTTCCATACTCTATCATCTTCAAATCTCAACCAATCATCAACTGCAGCTTTTGGTTTAATCATAGCATAATAATGACCATTAGAGATTGAACCCTGATGTACTAAAACACCATGTAATTTATAATTCCAATTTTGACTTTTAACTTCATCACTCAAGTCTTCATCTAAATAAGGAGATAAATCAATTTCATTAGGGAATTCGTAAAAATCGTTAATTTTCAGGAGATCATCAATCATAAAATCATACTCGAACCTTTTTAATTGAAGATGTAATACTGGAGGAAATGATTCAAATACTACCCCTTTCTTAGCATCTTGATAACCGTATTCATCACCTGCTTGATATTTATTATCATCAGTTAACATCTCTGATTCGATATAATTATCAAAAGCAGATTTTAAGTTACTAAATCCTTTAACATTCAATTGAATATCCCAAAAATCTTCAACTCTCGATGATTCATATGGTACATTAATACATTTGATAAAACTTTTCATCTTTCCAACGAATAAATCATTTAGTCTATTTTCAATTGGAGTATTTTTCATTGAAGTTTCAAGTTTATCCATTAAAATTCTGTTTAATTCTTGAATATCATGTTGAGTGAAAGCATCATTTGAATCCCAACCAAAACTTTTGGTTAATTCTAATGTTCCAACTGGTACTTTTGAAGTTGATAATAAGTAAAAAATTTTTTGTAATGATAATGCAACGGAACTTTGCTTTTTAATCTTTTTATTAGATTTTACTACTGCATTTGGAGTAGTAGGAATTTGATATACAAGTTTCCTGAAAATTTTTGTGGTGAAATAACTCTGTAATAAAGAATTTAAATAACAAGTTGCCCCTTGATTATTTAATCCAACGTAACCAGTACATTGTTTTGAATCATAATCAATAAAGTTATACCATAAAACACCAGTTTTTGAGTCATCAATTACTTTAACATAAGCGGTAATATTAATTTGATCATTAGCAACTAATGGAGCTTCACCGTGAATTTTTGTTTTATATAATGCATTAGAATCAACAAATGATCCAAAACCCCAATCGGGTTCAGTATTACCAAATCTATGAAATGATGAATTTGATACATGACTTTTAGGGTTTGTTGGATTCCAAACATCGAATGCAAATTGTGCACATACATACCATTTTTCATTATCATCAATTGGGTGAGGTTCTAAATAAATTGAAATTGTATTACCATTACCATTGCCCTTTGGGAATAATAATATATTCCATTCATATTTACCTACTTTAAATCTTGGTCCTCTTATTTTATTATTTGAAAGACTTGACCAATTTTTAATATTCCAAACACTATATCCTTTGTCTTCAACAGGGTAATCAGGTACTGGTTTCATAAGAGTGTTACTCAATTCATCAAATTGATTAGCTAAAAGGGTTGAAGCTCCTGATTCAATGTGTTTACTATAAACACTAGAATCTGATTCAATTTTATCTGATTCAAATTGGTCAACTTCAACTACATCATCATCCAAGTCTGCAACCTTCTCGATGTCATCAATTGGTTGAGTTAACTTCGGATCTCTTACGTTATCAACATAATCATTCTCTTGATTATCAATTGAATTGGTATCAGAAATCATTTAAGTCAGTGGGCTACGATTTGTAATTTCCTTGAAAAAGGGAGATCAAATTGGTGTGCGCACTGTTGAATATTACACTACAAGAATACCACTATTACCGCACTACGATGTAAGCCTACCACGACTACAGAGTGAGTTTAGTTGCGTCAAGTCCATAATTGTAAATACTGCATAGTTTGGTAATGTTTAGATATCGTTAGGTGATAGTATTTGCGTGAGGGGGTTTGAGAGTGATAAGTTGATAGGATTTAGTGAGAATTAGTGAATATACAGTGACAATTACTATTGAATCTCTGTTGCAATAGTTGCAACCGTGATTTTCACAGAGTGGCAAAATAAAATCACGTGCTTTAGTTCAAATCAAAAAAGAATATCACGTGACAAGAAAAATCCGAATCCCCAAAACCTATAATGTGGTAGATATCACGTGTTGAGTTAATAGCCAGGTAGTGAACCACCTTGATGAAACCATAACGTGTTCAAAACCTACATGGTACCAACCGGCTATACAATAGCAGTTTGGTAACGAAGTCGTCAACAAATAGGCAAAGTTGTGTCATAATCCGGAAAAGCCTATTACACGATTGCTTATTTAACCAATTTGAGAATCGTGTTTACATTAGTTAAGTAATACAAATAAAGAATTTCCAAGACTAGTTAACCAAGAATCATTAACTAATTGAGTATACTAAGACCTTAAAGGTTTTACAAATGAAATTAGGTCATCTCTTCAGTATTAATGCCACTTATGCATGTATCCAATAAATATGTACCATGTATTAGTTAACCGGTAATTCCCATACCTGAATCTAGACTAACTACCTAATTGGTTATGAATTATTTACAAATTGTCTCGAGTAAGTGAGATTATCGAGAAATTGACAATAACTCCGGTATATAACCAAAAGTAATTTGCCCAATAAGGGAATTGACCGGTATCGATTAGGCAATTTTAGTGTCTAAACCAGTAAATATTCACCTCCTTTTTATTTTTCTTAGTGTTTTAAAATCGGTTAATATACACTCCAATGTGGTAGGTAAAATTTTCAAAATTTTGTTGATTTTTAATTCTTTTAACTAACTGTTAATCTTTTGAAATCTAATAGTCATTCCTTATTATTATCCCCTTAGGTTTCTAATTAATTAAGAGTTACATTCATTTAAATTAATAAAATGTTATTCAAGTCTTTCGTTACTTTAGCTTTAGCTGCAAGTGTTTTTGGTCAACCATTAGAACACGAACATCAACATCAACATGAAAAAAGAGCTGTTAAAGTTGTTACTCAAGTTAATACCGTTGTTGTAACTGCTGGTTATGGTGGAGCTGAAATTGCTTCTAAATCTGTTAGTTTAGCCGCTCCAACTGATACCGCTTCAATTTCTGTCAATACTGATACAACTTACACTCCTCAACTTCAACCAGTTTCATTTTCTAATCCAAGTACTTTTGAAACTAAAACTTCAACCCCATCAACTACTTCATCAGAATCAACTTCAACTGAATCTTCAACTGTTGGTTCAGGTGGTGCTAAAGGTATTACTTATTCTCCATACACAAACAGTGGTGGATGTAAATCAGCTTCTGAAGTTGCTTCAGATTTAGCTCAATTAACCGGTTTCGATATTATCAGAATTTACGGTGTTGATTGTGATCAAGTTAACTCCGTCCTTGCTGGTATTTCATCCAATCAAAAAGTTTTCGCTGGTATTTATGATGTCAGTGATATCTCAGGTGCTGTTGATACCATTTCTAAAGCTGTTAAAAGTAACGGTGGTTGGGATGTTATCGATACCATCTCTGTTGGTAATGAATTAGTTAACAGTGGTCAAGCTACCGTTTCTCAAATTGGTTCTTACGTTGCTGAAGCCAAATCTGCTTTAACCTCTGCTGGTTACACTGGACCAATTGTTTCCGTTGATACTTTCATTGCTGTTATTAACAACCCAGGTTTATGTGATCACTCCGATTACATGGCTGTTAACGCTCACGCTTTCTTCGATGGTTATTACACTGCTGACCAAGCTGGTGAATGGGTTTTACAACAAATTCAAAGAGTTTACGAAGCTTGTGGTGGTAGTAAAAGAGTTTTCATTACTGAAACTGGATGGCCATCACAAGGTGAAACAAACGGTAAAGCTGTTCCATCAAAAGAAAATCAAGAAGCTGCTGTCGCATCTATTAAATCTTCTTGTGGTAGTGCTTCCGTTTTATTCAATGCTTTTAACGATATGTGGAAAGCTCCAGGTTCTTTCAATGCTGAACAATACTGGGGTATTTACAGTAGTTAAATAATGATGGTTGGTTAGTTTTTTATATTATATTGTTTTCTTGATATCATATTTTGTTGTTATTAAACTGAGTTTTTTGATACCTTTATAACACAAAATTTTGAATATATGTTGTTTTCTAATATTTCTTACATTAAACTACACTAAATTACAATTAAATTTCTTCTCCTAACATTTTTAAAAATTCGTATCTACGTTTTTTTTCCTTTTCACTTTGATATGAAACTTCACTCGAATTCTCCTTAAAGAAAACTTCCCTCTTTAATATACTATCTAATCTTTCAGTCCATATACCTTCAATTCCTTCAATTGATAACACTTGTAACATATCTAACATACCATTTGGTTCTTTAATTTGTGCTAATCTTGCAATCCAAAGACGACAATATTCTTTAATCTTTTTAACGTTACCACTTGTTGCTTTAATAATATGCCCAATTAATGGTGGTTTCCAATGAATTTTTGAAAAGGATCCAAATGCTGCTAGTGGTGATTTACCTTCAATCTCTCGACAAAGTAAATCAAGTATTGAAGATAAATCATCCATCTCCATTTGAAAAAATCTCAGGCCAATTACATCATCAATTAGTGTACCAGGTTCAACATATTTAATATAATTAATTAACTCAGATTCATCTAGCTCATCTGATGTCCTAGATTTAGCTTTTTTACTTGATGAGCTTACTTTAACTTTTGGGCTTTTACCTGATGGTGTAACAGGTTCTGCAAAAATATTAGTTTGATTAGAAATAAAACTATCAGTATACTCGTTCGTCATTGTGGTAGTTGGTGGATTGGTTGGATCTTCCTTTTCACTAGCCTGTTGAGTTTCTGCTTGTCTTGGTGAAAGGAATTCTTCTTCCTCTTCTCCTTCATCTTCATCTAATTCAGCTAATACTGGACGACGTACTTTATCACTTTGTTTATGTAATGCTTCATCAATATTACTATTTTTTACTTGACTTATCTCTTCATCTAATGGAATATTCACTCGATCATCATACAGTGATCCTACTAATTCATTATTATCACCAGTTGCTGTTTTCCTTTTTTTAGTACTCAGCTCAATACCTAAATATGAATTCGACGTGAAATCCTTCATTGGTTGTGGTTGAATATTATTTTTCTTAGCATTTTCATAGTATTCAATATATCTTTTAATTCCATACTTAACAGCGAATTTTCTATACCTGTCTCTCCAACTTTGGTCTGTATGATTCGGATACCGTCTCATAACATCTTTAAAGAAAGATATAGGAACAGAAGGGCTTTCAGATATCAAAGATGATGATACATTCTTAATATTACCATCGGCCTCTAATTCAGCTAATTTCTCTTTTGCATGATTAATAACATTTAAACATAAAATATAGTCATCATCAGCAGTAAACTTCTTCTTTCGATCAGGAATTTCATCTAACGAGAACCGAATTCTGTTCCCCTTTTCATCAGTAAGAACTCTACCCTTTTCATCTTTTTTATAGCAATATTCTAACCTATCAGCTAAATGTTTTCTGTATCTACTTCTAATTGAATGTTTAGTATGACCACTCAATTGCGGAGCTTCAGCTAAAACTCCAAAGAATTTGTGACTTCCCCTTTCTGTTGGGTTCAATCTAATCTGCTCAAGAATGAATTCATCTTGTTGTGGGGTATATTTAGATGATTTCTTTAGCTTCATATAAAGGTCTAAATTTGGATTATGTTCAGCTGGCTGGTCGTCAGTTTCTCCATCTTGCCACCGATATAATGAAATATCTACAAGCCTCCCATTAGCTATGGAATCATCTACTAACTTTGTGCTGTAAACGGGAGAGTATTCTTTATAATTAAATGAACTCAAAAAGTATATACCCTTGTCAGGGGTTGGAGTACTAGAGACGATAATACCACCATAATTTTCAATTAGTGGCACATATTTAGACCTAGCAGGGTCATCATTTCTCATGTACAACAAGAGTGGCATACCACCACTATCTTTAAAGATATCAGATCTTGAACCAGAATTCATCATTTGGGAATTGGATGTTTATAAACAAATTTATTTGGTGTAGTGAGGCGGATGCGATTTTTTTCTAAAACTGATGGGGTCATACACGACCTCACCATATATTAATAATTAAATCTATTTAACAGTGTACTTGAACGATTTTTTCCTTATGAATAACGTTCTTCTTATCTAATTCGTTCCAGATAATCAAAGCCAGTAATTCTTGTCCTCTATCACAACCAGTATCAATACCTTTAGCAAATGTTTTAACATTTAATCCTCTTCTAGCATCATGTCCATAATAAACAACAGCTTGCTTTGCAGGTGATAATTCCTTTTGATACGAATTCCATACTTTTGACCAGCTAACTGCATTATCCTCGTGAGGGTCATCAGTTGTTTCATTGAAGTTTGGTCCAATAAGAGATCTCATTTCCAATACTTGGAGTGGAATTTGATCTTCTAAGTTTAAATCCCATCTTAAACCTCCATGAACAGCAAGACCTGGTGCCGAGTTTCTGGAACTAACGGTATCCTTAATACCTTTACCAGCTTTCTTTGAATAAACCGGTACATCACCAATTTTTTTAATTAATGAACAACTGTTGATATACTCAATATGTTTAGATTCAAGTTTTTTAGCTAATAAAAACTCAGGATCATCATTGAAGCCAGTATCAGAAAGAAGTTTTGGTTTCGAAATGTGTTTGGTGTTGTTATTAACGATAAATTCTGGGAAGTCTAACCCATGAAATTGTGCATAATTTTGTAACACATAGTATTCATGGTTACCCAATACACAGTCAATCTTATGGTCAGCCAAGAATTCAATCACTTTGGTTGAGTCAGGACCTTTAGTAACGAAGTCTCCTAACACCAATAAGTAATCCTTTGATGGGTTGTATTTAATCTTCCTTAATAAACTTCTTAATTGGATGTAGTGACCATGGATATCACCAATCATCACGAGTCTTTCATACTTTTTGGACCCACCAGTCTTCTCGTGGGATTGTTGGTTTTGAGCGTACTGGTCTATGTCAAAGTTGAATTCAAACTCATCGTCTTCGTCTTCCTCGGCTAATTGTAACTCATTAAAATCTGCTTGTTTAGTAGAAGCCAATGGCACCAAAGTGATATTCAAGTCAGATACCTTTTGAATATTGACTAACTCAATTGGTTTTGGAATAAATTGGTCAGGTAAGAATATCGTAAAGAAGTAAAGGAGTCCAAGGGTTAATAAACCTGATACTCCGTATAAAATATACTTAGTAGTTGGGCTTAGGTTGAATTCCCATTCTTCGTATTCTTCCTCATACTGTTCTTCTTGAACGTTAACTTGGTTCTTACTTACCAATGGAGTTCTTTCAGACATGTTAGACGAGTAAATTATGAGATGAGAAACGTTGTTATACAGGTTTTGACCCCATGGAACATGAGCCCACATGACGAGAAACACGTGATCACCAGCACCTGAATAAGTGTCAAACTATTATCCATTAAACTATTTACTAACCACCACCTGCATTTTCAGGCCTTGTAACTTCCTTTTGAATTACTAATTGTTTTGAGAGTAATTGTGTCAAATCAGGACTAATTTCTGTCTTGTTAGGCTTAGTTTGATTCTCTCTATTGATGATATCCACCATTCTTCTAAATTTCAAAAATAGTAATTCACTTCTAATAAGTAAGTTATTCAAGTTCATATGCATTGATAAGTCGTTCATATACTTAAGCACTTCATCGAATCTCCTAAGATTTTGAATAATTATCCTCTCGTTGTCACTTAAAACTGCCAATGCAAAGAATAAATGATACTGACTAGAGTGGAAATCGGTGAACAAAATCTCCCATAGCCTTAATACTTCATCAAATTCAAATTCCCTTTTAAACCATACTAAAAGCATTCTGAAGAAGAAGAACAAATCAGTGGACTCACATTTATCTAAATGTTTAAATAAGTCAGGTAACATAAATTGAACTAGCTGATTTAATGTTAACATTTGCTTCTTCATACCGCTTTGATCTCTAACAAAGTTTCTCTCCATTCTTTCCATAAAATGAGTGAAACTCCAAAATGCTAATGATTCATCTTGTAAAATTACGTATAATGGCGATAACAAATCTGTCATTCCTTGTACATATCCCAAATTTTCGTTATATTCATTAAAAGTCAATAAGATTTCTCTCATCTTGTATAAGTGAGGATTTCTGATGTTTGAAACATCAAATTCATCATCTTCTTCATCAGGTGTCTCGGGTGAACTCTCTCTAAGTACTGGTGGTACATTAGATCCAATGGCTGAAACTGACACTCTTCTGGGCTTTTGATTCTTGAAAATCTTTAAATGTCTATCGGTCCTATTGATATCCTTCTCAATTCTGAATTTTTGATCTTTCCAGAAATCAGTGGCTCTCTTTTCATCGTCATCGACCCATAACTTCTTGAGTTCAAAATACTGCGACTCTAAGCTAGCTTTAATGGCGGTTCTATCTTCTTCTGAAGAATCCCATGGGAATACTCCTAATAAGAATAACCATGCTTCACCCCTAATGATTTCAGCACACCCTCCATGAAATATTCTATCTTTTATCTCTCCTACTGTGAATCTTAATCTACCACTGTAGTCAAAAAAACTTTCCCATTCAGCCTTATTAATCTCTTGACGTCTACTGGCTTTGCTGACTTCGGCATCCGTCAAAATTTCATTACCCAATTCTTTATTAATCACGGTATACATTTCGTCATTGATATGAAATTTCTTTTGGCTTTCTTCTGCTTCTTCTTTAACTTGTGCAGCCCATTTAGCCAAATAAACCCTTGCACCTTCAAATTCATTCCCGATTCTTTGTACTTCTGGCTTATTAATTAATTGTTTAATTGGCAATGGTGCATGCTCATCAACGATATCAATAACCTGATTCTTTGTCTTTGCAGAAAATGTTGCTACAGTTTCTAGAATCTTCCATTTTGCATTAGCAATTACTTTATTGAAATCAGACAATTGAATTTGAGCAGGTTTATTATCAGTTTTTTGCTTTGGCTTTTCCCTAAATGGAGCAAAATTACGAAGATCATCACTTGCAGGATTAACTAAAAATACTGAAGGTTCAATTGTTGATTTAACAAGATTACAGTAGTTTTTAAGTACTGACATAAACTCTGAACCACCCCAAATGACAGAACCGTCTTCACTAAAAGTTTCAAAATCTTGGTTACGTTTTTTCTGACGTTGTTTAGTAGAAGGAGATTCATCATCATGAAAGAAAACTATCGGTAACTTTTCCCCGTCTAAAGTATTGATGACGATAGATCCATACCACATTCCAATCGAAGGGTTTCTGACTTGAATTGAGTAAATGTACGAGATAGCAACACTAAAGCTATAACCAGTTAATACAGAAGATGTAGGCTTTGATACAAAAGTTGGTAAATTTTTGTCATTATCCAAGTCTTGCATGTCTACTTGTTGGTAAGCCTTAATTTCAGGACCATTCAATTGGCTTTCAGTGGTAAATGATACTAACACGTCATTATTTGTAGCATTTGGGCCCTTTGAAATCGATAAAAATCCTGGTACATTATCCCTTTTAGATGATGTTGGATGTAAGTAAGCTTTTGATTTGACGTATATCAATTCTACTTCACCCGTTAAAGCACTTGTCTTTCTAGGCGCCATTATTAGTTTAAAAAGTTGGCAACTACAGTATTTAAACGGAAATAATTAACTGATAAAAAACTCATGACTGCGGCATACATTTATTTACGAACCCACACTATATAGTACAATTACCTATTAAAGGTATAAGGAACCAGCAGAAACGATATCTCTATGCACCAATTCCAAAGCTTTTTCCATTTTAGTCTCTAATTCAGAATTACCAATTGTTTTAGCGGCGGAAACCATTTGTCTAATCATTTCTTCTAACCGTTTAAATGTACGAATAATTGACCCTTCATACACGTCAGTCATTTTACAAATTTGGGTAAATGTTGCATTCTTACACCATGCATATGTTACTTCCATTAATTCACTTCTGAAACTTTCAATATAATCTTTTTCAACAATTTCAATTTTACACTCTTTGGATATCTTAGCAATTTTTAATGCCATATCTTGCAAGTTCTTCAATGGTTCAGCTAATTCAGGTTTTAACCTTGGAGTTTCTTTGGCTTTCTCTTGGAATACACAGCATGATAAAAGGGCTGCACATTGTTCTGGAGTTAGGTCATTAAATGTACCATTAAAGATTAACTCAGTTAATAATAACTCATCCCCTGTACTGATCTCGCACGCTACTCTACCTTTGAGCTCAATAATATCATTTTGAGTAGTGAACCCTAACCTTCTTAATACTCTCTTTCTGTACTTTAAATCATCAAGTTGAATGACCGCTTTGGTCTCTAAGATCTTATCCTTGAGTGACTTGATCTCTTCTTCCATTTTTACCTTGTTATCATACTTTTGGTAAAGCTCATTAAATCTCACAGATCCATGAAGCGGGTTCTTCATCATCTTAGATTCGAGAACTTCAATCTTTCTTAAAAGGATCTTGAAATCATCATCATTGATCTTCATACTGTTGACAGGGTCCATAGTTGGGAGCCCATCAGGGAACTTCTTTGGTAATTCCTTTAATGTTTTGAGCAAGTTTCTCTTAGCTGATGAACTCTTAAAGTCTGTTGGAACCTTCAACCTCACACTGCTAACTTGTCTGATAGAGTCTAATGTTATAGGGATATACTCTGCTCTAGACTTTTCACCTGATCTGCTGGGTCTGATCCCTTCAGGTAAATCTGGACTGAATGGTTTGATTAAATTGACCGGTGAATCAACAAACATCGTGTAGATAAACACCTGTACAATGTACGCTTCGTGATCACTGTACACTACTGAAGACCTCTTAGTTTGCCTCTTACTAAAGGATTGGACCATACCCCAGCCATAATCATGTTCACCAACCTTCACTTTAATCACTCTTCCACTCTGTAAGTATGGTAGAATGTGACCTGGGTGTGTAATGACTTTTTGAGCATCTTCTTGAAACTTTGTTAACTGTTTCTTTAAGTCATAGTACTCTTTCACAGTGCTTTCATCATCGACTTGAATACTTGATAACTCGTTGGTTAATTCTACCAACCTGCTTTCCATCTTTGGAACTGACGATGCATTTTGGAATTGAAAGAACGAGCTTTCTAACATAAATTCAGGTGAAATACCTTCAACTCTCATTAAGTTTAAAATCATATTGTATCCCAAATGGAATGCAGAATCTAATCTATCGGCTTGACCTTTGACCATACCTTTAGCAACTGGTGGTTCCATCTTTTCATCGATCATCATGATAACAATACCACGATCATCCAAACCTCTACGACCTGCTCTACCAGACATTTGAATATACTCACCTCCACTAACCCAACGGAATCCTACACCATCCCATTTACGAACTGATGTAAATACCACAGTCTTAGCTGGCATATTAAGACCAATGGAGAATGTTTCTGTAGCAAATAAAACTTTGAGTAATCCTTCTTGAAACAAAATTTCAATGATTTCTTTCAAAATAGGCAACAAACCAGAGTGATGAATACCGATACCTCTCTTAAGTAATGGGAGAATGTTCTTGATTTGTGGTAATTCTCTATCAGTTTCTGGTAATAAACCAATAGCATTATTGAAAATTTTGCTTAATGCATCTCTTTCGTCGTCGTTATTGAAGTCTAACTTCGACATCTTCAATGCTAATGTCTCACAGTCTCTTTTGGAGAATGAGAATACAATAACTGGGTTATATCTTTTCATATAAATCATCTTAACAATCTTATAAATATCTGATTTACCGTCATTATTGCCATCTTTCCAAGTTTGACCCTTTTTACCTTTCTTACCGTCGATAGATCCAGGATCTTCTCCCATACTATCGCTGATTTGTGCCATGGCCTTTTGGAAATTTTCCTCTCTAAATGTACCTTTCTCATCCACAACTAAATGAATTCCGTCACCACCAGCTGGGAACAAGTAATGTTGTAAAGGAGTTGGACGGAAATCAGTGTACACAACGTGGCAAGGTTGTTCATGAATTTTGACGATCCATTCAGCGAATTCCATAGCATTTGGGATAGTTGCGGATAAAAACACATAATGAACTTTATCAGGTAATAAAATGATCGTTTCTTCCCAAACCACACCTCTTGATTTATCTCTCATATAGTGGACTTCATCAAATATGACCCAGGCCACTTCTCTCATAACCTCTGACCCTCTGTATAACATACTTCTTAAAATTTCGGTTGTCATAACCAAACATCCAGCATCTGGATTAATGGTAACATCACCAGTCATCAACCCTACATCACCAAACTCTGCAAGCAATTCTCTGTACTTTTGGTTACTTAAAGCTTTGATGGGGGATGTATAAATGACTCTTTGTTTATCTCTTAATGATTGAGCAATTGCATACTCTGCCACCACTGTTTTACCAGCAGATGTATGGGCTGATACTAAAACAGACTCGTTTCTATCTATACAAGAGATGGAAGTGTCTTGGAAAGGATCCAATGTGAATGGGTAAGTTCTGGCGTCATTAACTCTTTTATGTTCACTGATTGGCACATATGGATAATTTGGTGGAATGGCAACTTGGTGCCTAACTTGATGCCTAAGTTTCAATTGTCCAGCACCAGAAGCATCTTGACCATCCGGTGCTGAAGACCCTAAGAGCCCACTAGACGCAGCAACTTCTCTAGATGCTTCAATCTCTAATGCATCCGATACAACTGCTTTAATCTCTGGCTTCTTTGTATCTTGTTTCTTTATTTTAGCATTACCGTTCTCATCATTTGATCTCTTCTTTGAACTTATTGAAGATACAGGCTTAGATGGCTTGATCTCTTCTATCTTAGGCTTACTATCTACGTGAGGTACGTCTACAGGAGCCTCATCGAAAACATCAAAAAGATCATCCATGTTGTTTAGTGAAAAAAAAAGTTGCGATGAGATACGAGAATTTATTACTATTATACATCATGGAGAACCTTAAGGGTATTCCATTTTTCTCTATCATATTCACCAATTACAGCACTAGGGATGGAACTAACACGGGAATCGTCCAACGAGTGTCTTGAACGAATTTCCCAGAAGTCAACTTCTTGATTTAAATCGTATTTCTTTACTTGAGCCTGCTTAAGTAAAGTAGGTGGTGCAACAGTTAATTTGGGATTAATTTCCTTGATTGATGACTTTCTAGATAGTAATTGCTTGAAAGACCTTTTAGGCGATGCACTACGCTTAGGAGATGTTGATTGGGATCGTGATATGTTAGATCCTACACTCTTCGACTTTGTATGATTGGATGATTTCTTGGGGGAGTTGGACACTTTAGAACTCGATGAATATAGTGAGAATTGTGTTGACATTAATGAGTTAGTATGATTGTGGGACTGGAAATCAAGATCCATTGACTTTCTAAAGAGTTTCTTTGGGCTTTGGTATAATCTCTTTATTGGGGATTGTTTTACCGGTTCTAGTGCCTCAAATGGTGGTGGAGTTGATACTCTAAATGAATCTTCAGATACTGCAATTCCTGATTGCCGTGATCCACCAGAGGCATTCCTGAACGTCTGAAGTGAAGGTGCACTCATTGATCGATTCAGGTGGGTAAATATTGGTCTTGCTAATGTCTGGTCTTGTCTTGATTGCTCTTGCACGCTATTATTACTATGTAAATCACTTAAATTATCGATATTATCAACTGTAGGTTCTAATGGTGGTAATAAGTAATTATCCTGAGTTAACGTTAGTTGACTATCATGCAAAAGGTTGTGATCACTAACGATTCTTGATATTCCTGGTATGTTCAAGTTTGCACCCGAACGGGACCTAAAGTTAGAATATGATCGGGAAGTTTCGTTCCAGTCGTTGATAGAGATATGGTTGATGGAAGGAGTTTTCTGAATCCATTGTTTCTTCATGGTTCTAGGGATCTTGAACTCTTCTACATCCTGCTCTAATCTCTCGGTTTGATCAAAGTCTTTAAACTCATCTTCAATAGACGGTGAATGAGTTTCTTCTCCAAACTCTGATATGTAAGGAAGGTTCACCGAGTGGTCATCTTCGACTTCAAATTCCACAGTCTTGCTGTGGTAATTATACTCTCTTATATACTCTTGATCTTTTTCTGGTTCAAGAGTTTCAGTAGACTCGAAAGATCCTCTATTGAACTCCAGACTCTGCTGTTTACGTTTTAATGCTAATATTGGACTCTCTCCTTTCTTTAACACCGCTGGGAGCAAGCTTTCGTTGATATTCTGGAGAAACACTCTCTCGTCATTGATCGAATTCCATCGTTGTTGTCGTTTAACTTTAGGATTTAGATGACCGGTAGTTTTGCTTCGCTTCACTTGGTCGTAGTTTTGGCTTATAGAAGTATCTGAATTGCTATTGGGTATCAATGTTTCGTGACTTTTTGAGCTGCTGGATTTAGGGATATGTACATTTTGTGTTGGTTCAGGTTCTTCCATTGAGATCCTGTAATGCAAGGATTCAGGTTTTGAATTAATGTGTTTCGGTACATTCACACTCATCCAGTTATCACCGTTTGTTTGCTGTTTATCCTTAAATTTTACGTATTCTTCGATGGATAATTTTGTTTGGGAACTGGTAGAAGTTGAAGACGATGCTACCACATCCGTATCCGCTAGATCAGTTGTTTTTGTATGGTATAAAACGTATCCAGATACTAAGGTTATAGTAGCTAGTATTACTTGTATCACAGACAATATCAGTACAGGTGTATTAAGGGTTGATGATTGTTGATGGAATAAGTATATCACAGAAATTACAAGGCAGAATACCTTTGTTAACGTATCAATCACTAACTTCACTAATAAATTGAATGGCACTAATCGTATCACTAACCACACTGACACTAGGTAACTTGAAATTACTGATAATAACAAATGAATTTGAGGAGAATGAATATCACGAACCATTGCCACAAGGGCTATGGAGCCTAGTGCTAGACTAACCCCGAGTAATAACGCATTGACCAAATGATCTCCAGTATTAAACTGTCGAAAGAACATGTAATGACAATTGATATTTGGCGATGGGATCAAGTCGGATAATTTTATTGCTTCAAGCTGCGTTAAGTTCAATGTACAATTGGGTAACTTAGGCGGAATTTGTCTCTGATTGTTCTTTAGTTCCCTAATTGGATCATTTCCTAAATAAAAGAAGTTTCTTATTGATAATATTTTGTTTATCTCACATCCCGAATAGGTAAATTTTTGTTGCAGCCAAAATCATAATAACAACCAATGAGAGTACTAATTAACAACGAACAGTCGATGCCATCAAGGAATAGTAGTTATTGTTCGAGAGGTATCAAAAACAGGGGAATTAGGGTATCAAGAGAATCAGAGTGCCAAAAGAATCAGAGTGTCAGGAGAGTGTAAAAAGAACCAGAAAATTTCACAAGTACGTTAATCAATATATTGGGATATAAAACCTGCTAGCTGGAGTTCATTAATAACCAAATGAATAATCACCAGAAACCCATCTGTTAACCATATCTAAAGAGTTTTCTGGTTGATCAAATGGAACCATATGTCCACCATCAAATACTCTCAAAAAAGTGAATTTTTCATAGTTTTTAACATCACCAGCATGAGTTTTTCCATTCTTCCATTTTTGAACTTTTGCATTAGAGAATCCTTCACTACCACTCCATTCGAGTCTATTGGTCCATGCTTGATTACCTAACCAGTTACAAATAAAATCTTTATCACCTGCATAAATTAATACTGGTAATCCAGATTCTAATACTTCTATAATAGCTTCCTTATAATCTGGTTTCATCCAGTCTCCTGTAAACATAAAATTTCTATTGATATCAAAATTACATCCTTCGTAAGTATCAACTTCTGCTCCAACTGCTTCTTTAACTTCTGGTAAATTTAAATATTTATCAATATTATCTAATTGTGCGTAACATAATGAACTACCTTCACACATTGTTCTAATATCATAAACATTTCTACCAGTTTTTTGATATGGTCCCATTTGGGCATTATTACAGTAAATTGTTGCGGGTACACAAGTCCATGCAGATGAAGTTTCATAACATGATTGAATTAATGAAGTACATCTTTCGATTGATCCTGCCATTGAATCACATTCTTCTGGTTCTAAAACTGATGGATATCCACCTTCACCACATGCCATTGGTTGGTAATATTCATATTGAACTAATACATCGGTTAATCCATTACCAATTAAAACAGATTCTAATTCAAAGTTTTTCTCTGGTGCATCTAATATAGTTTTAGCAATAATTGGAATATAGTGTCCCCCATAAGATTCACCAGCAATATGAAATTTAACATCTTTATATTCTGGGAATTTTTGAAAGAATAATTCCAAAAATGCTAATACATCAACTGCAGCTGCTTTAGTATCAGAAACAGATTCTGATGAGTATGAATATCCAACATTAACTGGTTGATCTAAAAAGATAACAGAAGCATTATTATTCCAAGAATAAGGATTTCTAATTGGTTTTAAATCATCCCCAATCGAGGCAGGTCCTAATTCAAAGAATAATCCAGTTAAAGAAGAACATCCTGGTCCACCATTTAACCATAAAATGATTGGGTCATTCTTTGGGTCATTTCTACTTTCGAAAAACCAGTAGAAAAAATGTTTATCTTCTTCATCGAGGTCTAAGTATCCAGTGTATTGTTTAACATCATCAATTCCTAAAGATTTTGGGGTATTTTTACCTCTTAATTTATAATTTGAGTATTTATCATTAGTGACATGAAAGTCAAAATCTTGTTTAGTACTTGATTTACCAGGAATTTTTGCTTTCAATGAGCTAACAACATTTGGGTAATTTAATAACATTTCTGCCCATAATTCTTTAGTATCTTCAGTTAATTTCGAAACTGGCTCATTTAAGAAACTACCAATGGATTCAAAAATTTGGTGAACTTTACTACTATGGTGGTCATTTCCAAAATTCATATGTTGCCTTAAAGCATCAACATTAAATGGATTTTGAATTGATAATCCATTAATTGTTGCTAATGTTGTAGCAATTGTTAACACACTCGAAACTTTCATGTTAGTATTTTTAGCAATTACAGAAATAAGGGATGAGATATCTTTTTATAGTTGAACCCACAAAATTAAATTAATGATGGTCCTGCATAAACCTTATCCTTGAACAGGAACCAGCTATTTTTTTTGTCTGGCCTTAACTGAAATGAGAGTAAAAATGTACTTAAATGGTCAGCACTGTGTATAATTCAAAATATTACATAATTTTAGTGCCATTTAAGTATAGGCAAAACGGCGATAAAAGGATTTCATTTTGGTAAAAGTGACGAGAGTGATGGAAGCTAATCGTGTGTGGGTTGATAAGGGCTAACATATAGAGGTAGATTACTGATTGTTGTTATAAGGTTGGTTTTAATAATGTATCATGATTATTCTTGCATTTCTTAAATACGATAAGAATTGTATGTCCGTTATTAAATCCGTTATCTCTACCGCTCGTAATTCGGTATTGTTCGTCACGAATTAACTTGTAAATAGTCCCAATGTATCGAGTAATCGAATACCACAACCACTCACCCACTAGTTAAGTTTAACAGCAATCCACTACCTGAACTGTAATGGCTCAGATCTCGGATCTCCAGGTATCGCACAATTTCTATGGATATACCAATATCAATTTGGGATAAAAAACTTGGTCTTGCTGGTAAAGGAACCACAGGCACGGTTGAAGTATACCGTAAGAGGAAGACAGGCAAATTATATGCTGTCAAACGGTACGATTGTCATGATCAAGGTGAGTCATTTGCTGAGTATAAAAAGAAGACATACAACGAATATAAAATGTTAGCATCAATACCACACATGAACGTTGTTAAACCGTACAAATTTCAAGCATCGAAATTACATGGCAAGACATACCTCTACCTTGAATACTGTGGGAGAAGGACTTTTCAAACGATTTTTAAACAGAATGAAAGAGATATTTCAACTGGTGAGTTATATTGCTTTATCAAACAAATTTATTGTGGAGTACATTTTATGCATCAAAAGGGGATATGTCATAGAGATTTGAAGTTTGATAACATCATGATGAGTGAAGAGGGATACATTAAACTCATTGATTTCTTGGATGCTAGAGATGTTAGGCATTGTTATGGACTAGTAGGTACAACACCATTTATCGCACCTGAAGTATTTAGTTCCCTTCATTACAATGGTATGGAAGTAGATATTTGGTCATTTGGAATCATTTTATATAACTTATTAGTAAAGAAGTATCCTTGGAAAATGGCAAAGGTTGAAGATAGTCATTTCAATGATTATCAAAAGACAGGTAAATTACCAGGCATCGAACACTTACCTGATACTCAACAAGAGTTTTTACGTAATTGTTTACAAATTGATCCTGAAAAACGGTATACCACAGAACAGCTTAATGAAAATGAATGGTTTGGTAATATAGTTCATTGTCATAAAGATAACGCATGTCATCATGATCATAAAAGACTCTATGTAATTTAGTAATGAGATAACTTTTGAATAAAAAAAAAAGCAGTCACAACAGCCACTAGAGGTATTAACAAGTATAACAGTGTGTTAATATTGATTGATTGCTATTAAACTAATTGTGTATGACTGAAAAACCTTATTGCTTAGTAAAACAATGAAATTTCGAAAAAATAGGGCCAGTTGGTAGTAAGATATGTGGCAAAAGAAAAGAGTCTCATATAGAGTCAGTAAGAGTCAGCGCCAGAGTTAAAATGAGAAGTCCCTTACCAAAGAAGAAAACATCCTTACACCAAAATTGAACTAAATATAATGATGATTCATAATTTTTTTTCAAAAGTAAATTCAGCAAAATGCTTTCAAATTCTATTCGTTCTTCATTAAGAAGAAACTGGAGATCATATGCATTATCTACCAATGCTAAGGCTTTAATATCCAAGTCAGTTCAAGACATTGACCCAGAGATGGCTAATATATTAGACTTAGAAAAGCAAAGACAAAAACATAGTATTACATTAATCCCATCAGAAAATTTTACATCAAAAGCAGTTATGGATTTATTAGGATCTGAAATGCAAAATAAATATTCTGAGGGATACCCAGGAGAAAGATATTATGGAGGAAATCAAATAATTGATATGGCAGAATCATTATGTCAAAAGAGAGCTTTAGAAGCATTTGATTTAAATTCAGAAGAATGGGGAGTTAATGTTCAACCATTATCAGGAGCACCTGCTAATTTATACGCTTATTCAGCTATATTAGAAGTTGGTGATAGAATTATGGGTTTAGATTTACCTCATGGAGGACATTTATCTCATGGATACCAGACTCCAACAACTAAAATTTCATACATTTCAAAATATTTTCAAACTATGCCATATAGATTAAATGAAGAAACTGGATTAATTGATTATGATACTTTAGAAGCTAATGCTATATTATTTAGACCAAAAGTTATAGTTGCAGGAGCATCAGCTTATTCAAGAGTTATTGATTATGCTAGAATGAGAAAGATTGCTGATAAAGTTGGGGCTTATTTATTAAGTGATATGGCCCACATATCTGGATTAGTTTCCGCAGGTGTTACTGAATCTCCATTCCCATATTCCGATATTGTTACTACAACTACTCATAAATCTTTAAGAGGACCAAGAGGGGCAATGATTTTTTATAGGAAAGGTATCAGAAAAGTAACCAAAAAGGGTAAAGAAATTTACTATGATTTAGATAAGAAGATCAATTTTTCAGTTTTCCCAGCTCATCAAGGTGGTCCACATAATCATACAATTAGTGCTTTAGCTGTTGCATTAAAACAAGCTACATACCCAGAATATAAACAATATCAAAAGGAAGTAGTCGAAAATGCAACAAAATTTGCTGATCAATTGAAGAATAAAGGTTTTAAATTAGTTAGTGATGGTACTGATACTCATTTAATCTTAATTGATTTAAGATCAAAAAATATTGATGGTGCCAGAGTCGAAGCAGTTTTAGAAAGAATTAATATTGCAGCTAATAAAAATACTGTTCCAGGTGATAAATCCGCTTTATTCCCATCTGGTTTAAGAGTTGGTACTCCCGCAATGACAACAAGAGGTTTTGGTGAAGAAGAATTTGAAAAAGTTAGTCAGTATTTTGAAAAAGCGGTTGAAATTTCAATCAATTTAAAGAAACAAGAATCGGGTGCTAATGCAAAAGATTTATTAAATTCTTTCAAAAAATTGGCTGATGAATCAACTGATGTTAAACAATTAGCTGAAGAAGTCTCTAATTGGGCTGGAAGTTACCCAGTGCCTGGTGATTTATAGTTAATAAATAATTTCGAATCGCGCGGTCAAAAATAGATCTTATGAGTACTAGAGTTGATTCAAGGTCTTTAATTGATGGATCAAAAGTTTCAAAAGCTATCTCTTGGTCCAATAATGGATTTGTTGCGTATTCGTTACCCAACTCTCAGTATAAAGAGAATTTATTCTTAACTTATTTAGAGAATATTGATGGTACAATTTGGCAACCAGCAAAGGCTCAAAAGATACTTGTTAAACCAAATGCTGAGAATAACGTTGCTCCAAGACTCTCAATCATTGAATGGAGTAACTTAAACACTGATTTAGCGATTACGGATGAGTTTGGTAACTTTTATATATATTTATCAGGAGTTGGTCTTATAAATGACGATAGTTTAAAAGCTTCTTCGTCATCCGATAGTTCACCAACTTACGAATTGACAGCATATAATCATTTGGAAATGATATATAGAGATATCATTAATAATCAAGTAACCCAAAGACCTAACCCAGCTGCACAGTTTACTACGTTTGCTTGGTTACCACTAGAGAAAACTCAAATCTATAATAAAGAGGCTAAATTAGTTAATATTCAAGATGCAAATGCTTCCAAACCGTTTGCTTATGGTTATGGAGTTAATCAGCATAACCCAAAGAGTCTTGGTCATCCTATTTCCACTAAGCAAGCATGTATAGCATTAAGAAGGAATGGTGAATTAATTCTTTATTATCAGGGTGAACATAAAGTAGAATACTATAAATTATCAATACGGTTATGTGAAGGAGTAGAATACCCTTTAGATATTGATATAGCTTCTTTTGGGTTCCCTAACGAAAAGAAAATCCTCCTAGTAACTCATGATTCATTATCAGATAAGATAAGGACATATAGTATTAACATTGATTGGGGGTTCCTTGTTGATGCAGCTAGTAAACAAAAATTAAACCCTCATTATAATACTCCAAAACAACTACAGAAATCGCCAAGTATGTCCGTATCTTTAACAAATGAAATGGTTGCTAATATCGACAATGAATTTGATGCTATTAATTACGATGACGATTTGAACAACATCCTCAATGACGATGCTATGGATATCGACGAAAAACCAATTAAGGAAGAAGATAACGAAGAAGCAAAGTCATATGATCCTAAGCACAAGATTGGAACTTTGATTGACCTTCATGTTTCATCGCCTGGTATTATTGATGGCACTCCACTTGAAATTATCATGGCTTATGAGTACGTTGATGAAAATTTGAAGTTATTCACCTTAATCCAACGACACACCATCGAGGAGTCATCGGAGTTTGTATCTTCTGTGTTTACAGATATTGGTAGCAAGAAAGGTGTATTAAACTCTGATAGCAACATTGAAACAGAGTATAAAGTAGTATTGAAGGATCAACAATTGATACCAAAGAAGGTAGAGACATTCTTTTCGATGCACTACAGTATAATACTTGTTTGTAATGATGGAACTGTAGAGAGTATTCGTAAATCGAATACCAAATGGATAACATGGCAAAATAATGGCACCAAGAGGGAAATCCCCGAGAGTTTAACTTCCATCGCAGATATTGGATTTCAATACCCTAACCTTGACATATCAGGAAAGAACCCTACAATGATCACTATATCACCCAATTTTAATTGTTACGCTTATTGTGAATTGAACGGTGACTCTACTGACCTCACCGTTGCATTTGTAGAGAGGAAAACCACTACTGGAATATCAGTAGATGAACTTTATATCACGTCCGTTGCATTTGCATTCCACCATGCATTATCTTGCTATACTAATACTTGTTCTGATGATATACTTATATCAATACAGCTTGAACTTCAAAGAGCTACAAAACAAATTAAACAATTAGTGACCGATCCCGTGAAACAATCAGATGCAATAGAAAGCTTTATTGAATCAATCCTTTGTGAATCGCATAAGGCAATCAACTTTCAATTAGATATATTTAGCAAGGAATCTGTCGATAAGTTAATTTCGAATTTACCACTTCAAAAGCTTTTATCATTACAATTAGCTCTTGGAAGCATAGAAGGGCGCAAGAACCATATATCTGCAAACATTGCATGGGTAATTTTAAACTTGAGAAGTGCATGTTTTGGAATAATGTTTCTGCTATCAAGTATCTATCGTCAAATATCAAAGAAAAAACCCACTGAAGATACCCTTGAAGACTCTATTTCAAGAGCAGAATCAATTATATCACTTACCGGTAATATCAGATGGATTATTGAGCTCATTATTTGTTTAAATCAAGAAATGATTCAAATATTTATGGCTAGAAATACCCCAGAAAAGAGTAAAGTATTCTTCGAGAATTCAATTGTACTACCAATTTTATTGAGTAAAGTACCCAGATTACTTTTGATGCACGCTTTATCATCGATTGGTAAAACTCATGAAGTGCTCAAGAGATTGAATAAAGATTTAGCTGAGTCAAATAAGTTATTTACCCCCATGAAGGATGCATTAAATCGTTATTTCACCGCTTGTGCTCATTCTCCATTGAACTTAAACTTGTATGAGAATTTCATTAGGGAATGTGATACTTATATTAAAACAGAAACTGGTAATCTAGCTAATAATAAACCAAAGGGATACCTGTTAAAATTAGAACAAAGGTTAGTATGTCATGGGAAAATTGCTGAAGATTATATGCCGATAGCCAAATGGGTTGTAGGGAAGCAAGCATCCTTAATCAGTAGGGACTTAAAAGTTGCCGAAATGTTTTATTATGACGTTGATTGGCTCGATATTGGATATAAATCTAAAGTTGAGTCGATTAAATTTAAGTCCAATGAACAATTAAATCAATCGTTCTCATATAAGAATCAACAGCTGATCCCCCGTCAAATGTTCAATAAAAGGGAAAAAATTGATGTATTAAGAAAAGTATTATTTGATACAAAACACTTAAAAAACGTACGAAAATGTGTTAGATGTCGGTCAATGTCATTGATTAATGATCCGTTAGTATTCAGTTCTAATGCTTTAAGCTTATGGACTGTTGTGTTTCAAAGGACTTGTGTATGTGGGAGTGCATGGGTGAATCTAGATTAATATATACTAATCGCTCATTTTCTCTTTAGTCTCTTCCAGATCACCTATTGGCTCTTTTGCAGTGAGATTAGGATCAGCTTGTGGAGTAGCTTTAGATTGAGCTTCAGCCTTAGATTGAGCTTCAGCCTTAGATTGAGATTCAGTATCAGATTGTGAGTCAGTTTTAGATTGAGCTTCAGCCTTTGATTGAGCCTCAGCAGTTGCTTTAAGTCTTGCAATACGTTTAGCCGTACGTACCATAACAAACGGTAAAGCAATATTTGCAAGAACGATCCATGCACATAATATACCGATATATCTACCAACATTACCTTTCCAAACATCAAAATATGCCACATGCATCAATTTATAAGCTTGATAAACCGGTACTGCATAACCATATCTATAAAAAATTGGAGCAATAGCAATTGGGGATAATGTAGGAGCTAAATTAATAATGATGTTACCCACAAGGATAAAACTAATTAAATAAGTTTTATCAGGAACCACCAATAAAACCAAACATTCAAGTAAGGAACCCATGGCGGACATTACTAAAAAGCCAAACAACCAAATTACAATAAAACCTGCTTGACCAAAAGTTTTATTAAAGGGCATACCAAAAGCAGTATTTAACATAACATACGATAAGGATATAACCAAATAAGCAATTTGACTAATAAAGAATCGATATACGATAAATTTAAACCCTTTAATCTGCTCAGCAACTCTTGAATTCACAGGAATCATAAACAAAAATTGGAAAAATGCAAATACACATAAATATAATACTCCAACAACCAATGGAGCTTGATAAATAATTGATGGAATAGGTCTTAAATCATTAATTCTAAAACTGGGAGTTGAAGTTAATACGTTTGGGTCACTATTGATTAATTCAAGTAATTGATCATCAGTAAACTTTTCAGTTAATAACAGTAATAATGGAGTTTGAGAAATATACAGAACCCAAATCTTATTAATTGATTCCATTATTGATAATGTAATGGTAAAAACCATATTAAAATCTCTTCCAGTTTCAAGAACTATCTCCATTAAATTATCTCGGGGTAATGAGGTGGAGTTACCAGATAGCTGACTAACATAATTAGCTGTTGCATTTTGGTGAACGAAAAAGATTGCATAAGCTTTTTCATGATAAACTTGTCTGTAGACTTCTTCTTGTAATGTTAAATTATGAGATTCTGCAAGTTGGGCAAAATCTGTCATATTCTTAATATCAAAAGTACCTAATGAATTTAATGCAGTTATATTCGTAAAAAAATTTGCAACAAGTTTACCGATAACTGGAGGAACATCTTGCTCAGGTACTCCTTCATCAGCAATATAAACCGGATAATGCAATTTTGGATAATTATCACTTCTATTATAATAAGCACCCCAATAAAAACTTAAGAATAACGTTAAGGCAAAAACTAATACAACGTAGTTTTTAAAGAATGTCATACCAATACCAAAGCTCTTCTTACTTAGTGTATTATCCCACATACCTAGCTTTATCCCTAATTTATAAACTAATGGATTTAACCCATATTTTGTTGTGAATTCATCGGACTGGTTTGGAAGGCTTCTATTAATCGCTTCATCGTTTGCCTCTGCTTCAACTTCTTCAGCCTCTGTTTCATTATCAAGTACTTGAAACATCGACCCTGACCTCGAACGAGGACCTTCACTATTTACTGAATCCCTGTGACTAAATGCTCGATAAACATTTGCTGAACCAGTAATTGAATCATTAAATTGGCTGTTTGAGCTACTTCTACTTAACCTCCTGAAGATTGATTCCCTTCTAGTAAAAGGTTGTGGTTCACTTTGTCCATCATACCGTTCAATAGATGTATTTGAAGAGTTCAAAGATTCCATAATAATTTATTAAAATTAGTGTTTGGATTGGAGAAATTTAAACAATAGGCATCTGAAATTAATAACATTGCTCAATTATTACTAAAAATAAGATGAAAAGATCTTTAGATGAACCAATAGATCCACTTGATTCAACTAACGACGATGATCATATAGTTGAATCACCCGGTTATGAACCTACAAATGGCTTACCACAACAAATATCAAATCTGTCACAATCAACTCCGAACGAGGAAAGGGTCCAAAGGGTCCAAGATAAGCAAACTTCAGAAAATACCGATAAACCATCTAAGTGGACTTTTAAAGCCACCTTGGAGTTCTGGTTTACGGTGTTTAGAGTTTATATTGTATTAATGGCTTTCTTTTTATTGGTATTATCACTTTATTGGGGTACGTTCTACAAGAGAGAAGAGAGGTTTAAACATTTAACAGTTTTGTTTATTAATTTAGATCTGCCAGTTCAAGCAAATGGTACTGAAGTGTCAGGATTTGGTCAAGAGTTTCATAATATGATTGCTAACGATACCTGGTCTGTTGATAATTTTGGTTTTGATATAATGGATCGAGGCGAGGCTAGTCAATATAATAATATTAGTCAACATGCAGTTGATTTACTTGACAAAGAGAAGTATTGGGGGGTGGTCGTTATTGGTGAAGATATTACTGATCAATTATATCATGCAATGCTTGAAAAAGACCCTTCCATTGTTGCAGAAGTTTCAAAATTTATTACTATTATGTATAAGACTACCAGAAGTTATGCCACAATGAATTCTTATTTCCTTAAAAATGTTAGAAAACTTGAAGAAATTTGGATAAATTCTTATTGTTATACGACTTATGGTGAATTGCTCAAATCATTACCTAGTAGTGATCAAATTGATGTTATAAGGAATAATGATACGGTTAAATTACTATCAGTGAAACCTCAATTTAATACCATTAATGTTGGTGTTACACCTGTGTCAACTGCTCTTGGTCCTACTATGCTTGGTTTAGTTTATGCTCAAATGTTTACTATCTATCAATTTGCTTTCTTTCAAAGGGTTTATGCCCAAATTCAAGATACGCTAAAATTTAAATACTACGTCTTTTTAAGATTAGTAGCTACCAACGTTAATTCCATGGTATTAGCGTTGATTTATTGTTTGGTTACAATAGCATTTCAAATACCAGTTAATTTAGCATTTGGTTATTCAGGATTTATGGTATTTTGGATGTTTATGTACTTATTCATTTGTAGTAATTGTGCAATTAGTGAAACAGTTCTTGGACTTGCAACTGCTTTTCAAATTCCTTGGTTAGTGGCTCCTTATAGTATTATTCTGGTTGTCCTTAATATTTGTACTGCTTATTATCCATTTGAATTATTGCCAGGATTTTTCCGTTACGGTTATGCATTCCCAATGTATAATATTTTTCAATTATTAAGAGTCGTCCTTTTTGATACTTATAAAGGTGATGTTGGTAGACATATAGGTGTACTACTCATTTGGATGTTTTTAGGTTTTATCCTTTTGATAACTGTGCTTAACTTTACTCATCGTAGAGATCAAAGAGCAAAATCCAAAGGTCAACCAGGATCTCATGATGCTTTTTAATTATACAGTTTCGTCAATAACATCTACTCTTGCCTCGTGTCGAATATTTTTACCATTCTTTAACACTTTATAAGCTTCAATTAGCTGATCTTCCCAAATGAGCAAATCATGTGTCTTTAACACTAAATTCTCCATTACTTCTACCTTGAGTGGATATAATTCTGAGTTAATAACAGTGTTAGATATTAAATAGTCAGTTACCACACTGGGTAAATTATTTAACAAGTAGCACACTCCAAATTCAGATTTTGTAAGCACAATAAGGAACTCAAATAGTTTGTCTGTCGTCAAGTTTTTAATCTTTTCGGTGGTGATAGTATCACTATCAATCATTTTAGTAAATGCTGACTCTGCACGGGTCAAGTTCAATATAATGGGGAAATACTTGGAATTTAACAAGGGATATTCAAAAAGTTCATTCAAGAGACTTCGTGGAATAACATCTGGATTAATCTTCGCAAGAAGATGGATATCTGATTGCATATCCATAGTCAAATCATTCATATTTAATAACGGATTAGGAAATTGAGGGAATTGAAAGGATAACGATGCCATGAGATTCACCATATCAGTAGCAAGAATCATTTCAACATCTGGTTCCGATACCCTAGTCTTAAAGAGCTGAAATATGTCATGGATCTTAGGGGTGATCTCTACTAAAATGTCAGGGTTCCTCTTATTAATCAATTTTTCATAGTAGTTGATCACCAAGAGGTTAAACAAGATATCATCAGAATGAATGTCGAATAAAATATCAACGTGGACCTTTGGGTACACCAACACTATGAAGTCCAATAACCTTGACTTTAAAGTTGAGTCATCCAGTAATTTGGTTGTGACGAACAACTGTTGAAATGAGCTTGAATTTAAAATCGTAAGCTGCTCATCTGTCAATTGTTGGAGCAATATCTGAATTTGATTGGAGATGGATATGAAAAGATCACTATTTGTCAAGTACAATGACATGATATTGAACATCAATTGGTGATTCATTAACAATTCACTTGAGGCATTCATAGTCAATATCTTTAGGATTAGTAATGTGAATTGGTTACCATAAGTGATATTATCGATGATTGCTTCCAATGGGTACAAGTCTAAGATCTGTGACAATGGGAGCTTAGAGAATAACGCTTCGTATAATTTGATCACATAGAAATCAGGATCAATGTCATAGTAATTTTCAGATGTTACTAATGCATCAAGAATAGGAATAATTGATGAAATGTATGAAGTATTAAGGGAGTTGTTGTTGTGGACCATTTGAATGAAATGGTCGATGTCAATTGGTGAGACATGACTCTGCTGTAATTGACCTTTGACCTTATTGGATGTGTCGATAAACAGTTGGGATAATTCTTGGGTGGTCATTAGATAAATCTCGCATTCTGTGGTGTAATGAGATATAAGGCGGCGTGGCATGATCAGAGAAAGTAGTAACGAGAGTGTAGAGCGTAGAGTGAGGTATTGAGTCGCTTATTATAGTATAGATAGGGTAGGCATAGTATCAGGTGTGGGGGGTATAGTATGGTATAGTATAGTTTAGTATAGCATAGTTTAGTATAGTATAGTATAGAATAGTATAGTTACGTAACTGTACTCCAACTGTAATAAAACTCTAATGCATTGAACAATTTCTGGCTTGCCCTACGGGCCACCTATAGTACTTATGAGGCTACTAACCTTGTACCTTAAACTAACACTACGAAACTGCAATTCGGTTAAAGTACTAATTACGAACAACATGAAACATGTCGGGAAATAGAGTTTTTTCGTACATATCAGATACAACGCCAATAACCTCTGAAATTGCCAACGGAATGTATGTGGCGCCTCACTAACTTAACATTGAATAGCTCATTTGATCCAATAGTATACAATAACTAAAGTTTCATAAGTTTAACATTGTAAAACAGACACGGTTAACCGAAAAATCAAACTAAAACAATACTCTCAATCAGGAAATCGCCTGAAACATAACCGTTTGACGAAAACAGTTGAGTTGAAAAATCTAAAGGTCTAAATTAATAAAAAACTAATACAAGCGGCAAACGTTCATTACAACGATCTAATTACTGTACACGACAATTAATATCAATTTTAGCTAATTCCTATTGTTTAAGTGTGAGAAATTGTCAAGTTGTTAAGATAATTTTCAGGGGAGAAACAGCCATTTCCGGAAAAAAATATAAAAGCCAATTAACATTCCCCAGTGAAAAATTGTTTTTATAACAGGTAAATAATTGTTGATACTTTCAATATGTCAGATACCATTGAGAATGATGGTAAACTATCTGATAATTCAGAATTAAAACAAATCGCTAATCAACTATTTAAAGAAGAATTTGTATCGATTCAACCTGAAGAATACATTCAATATCTTGCAAGTAATGATGATGAAGCAAGTAAAATCAGAGAATTTTATATGGATTTGTTTAAATGGGATGCAAACTTGTTAAAATCTACTAGGATCTTATGCTCAAAGTTATACCTTAAAGGAGAATCTCAAGAGATTGATAGGATCTTGACTAGCTTTACAAAATCTTATATAAAGCAAAATCCTGTCAATGTATTTTGTACAAAAAACTTTGAAAAAATTTACATCGTGTTGTACAGTTTGATCCTTTTAAACACTTCATTGCATAATAGTGAAGTAAATAAGAAATCAAAGATCAGTCAAAATGATTATATCAAGAATACTTTTACAACTTTCATCCAGCAAGATCCAAAAGGTGCTAAAAAACTATCAATTAAACAAAGAATTACTATTGAAAGAGAATTAGCAAACTATTACGATGATTTGTTAAGAAATGAATTACATTTAAAAACTCAAGAATCAAGTAGGAAATCAATGTCTGAAAGACCAACTGAGTTAGCTGAAAAAATTTCGAGAAGCAATACACCTTCTGGAATAAATCAAGAAGACGAACCTCAAGTTACAACCTCAAAATCAAATGGTTCGTTATCAGCAAATGCTAATACTCATTCTCGTGGTCAATCTCATACTTCAATGAGTTCAATGGAAAAGAATGGTGATGAATTAAACTTATCGAGGCAATTATCTTCTTCTTCTATTTGGTCTTCAGATACTGCTAATAGAAATTCGTTATCAATGAAAAGAATGTCAAGTGCTACATCATCACTTTCACAATTTACTGTTACTAATACTTCAAGGAATAATGCTCGTGTTGGATTTACTAGAGCATTATTAACAGATCAAAATCAAAGATTCTATCAAAATGGTAACAATTCGCTTGTTTCGAATAGTACTTATACTACTGTAAGAAATAGACAATCAATCGATAGGTTAAGAACTCAAAATCAACAAAGTCAGCCAAGTGCTGTCAACAGAAGATCAAGTAGATCTTCAATTATTTCGAGAGATTCACTCGCTACAAACAATGATGATTCCATGTCTGTAGTATCATTTGACTCAGTTGATCTAGATAAAGTTGATCTTGACGATCAAAATCAACAGTTCACTAATTTAGAGAATTTTAATGTGAATGAGTTCCAAGATAAATTTGATTTAACTTTAGAATTACAAGGATCTCCTTACTTAAAAGAAGGGTTATTAAAATTGAAGATTTTGAACAATGATCAACAAGACAATAACTTACCAGATGGTGCAGCAAGTAGTGGGGCATCAACAGTCTCTACTAATACATCCACTAGCTCCAGATTCTTCTCGTTCTTTACTAGATCTGCTAGAGCTCAACCAACAGAAACCAATAGTTTAAATGCTACCAATATGGTTAGTAAATTTATCGAATATTTCGTTGTTGTATCCAAGGGTGAGTTAAATTTATACTCTTTTGATCCTAAAGTAATCAAGAAACATCAACAAAAGATTAAAAAGATAAAACAAAAACAAAGCAGAAATTTGTTGAATATCGATTTCTTAGATACTGACAGTGAGTATAATTACACTGATCCTACAGAAGATGTAGGTGATGGTAATTGGTTAAAGAATGCTGCTAATGTAGGTAATTACAATTTAGCATCTACATTCTCCCAATTAGAAAAACCTAGTGCTTACACTAAGAAACCAAACGGTATTGTCTTTACTTTAACGTTCCCAAGAACAAGTAAGAAACCATGTAAGAAATTCGTTTTCGAAGCTGGTACTAAAGAAATTGCTTTGGAGTTTATTAACACCTGTAACTTTTGGTCATCTAAGATTACTGCTATTCCAACATTTGAAGAAAGTGTATCATCAATTGAATACGGTTGGACAGATCTTGATCAATTAATTAGTCAAAAGGCCAATTTCAAAAAATTGAAACACATTCAAAAATGGGAACCATTACCACAAGGGGTTTATTTATCTACCTATAACTACAATAACTCCAACGAAAATCATTATAATATGATGAAACAATTTATCAAGACCTTAAATTACTATAATAATTTAAAGAAACATTTTAAAGAGTTTAATGATTTAAGGCTTAAATTTGTTCAAAGTTTTGGAAGTATGTCAAATTCAGCTAATTTTAGCAGAATCCAAGGTAACTATGAGCAAAAACTCTTAGATTATAAATTTGAGTTAAAGAAGTATAAAAACTATTTGATCATCTTAGGGTTTGCCTTACAATTGAGATTTGACCTTGAAGATGAAGAGAAAGAACTTGAAAAAGAGCAAACAGGAGAAGGAAGTGATGGAAGTGAGTTTAAAGATTCAGTAGATGATGTAAATGCTGCAAATGATGATGATGATGAAACTGAATTATCAAAATTAGTCAAATATGAGATTAGAAAATTATTCATTGGGTTAAAAGATGTTGGAAAGATTATCCCAACATTTCAAACGTCCAAGTCCATCTCCAACTTGAACCAGTTACAAAATCAAATTCCTAATTTAACTGCTAATGACTTTAACAATTCATTTTCATTAGTTAAAAGTCCAAAGACTTACACATTATCAAACTACAAAGATAATGAAAGTCCAATTAATCAGTTATTACAAAGTCAAAAGAACAACGAAATGCTGCACAGTTTCAGCACAAACACCATCAGAGAAGAAGAAGAACCTGATAACTAATTAAGACCTTAGTCTTACTGTAACTTTATAGATTTGTATGTTTCAATTGTATGTACTATTTTGGTGGTTAACACACGCTAATATATTAATTTCTCAATAGGTGCGAATAAACTAGAGTTTTCATTGAACGCCACCAACAATGTCTGATCCAAGTTCAATTAATGGTATGTAATGAAGTAATTGACTTATTATGATGATACTAACAAATAAAGGTGGATCTGCCGTAGCCATGGTAGGTAAAGATTGTGTCGCTATTGCATGTGATTTGAGATTAGGTAGTCAATCTTTAGGGTTAGCAAATAATTTCGAAAAAATCTTTACCATTAATGACAAAGTTTTATTAGGATTAACAGGTTTAGCAACGGATGTAACTACATTAAGTGAAGTATTCAGATTCAAGAATAATTTATATGAATTAAGAGAGGAAAGAAAGATTGAACCAAAAACATTTGCAAATTTAGTGAGTAGCACATTGTACGAAAAGAGGTTTGGTCCATACTTTGCAGGACCAATAGTTGCCGGATTAGATAAAAGTAATAAACCATTTATTTGTGGATTTGATTTAATTGGATGTATTGATTTTGCTAAAGATTTTATTGTAAGTGGTACAGCATCTGAACAATTATATGGTATGTGTGAATCATTATACGAGCCAAATTTAGAAGCTGATGATTTATTTGAAACAATTAGTCAGTCCTTATTAAATGCTGTTGATAGAGATACTATATCTGGTTGGGGTGCAGTCGTTTACGTTATAACAAAGGATAAAGTGGTTAAAAGAGTTTTAAGGACTAGACAAGATTAAGTATATTGCATATATGTACAACTTTTAATGAATATAAATTACCTACAAGAAACATAACTATTTACACGATTCATCTTATTAATCTTAATGATTTTTTTCTTCGAGTTTCTTTTCAATAACTTTCTTTAAATATCCGTTCTTACCATATAATTCTTCTTCCCTCTCTTTACGTTTTCTTTCGACTTCTTTTTGTTTTAATCTTGCTTGTTTAGTTCTTTCGTTGACGGTGCTTATTCTTTGGTGATGGATGCATTTATTTAATTCATCTTTTTCAAAGTTACACATCCCTAATGCCTTTTTTAAAAATTCTTGTCTATGACATTCTTCTAATGCATCCATTAATGCAACACATGGATCATATTTAATTTTATCTAATTGTGGGTGCATGTTAAAATGATGTGATGTAAAAAAAACTCACACACTTTTCTCAATTCTCAAAAATATAATGGCTGAGGATAATAAAGATGTTTTAGAATTTATTAATTCTTTACCTGATTCTAAGTCAAATACTCCTAAACCTGAAGGTAAAGAAGAAGACTTACTTGAATTCTTAGATGAGTTAGCTGCTCATGATAAGAAACCATCAAAACTTGCTCCAAAAAAGACTGAAGACAAAGATATTAAGAAGGATTCGAAACTTGTTGTTGAGGAGAATGCATCGAAAACTAACTCGAAACCCGAAGTAAAACCGGAACCTCCTGTTGAATCTGCTGAAGTTGATTCTGCCAATCAAGAATTAGACATTGATCCAATAAATACTATAACTACTTGGTGGAATAAAGAAGGTTCAAACGCGGTATCCAGTATATGGGGATCAATTACTAGCAATGCCACTAATTTAAGTGAAACAACTTATAAGATTGCTAGTGATACTACTAATCAACTTAACTCCAAACGTCAGGAATTCATAAAACAACAAGAAGAAAATGGTGGTAAAAACTTGCAACAAATCACTAATATAACCGATAGATTAAATAATATTTTAATCAATATAACTGACCAAATCATCAACAATGAAGATGAATTAATTAACGTTATTGTTGTAAATGATATTGTTAACTTGCATTACGTTAACGATATGATCTTAAAGAACTTCAAAAGTGTCATGAATCAAGTAGAAGGAGGAATAAAGATTAATATCAATAACTATAATCATAATGCTAATGACGCAGCAGTTACCTCAAATGTTGAATTGAATATGTTCAACGGGAAATTGATTGATGGAGAAAAGTTATGTTTAGCTAACTTAGACAACTCCATTAAGAACTTTAACAAAGTTGTTGAATTTGAGAATAACGAACAAACTGACTTGAACGAAAAGTTAAAGCTCATCAACAAGTCAAATGTATTCATCTCAATCCAACCAATAAATGTTAGTCATAAAGAACAAGTAGATTCAGAGATCTTAATTGATCAAAATGATTCAAATTCGTTCTTCTTTTTGGTTATCTTGAATGATATCACCAATAACATTATTATAAAATCTAAAACACAAGCATTTCCTTTAATATGGGCCAGTTGGTTAATGAATCAAGAATTAGAAAAATTCGAAGAATACGAAGATATTGATCCAAAAGAATGGGTAAAGGATTGGATCAAGAATGGGTTAAACTTAACCTTTGGTATCATCTCCCAACAATATGTTATAAAACGTATGGGATTTTAGTGAATATATAGGTTTCGCAGCCATTTGTAATTTCTTAATCCACAATAATGATCATGTTTAAATCACCAGTAATCAAATCGTGTGTTACGATAGGTATAGTTCCGATACTTTGTGGTTGGGTTATCCTTAGGTTATCCATAGGCCTTATCACTTATTACTTGGTGTGGTCCAGTAAGTTAAATAGAGTGATGGTGGGCATGTTGATTAAGCCATCTAAAGACACTTTCAATGAGCTGATTGTAGCAACAAAAGATCTTGTATTAATGAGTAAGGACTTATTGGGTCAGGAGTATTTTGTTCTAGCAAATATTGTATCGTACGGCGGGTACGTGCTTGAAAGATACACGTCGCTCTCAAGGAGACCATTTGTATTTACAGGAGTACTACTAGAAGAAAGCGAAGGGTTCAGGGACTATTTGTTAAAAACAAGAGTGAAGCACAACGGTGGTTGTATAAGTGCCATTCAAATGGACCATGTGGAATCCGTAGAGCCAGAAAAGGTTCAAAAACCAAATGAGCAAAAGGTGCTCAAACAGCACACCCCCAGCAGATTTAGTGCATTTTACAGAAGCACATCGGTTCCTAAACTCCCACCTGTCTCTTACAATTTACGCCCACCATCTCCTATTATTAAAGAGAAAATAGATGTTTTGACATCATTGCCTATAAACATATCTCATTCACACCCTACTACATTCTTGAAGACGAATATCTCACCAATGTCACCAACATCTGTAGATTCTACTGAGTCAATGTCACTTGCTGTATCACCCAGTAAGCGATTCAAATTTTCTATAACCAGAAGGCATGCACCAATGACTCAAGAGCAAACAGCAGAGATTACCCAACAAATAACTGCACTTCTCCAAAATAACATAGCATTAGCACCATTAATGGTAAATCTTGCATGGGAATGTTGCTCGACGTATGATAATGCCACTGGCACCGGAGGATCAAATTATTATACAAAATCCTGCACTAATAAAGTTGCAAAGACCGAATTAGAATCAATTAAATGTCAACATTACAAGGTAAGTTATGGTGATTTATGGACTCTTGCTTCTGTTATAGCTATTAAATACATGGGGGGTCCACGTATAATTTGGCATAGTGGGAGAAATGACCACCGATTAAGAGTCAATTTAGACTCTTTGACAATCATGGAAAAGCTCGAAAGGATGGGGTGTAATGAAAGAGAGGCAGTGATCGGTTACAGCTGGGCAATTGGTGACTATATGGAACGGATAGATGGAATACCTCTATTTAGTAATAAAGGTGTTAGTTATTCCGGGAGTGAGAATCTAAACCCCGAATTTATTAACTATTATTGTAAAAATCCACAAGTGTTTTCAAATGATTTTGCCATAACAGTTGGCAAGATATTAGAGTTGGGAGTTAAACGAGAATTATAAATGCTTTGTATTATTAAATTTCTATATATGAATTCCAGCTTCAATACCCTATACCCAAAAATATGTTCTTAATTAAAACAAGTCAGCAAATTCAGCCGTGTGTGGATGAACTAAATTTTGCAAATAAACTGAATGCTTCTTTGATTCGTAGTTATGTAACAATCTGTCAACAGATGATTCATTACTTGCTAATAAGTGATTATTAGAATCTAAAATCAATGGTCCATTAAAGTTTAAATCATTAAAATCACTGTTAGAAACGCATTTTAAATCTTGTAAGTAAACTTTCTGGTTTGATCCATGAGTTAAATTTCTTAAACCTGGATAGCATGACATTAAAATTGACAAGTTATCTGGGTGAATGTGTAAAAATTTATTAAAAATCATTCTGTAATCATTGTAAGATGGTTCATCTCTTAACAAAAGTTTTAAGTTGTAATTATTTAATTTTGAAATAACTGGTTTAGATAACAATTGTGGTTTGAAAACAGTGATTGATTGTTTAAACATCTTAGCAGATTTAGTTACAACTAAGGGGTTTATGGTTAATTATATAGTTTTACAGACGTGGGAGGGGAATCTCCTATCTTATATAATTGTTGGTTGCGAAAACCGATAAGGAGGGGTGCAATTTTTCCATCGATGAGTCTAGATGTCTCCGATTTGATCATGCCACAGTTACTCACAATTAATTACCGGATACTGCCTCAATTGAATGATGTTATAATTGCTATGATGAATAACCATAAAGTTAATATCGATATCTAATAATACAACAGCATTTTAATCGTATAGAATGAAAAATCGGAAAAACTAAACGAAGGCAAATTCCCCTCATGCCAAAAAATTCCCCTCCCATCTACGCCTTATTTGTGGCTAAATTTATTACCATTTAGAACGAGTTCAGATTTTTATTACCGCGCGCCACCACCATGAGGGGATTATGGTATGCTGAGGGGATTGGGAGGAGTAATCGCAATATTGCTTGTAAACACGGTTGCAAAATATTCTATTTATGGCCAATCTATAAACGAATTATACGACGCGACTAAAGTATCAGCTTAAGGGCCAACGAATATATCATCTCTTCTATGATTCAATAAAGGCATATTCTGTCTAACATTCTCAAGCCTTTGATAGTCTAATTCTGCTTTAACTAATTCGTAGTAATCACCATCTTCATCTGGTACTAACTCGTCGTTATATGCCTTCCCCTCTGCTAGAATGTCCCCCCAAGGATCAATTATCAATGAATTACCGTAACTTACTCTCTTCACTGCTTCTCCATCGTCATGTGGGTCAATTAAATTGTGCTCTCCACATTGAGCTGCCATAATAACGAAACTTTGATTATCAACAGCCCGACACCGGCCCAACATTTTCCAGTGAGAAATACCTGTCTTTACGGTAAATGCACTCGGATAAGTTAAAATATTTGCCCCTAACTTAAAGAGTTTTAAACTAGATTCAGGGAATCTAATATCGTAGCAAATTTGGCTACCAACTTTGTACGGAGTTCCGGGGATATCAAACGGGTTTAATAACCGTTTACCTTTAATCACAGAATTGGATTCCTTTAAAATTGGCCCATCTTTGATATTCACGTCAAATAAGTGAAGTTTCTCATACTCATATTGCACCTGACCTTGATTGTTGATCCACAACAATTTATTGATTGTCTTATTATCAGCACCTGGCTCATGAACCCCAATGGATACATAGATTCCCTTATTAGGGTCTTTAGAGTCTGTCGAATCATAAATACGCTTGATCTCTTGACATATCGGTGTAATAATGTGCTCCTTCGTGGTGCAACTCAACCGATAACTGTGCTGAGCATTCTTTGATAAATAATCTGATGCCTCAGGCAAAAACAACACTTTTACATTGGCATCAATCGACTGATGAAGTAACTTTTTGATGATCCTGAAATTGGCTGATAAATTGGCCGATACTGTGAATTGACCACACGCAACCTTTAGTTTCGACTCCATAATTTATTGCGATCCTTGCGAACATTAAGTATATGGAACCTGCTTGACAGATATCCGTTCTTGTCACGTTACCAATATCCTTACACCATCCATATATTATACATTGTGTAATTACTGTTATTTTTCCTCCGTAATCATCAGATTCCGCTTTATCGTAATCACCTGCCAGTTCTGCTTAGTAATCTCTTATCATTACCGCATTAGGAAATTGTCGGAACTGATGCGACAACTACTCAAAGATCCAACAATCTCCAGCTCCTTATGACTCCTACCAAGAGAAGAAAACAGGCATCGGGCTATGCGTGTATACGGTGTAAATCAAGAAAGAAAGGCTGCGATGGGGACTATATCCATAATAAAGCATGTACACGATGTGTTGAAGCGAACGCCGAATGTCAATACCCCAATGAATCAAATCCCCACCAGATCAAGATGATGCAAGCAAAGATCGAAATGCTTGAATCAAAGCTCAAGGAGTTTGAAAAACTCAGCAGTTGCAGCAGTCCTAGATCATCGGAGCTTCTGCATTCCACTACCAGCTCCATGGGGAAAAGTATTGTAGAGTGTGCAGCATCATTTTTGACCAAAGATGATGAAGATACTTCTGTTTATGTGGGCTCCGCTGGGACCGGTGTTGCTCTGATGATAGTAAGCTACTTATACGATGACTTAGACATGGATCTCAACACAGATGGTCTCGATCATGATAGTGTTACTATGAATCCTGTCCCACCAGATACTCATGAGGCACTTGTACAATCGATCTTCCACGATGATGCATTATGTGACTATTACTTAGCCACCTACTTAACCATGTCTCATGTGCGATTTCCATTCTTGAATAGAAGTTACTTGGATTCGCTTCATGCCAACAGGAAAGATCTCATTGCACAGACAGATGCTAGGTTCTTCATGGATAGATTTACGTTAATGATGGTGTATGCTATAGGTGCATTCCTTAGGCATCAAGGAAGAACCAAGACTGATGAGGTGTTAAACCACTGGTACCTTTATAAGTATGCTATTTCTACCGACTTCTCCAGTATATTCCAATCTGAGACAATGTCAAATATCCATGCCATATTGCTCTTGGTGATCTACAAACTTCGAAGACCTAATGGGCTGTCAATATGGTACTTAATAGGTGCAGCCTTGCGGCTTTGTGTTGACTTTGGCTTGCATCGCCAGAATTTATCTCACCTCAACAAAGATCCATTGGGGTATATGTCGAGATGCAAAACGTTCTGGAGTGCTTATTCTCTAGAGCGGGTGATCTGTCACTTTTTCGGTAGGCCCATTTCCATTAGTGACAGGGATATTGATGTGACACTCCCGTTAGACTTGGATGAACTGGTTATTGATGCATACACCATCAAGGATAAATACTATCAAACTTACCCTGAGTACAACTTTGAAAATTTCCCAGTAAATCCCCTGGGCAGTACTGAGCGAACTTCCATGTCGCTAGCGATAGTGTACTTTAAACTAAGGCAGGTTGATAGTTTAATACAGAAGAAGATATATCGAGTAGATAAGAAGTATCATAAAGTGCCACGAGACATTATCAACGGATTGCAAAAGAAAATGAAGCAATGGATAGATAGTCTTCCCCCATTCTTAACTACCAGAGAGTACCACTACTGCTTGTACTTGTTTAATAAACAAATACGATCACTTATTGTTCCATTCCTAGATAGGCTCGATGCAACCGATCCATTATTTATGGAATGTATCCAAAGCTCGGTAAACGTCTGCAAAATGAACCGCAGAATCCACGACAATGACACGCAAAGAAGTAGGTTGTCAATATTTACCTTACAGACAATATTTTTAAGTGGTCTAACTATAATTTACGGGTTAGTAGCCAATAAGGTGAAATGGGACTTTGAAGTTGGTGAAGGGTTAAGAAGTTGTTCTTCGAGCTTACTCTTATTGGCTGAAAGGACCCCAAACTGTGCTAAGTATAGCAGGCACTTCGAGAAACTACTTGATCGTGTTTGTCAGAGTAAGACTAGTCTTTCGCCTGAGCCAAGGAGTCCTAGGCCGGAGAAAATAGACTTGTTTGGCCAGAGCAAATTGATGAATCAAGTAAACCGAAACCATTATATCGAGAATATGAACACTTTTAAGAAGCTAACGGAAGAGCAGTATTCGGATAAGACTGATTTGTTCGATTTCTCCAGTGAAAGCGACATATTTAATATTCTCCAATCATCCAGCTTCCAACTATTTGGTTAGAGTTTAGTTAACTCATAATGTTTTATTCATTATATACTATTATACGTCCTTTGTAGTAACTTCAAGGCCTCCTTTTTCTATTACAGAACCAGCTGATGAGTAAGAATTACTGTCAGCATATCGAATTTCTGACGACTTAACTATATCGTTCAATGACTCGCCTTCAAGGTACCCATCATTAGCGGCAAGCTCTTCAAAAATTAAAGTCTTGATATCAATATTTGCCGGTAATAGATGTTTTACTGGCCATAAATAGTTGATTGCAGCATAACTTACAAATGCAGAGCAAAATGAAAGTAAAAACCCTAGCTTATACATACGTACAGCCGCAACACCAATTGAGCCAGGATTAACTGAATTTGCAACCCCAGATATTGAAATTGCAACCCCAAATACCCAAGCTCCCATTGCTCTCCAATTTACTCCTAGCTTATTATACCAGTAAGGAGCTTGCTTATCTTCTTCATAAAATGACGGGATATGGTAATTACCTTTTCTGGTGAAAAAATAATCGTATATCATGACAGCAGCCATTGGACAAAGCATCACCGAATAGCTACCCAAAAAGGCTAAGAAACTCGACCCACTAGATACAATTTTCCATGGAACTAACAATGGAGTCAACAACCAACAAAGCACTTGACCTCGTACTATAGTGAAATATCTGGGGAGCATTCCAGTGGTATCAGCACCAACTGGTAGCGAATTTGAGCCAATATTCACTACTACTAAAGCAATAATCATCCCTAAGGAAGCAAAGAAAATTCCAGTTCTCATAGAAGCCGACCAGTTGTAATCCAATAATCCATTATAAAGGTCCCATGGATTCCAATACGTTTTCCCTAAAAAGACTTTTGCAGCCGAAGTAGTACCACAGCCCATGAATGTAATCAAAAGTTTCGATAACAACACCCCAAATGATTGAATCCATGCAGCATCACCAGGTTTCTTTGAGTATCTAACAATATCACCTGCATTAATCAAAATTGGACATAATGCTCCCATAATTGAATTGATACCAGATATAACTCCCCATACGAGGTCTTCACCGTATACTCTGTTCTGAGCCAAAGATTCAGGAGTTCCAAGCGTACCACCAGCTTTACGTACGCAATATCCAAATACCCCAAAGAGTGCTGTTGTGGTAGTTACCATTTTGATGGTGTAAAGATGCCTTTGAGATTTTGGGTGCAAGAACATCAATGGGAGCTGAAGAATCCAAATGATAAAGAATGACATAAGGTCTTGTGATGTGATACCAGCTGATTCAGGTAAGGTATTCTTCCAATTTGACCATTTATGTCCAAATATACATCGCATACACACCGACCCAAGTCTTGCAGCAAAATAAGACTGCACAGCAAAGTAGATCGTAGCAACAGAAACCCTTACGAAAATAAAGAAGTATGATCCATACATTCCTGCAGCAGCTCTAACGATAGTTGGGAACCCCAAATGGTAAACAGCAGGACCTCTGGAATTCAACACAAGAATAATAGAAAGAAAGAAGCTCCCAATCACTGCACAAATAAGCCCGTGCCACCATAATAACCCCATATTCACTAACGTTGAACCTAAAGTGTATGAAGAAGGTGTCAAAGAAGTGGTGAAATAGAAGAAAAGATAATGGTAAACACCCCAAGTTCGTTCCTCTACTGGAGTAGGAAGAAGATCTCTGTTGTACCATACGTGCCTGTCGTGCGGAATGTTGTTGACTTGTAGCCTTTTAATAATAGCTTGCATTTTGTTGAGTTTGAGTGGCTTCGCATGTCTTAAATCTTGTTTTGCGGATATGCGACTTCTTATCGAGCGGAACCGTTGCGAAAACGGTAACTTTGGCGATATGACGGAACTGTTGCGACAGAATTTGCAGCACGGTCGTAAAAGCTAAATCACCAGAATTGAACTAATGGACTCAAAGGACGAAAAAGATGTTAGGACAGGTATTGCTGAGATAGTTGCTGGATCTCATGAGAACTATCTCCCCTCAAGAAAGATAATCATTGTGTTCTCATCTATGGCCATCATTTTATTCTTAAGCTTCGTGGATCAAACGGGAATTACCATAGCGCTTCCTTACATTGCAGAGGATTTAAATGCTGCAGACACTATCTCCTGGGCCGGTACCGCTTCGTTAATAAGCAATACGATGTTCATGGTACTATTTGGACGATTCAGCGATATATTTTCTCGGAAGTACGTGTTGATAGCGTGCATATTAATTCTAGGCATATTTGACCTCGCCTGTGGATTCGCCCAAACGTCAACTCAGATATATGTGTTCCGTGCCATGTGTGGGATTGGAAATGGAGGAATCACTTCTTTAAGCATGGTGATTGTCTCTGATATAGTTACACTTGAGCAGAGAGGAAAGTATCAAGGAATTTTGGGTAGCTTTGTAGGGTTTGGGAACGCTTTTGGTCCGCTAATTGCTTCTGCGTTCATAAGGTCCTCATCTTGGAGGTCATTCTACTATTTTCTTAGCCCAATGGTAGTGGCGGCAAGTGGGATTATCTTCTGGCTAGTACCATACACCCGGGCAGAGATGTCGTTGAAGGAGAAGCTACGCCGGATCGATTACGCTGGTTTCTTTTTCAGTTCGGTTGCCATAATATTTCTCTTGATTCCCATTAGTGGCGGTGGGTCTACTTATTCATGGAACAGTACGTTGGTTATAGTATTCTTCGTGGTAGGCGGTGTGAGTTCCGTATGCTTCGTGGTGGTAGAACAGAAGCTCGCTGTATTGCCAATGATTCCATTGAAATTATTCTACACTAAACCATCGCTAACGTTTCTCATGGCCCAGAACTTCTTCTTCGGTATGTGCTACTACGGTAACATTTACTACTACCCATACTACTTTCAGAGCGTCAGGGGATACAGCCCGATGCACACGTCGGTATATTTGCTTGCACTTGTGTTCTCCCAATCTTTGACTAGCGTGGTATCGGGGCAGGTAATTTCTCGTACTGGTCATTACATCTACGTGGTGTGGTATGGGTACTTGACGTGGCTTTTGGCAACATGCTTGTTGGTTCTCTGGAGTACACTGTCAACATCAGCGGTGATGGTGATAACTTTGATTTTAAATGGTACTGGAGTTGGTGCTATTTTCCAACCAACTCTAGTGGCAGCCCAAGCACAATCGTTCAAAAGAGATAGGGCAACTGTCATTTCAACCAGAAATGTTCTTAGGTCGTTTGGTGGTGCCATAGGTCTAGCCGTATCTAGCACCATCATATCGAACCTCTATTTACGGTCCTTGGATGCAACTGGGTCACAGTATTTTAATCTTCAAGAATTAACGTATTTAGAGTCTTCCGTGTTTAGTATCGCCAGCAATTCTGGATACTCAACACAGCAGACAGCATATCTACAGCAGATTTACCTCGATGCATTGAAGAAAGTGTTCTACTTCTGGGTTGCCAGTATGGCCATGTGTACAATAACCACTGCTGCTATAAGAGATAGAGGTCTCAGATCTTTAGATGAGCAAAATTGATTTATATATGATTATAGTTGATATACTTCCCACTTCTAATCTATAGTTTCTTCCAATCAAATGACTGTTCAAAGGCATATGCAGCCTTATAAATAGTTTTCTCATCAAACCAATTTGCAACCAATTGCAACAGAACCGGAAGTTTTTTACCACTGCCCCCCAAAGGACCTTCTAAAATAGGCAACATTCCTACTGGAATAGAGCATGCTGGGTGGCCACTTTGATCAAATGGTGCAGTGTTTGAATTAAGTCCTACCTGTTTAGATAACAAATCCAATGGAGCAGAATCTTCCTTTACAATGGTATGTGATTTTGCCACGTATGGTAAACAGGGCATAACCAATAAATCGTATTCCTGAAGAGCCTCGTTGTAAGAGTCCTTGAGCTTCCTCGAGAGATTCATACATTTTCCGTAAATTGTGGGGAACTTCTTAACGGCATACAAGCCATTGTAGTAGATGTTCTTTGTAGCTGGAAATGCTTGGTCCCATCTAACTTGGTCATGAAGAGCTTCAGCAAACTTTTCATTGAGGTCATTCAAGGACACTCCTCTTCTACCCACTGTACCGTTAACTTTAGTTAAGTATCCTCCTACTTTAGAGATTCCGGTCCAAATTAGTGTTCCTTTCGAGTGTAAAGGAATACTAACCTCTGTAACCGTAGCCCCAAGCAGCTCAAGTAACTCAATGGCTCGGTGGCATGAGCTTTTAATTCTGTCTTCTACCGCCGGGTTATCGAACCCTTCTTTAAGCACAGCGATCTTCATACCTTTTAAACTCTTTGGGTCGCTGCTATTGATCAAGTCGTGGTAGTAAGGGGTTGGTTTGGCATGGAAGCTTCTGTCGTCCATTCCATCAGACCCTGCTATTGCCTGGAGACCTTTGGCATTTGACAAAACATCCTTAGTGATAACACCCAAATGATCGTTGGTGGCCTCATTGCTACCGCATCCAGTGAATGGGATCAACCCAAAAGTGGGTTTCATTCCAACTGCACCACACCAACCTGCGGGAATCCGTACTGATCCGCCCTGGTCTGCGCCAATGGTTATATCAACGTCTTCGTTTGGATCCATCGCAATGGCTGCACTTCCACTAGATGAACCTCCAGTGGAATACCCATGAGCCCATGGATTGTGGATTGAGCCAGTCCCTGCTGAGTGTGACGTGGCTGAATGACACAAATTTTCACACACGGCCTTCCCTTTGATCGTTGCACCGGCCTCGAGCATTCTGGTGATAATCGTGGCATCAGTGGTGGGGATATAATCGGTGATAAAATTTGTCCCTAAAAGCATCGGGACGCCTGCAATTGCAACACAGTCTTTAACTGCCACTTTAGAACCTTCTAGAAGTCCTCCTCCCGTATACTGCTGATCTTTAATTTCAACTTTGTACCCCCATGCATTCAACTTGTTATCAGCTGGTTGCGGGTAGTGGATATTTTCACGAGGGAATCTTTCCATGTCCACTTCGGGGACATAATCATCCATTTCACTGAGTTCCATGCATGCATCATGGAACACGGCAAGTAATTTCTGGTATTGTGCAACATCAATGTCTCTTTTCTCTTCAATTCCAAACTCTTTACCTAATGATTCAATCACATCTTTTGTTACAGGATTTCCTTGTTTAACGTCAAAAGTGAATACCGACATTTTTGACGTAACTAAGAGAATGTTGGTATTTATCAATGATTAATGTCGGGATTTGTTCGTCTGTTATCATTTCGGGGGTATTCCGCCATTTTGTTATCACTTATCAGTTACCTGATCGGAACAATTGCGACTGATGCAAATACCTTAAATGGGGAACGGATTCCTCTAATCTGTAAGAATGGATACCATCAACTACAAACACCCAGAATTACCGGAGTATGAACTTCCAAGGGATATATTAGGATACGGAGAAAATCCAGTTGACCCTGAATGGCCTAATGGTGCTAAAATCGCTGTATCGTTTATATTGAACTACGAAGAAGGTGCTGAACATAATATTCTCCATGGTGATAAGGTCTCTGAAGCATATATATGGGAGAAGTGTCACCCTAATACCGAAAGAACTGGTGGAAGATACTTAATGTCAGAAAGTGAATTTGAGTATGGGTCGAGAGTTGGGTGTTGGAGAGTGTTAAGGGCTATGAAAGAGTTTGGATTCCCAATGACAATTTATGGAGTAGCGCAAGCTCTCTATAAGAATCAAGAATTTGCTAAGGCATGTGTTAGGGATGGACATGAAATAGCTAACCATGGACTAAGATGGATCAGTTGGGAGAAAGTATCCGATCGAGAACAAATTGAAATGATTAAAGCTGCAGTTAAAATGTTAGAAGAAGCTTCTGGTGAAGCTCCAGTTGGCGCATATATTGGTAGAGGTAATATGAGTACACCTTCCTTGGTTGCTCAAGCACACAAAGAATTAGGACTCCCATTTTTATGGCAATCAGATTGTTATAATGATGATGTTCCATTTTGGACTGATCTCCCACAAGAAAAGGAATTACCAGATTCTGAAAAGCAAGGGATGTTAATGATCCCTTACGCGTATGTCACTAATGATTATAAATTTGTAGCATCATCACCAGGACCAGGGTTCCCAGGAGCTTTCGTATACGAAGACTATTTGAAAAATGAGTTTGATCAATTGTATCATGAAGGTGGCAGAATAATGAATATACCATTACACTCAAGAATTATTGGTAAACCAGGTAGGATGAATGCATTAAGAAATTTCATGAAGTATATTAGTGATAAGGAAGGTGTCTGGGTGTGTAATAGAAGGGATATTGCCACACATTTTAGAGAAAAATTCCCTTATGTACCTGGTAAACTTGCCGTAAAACCGTAAATGTAAATTGTGAAAATAACGATACGCACTAAAAATATATATCATGTCACACCCATTTATGAAGAGATTAATGAAGGAATACAAATCACTTAGTCAAGACTCCTTACCAGGGATTGAATTACTAAGTAACAAAGAGACTCTTGAAGAATTTGAATTTGAAGTCATAGCATCATCAGCCATATATACGAAACCATTTAAATTGATCATCAGGGTCACCAAAGACTATCCAGTACAACCGCCGCAAGTAAAATTTTTAAAAGATGCAGAATACTCGATTCCTGTACACCCACATATATATTCCAATGGTCATATATGTCTTAACCTATTAGGTAAAGATTGGACACCAGCATGTTCTATTGAGAGTATACTACTCAGTGTTCAAAGTATGTTGAGCAATAATGACAAATTAGAAAGACCACCAGATAATGATTCATATGTAAAGAATGCACCAGTATTTGCGTCAAGTACAGGATTTTACTATCACGATGATAATATCTAACCCGGTAGATCTAGTAGTGTGACCCGGTCCCGGGTTAGTAATGACAGACATCGGAGTTTCAATAGCGAAATATAAACCTGTATAGAAATGCATAAATTTGGTAATTAATCCGAAACGAAATACATGATCTCATAGATGATATCATAGTAACAATTAAACAAATTCACATTCATTTAAGCATTAAATTTATTAGTTATAATTCAAATGAATAGGGGAAACTTTAATTTAAGAGGGGCAATATACCCATATGTACCGTATGAGTAAACTAAACGGTCTGAAAAATCTGGGTTTATATACAGTAAGCAGCCCAACAGTAAAAAAATTCTTTACGCTAAAGAGGGGAAAGATGATGGGCTTTGATTGACCAATAAAAATAGTGGAAACTTTAATAGTAAATTCAATAACACGTAATATATTGAATTAATACTATTATAATATAATTATTATTATAATGTAATTATTATTATAATGGTACGATAATCAATAAGGTGATTAGTTAATTCTCACTCTCAGCCTTTCGGTCAATTTTGGAATCCCGGTCTAGGACATGTATTTCCAAAACTGCCATAATGTCGTTTCATAACCGGTTTAATTTTGCAATCTGAAAATCTCTCAATTGATTCTATAACATCATTCCTATATCTATATCTATTATATGTATATGAATATAATTAATGTATATTCAGTATTTGCTAATAGATAATAAAAATTGATCAAAATTCATCGCTCAAAATGAATTGCTTTGCTATGTGGTTAAACTGTTTATAGTATTGGGGTCTCTCGGGGATCGGAGAATTTGGAAAAATATAAATTAAATTAATTTCCCCCTTGAATAAATTTTAATTTCTCTTACTCTTTCTCTAAATAAAGAAAGTTATATATATTAATTTATATATAAAGAGTAATTGAATATGTCTGATCCACTCATTGAGCAAGCTTGTGATTCATGTAGAAAGAGAAAATTAAAATGTTCAAAAGAATTTCCTAAATGTTTAAAATGTGCTACGCATAATTGGCAATGTTCATATAGTCCAAAAACTGTTAGAAGTCCATTAACAAGGAATTATCTTACCCAAGTTGAGAATAAAGCAAAATCACTTGAACTGATCTTAAATTTTTTGCTATCAAATTCTTACCAAATTGATGATTTAATAGATGATGATAATTATAAAGTTGTGTTAAATAACCAGAGATTACTATTAAAAGATTATCAAAATAATTTATCAAAAAAATCAACAGCTAATGACAGTAATGACAATAATGAACAAAAACAAAATAAACGTAATCATAGACAAGATAATTTAAAATTCAGTCAATCGTTAAATGATTCAAATTCAATCAATTCAATCAATTCAATTCAAAATTCAATCAATTCAATCGAGAACTCAATGAATAATTCATTATCGAACTCCCCAAAAGCAATCGAAATTAATCCTGAATATCTTGATTCAAATTTAAATTCATTAACTCATTCCCCATCATATTCAATTTTTTCAAACGAGAGTGATGTAAATCTAGATTTAAATCTTATACAATCAAATGATATCAATGATCATGTTACCCCTGATAAAGTAACAGAAAAGAGATTAAATGATAAATTCATGACAGATTATCTTAACCTTGATGAAAGTGAGACAAGTTATAAAAAAATTAAATTAGAGGATAAGTTTGATGGTAACTTAGGTGATGAATTCTTTGAAGATATGTATAGAGAAAAAAGTGTATAATTGTGTAAAGCTTTAATGATTATGATTAAATGATTTACGGTAATAAGGATAATTGCACCATATGATGTAGCCCATGTTGCTACTGCATCCGATGCGCCGGCTTTGAATATTTATGGGTAGTGTAATTTACAAGTTCGCTCTAGTCACACCCCGTATCGGTAAAGCCTAAACATCCTTAATCAAAATATTCAATGCTTAAAAGATTAAATAAGTTAAAGGATAGGGCTAGAAGAGTTCTTGATGACTTATCAAATACCCTTGAGAATCAAATTGCCCCCCGTAGGCAACCTCAACCTATTCCTGTGAGAGCTCCTGTGTCAAATCGTCAAAGGATTCGCCCTCTTTACAGAAACTATTCTACAGCAGCTAAACCTTTAACTCCACTTGTTACATTCCCAATTAAATTTATTCACCCATTTAAACAAGCATCACTATTATCTTCCATTAAGGGATTATCATTATATCAACTTCCCTTATTTAAGAGTCAAAAATATTCAAGTTTCTATAGGTTTAAATTGATTGACTCATCATTTAAGTTGAATGCGTTGAAAGTATTTACTAATTTTACGGTAGTCAGGGATCTTTCGGGCCTATACAATAACTTGACCAATAAATTCGAGAATGTTGGTGTTCGTGTCGTGTTAAATAATCCTATGGATCATGGTACTCAAACATCAACTGTTTTCAGTATAATGGATACTTTGGAACAAAAGCTTGAACAATTGAGAACAACAGTTTCTCAGTTAAAACAATTAGCAAAAGTTGGTGATTTACCAGTTGAAACTGAAAAATCTAAATTGATGGTTAACTTTAATAATTTAACCAAGACTGAAGTTATGAATTTATTCGTTGATCACCAAGTTAATTACTTACCGATGGAAGAAATGAAGGTTTCACTCGGTTTTTTAAACTCAATGAATAATGATTTAAATAATGAATTAACGAACCAGGAGTTCAAATATAAAGTGTCGGTTGGTTTGGACTCTTATACTATGGATTCAAGTGACTTATCCGGTAAGAGTTTATAGCATCGTATAGGAATAAACGTAGAATGTATTTGCAGCCTTTTCGCATCAGTTTTTGTGCGTAACTTCCGTAAACAATTACATGGCAGATATTAAACTGGAATCAACTGACTCTGTATATGAAGAGGCAGGTACTTTAGATGAACATAATGATCATATTGATGTGGATGTTATAGATGACCTTTTAAAGGATACTGAAGATGACTTAAATGAGTTACAACCTGAGACCCTTGATGAAGTTGTTGAAGTGACACATGACATTGAACAACATGAACCAGATATCGTTGAAGAGTTACCTTCACGATCAGCCATACGTGAATACTTCAAGATAGGCGAACCAATTCAATTTACACCAGACGAATTCCCCCCTTGTGATAATTTACTATTATCTCACAATTTAAGTAGTGTAACTAAAACGTTTAATAACAAATCAAAATCTGATCAAAAGTCAATCATTTCAGGGTCAGAAAACTTGAAATCATTGTTTAATCAATTAAAAACTTCACTAATGGTTAATGATACTTCAAATACCGTCGATTGGGATCAATGGTTGAAATTAATTAACGACGAACTTACGTATGATCAAATTAATCAACTTGTTAGTAAAGGTGTGCCTGATGATATACGTAATATAATATGGCAAGTAGTATCTAAGTCCAACAACTTGAAGATGAATGACTATTATTTAATTAATAAGCTGAAGAATTCAATACATGAGAGGCAAATCAAAAAGGATATAACCAGAAATAGCTTCTATAATTCCATCAGTCAGTATAATAAGATTAATGATCTTTACAATAATTTGAAGATATACAGTGAAGTTAACCAAGAAATTGGATACAATCAAAGCTTTATTTTTATATTAAGTCCTATCATCTTAAAGTTACCAGAACTAGAAAGTTTTAACTTATTTTACGCTTTATTAGAGGATTATGGATTGAAATCTTTATATGATAAGGAAATGTTTGGCTTACAAGTAATCTTGTATAAGTTTGACCGGCTATTAGAGAGTTACTGTCCCAAATTATTCAATCATTTTATCAAACAAGGAATCAAATCAAATATGTATGCCAGTCAATGGTTCTTGACTTTATTCAGCTACAAATTCCCCATTGAAATTGTTTTGAAGATCTATGATATGGTGATATTCGAAGGGCTTGACTACTTATTGAAGGTATCAGTCAAATTAATGCAATTAAATGAACCATTCTTATTGAGTTTAAGATTTGACAAACTAGTGGAGTACTTGAATAACCACGTATTTGACATTCTACTCGATGAATCGGTCGATGGAGTAAAGTATAATTTAACCAAATTATTTGGCCATTTACCTAATTTAAACCCTAATCAGCTCAAATTATTTGAACTTGAATTCGTTAAATTAAGTGAAATAAACAAAGAAAAGATTAACGAGATCAATAAGATCAACTTAGAGAACGGTAAGTTAAGGAATGAAATAAAATACCTACAAATGAACTTGTCTAATTTAAATCAAGATCATTTGAAATTAGTACAAATCTTAATCAATTTCAAGATTAGGCTACCCGAGTTAATGCAACAGAATGATGACTTATCTAGTGAAATCGAAACTTTGAAGAATAACCTTAATGATATGAAACATTTGAATGAAGATGATGTTCCAGCCAACATTGAAACTCAAATTGAAAATCTATTAGTAGAGAATAAGGCAGCTACTGAGGAGAATATTGCATTAGAAGATCAATTGAATGAATTAGTTACACAAGATGATGAATTAACAGAGAAATTACAAGTTTATAAAAAGAATTGGTTCTGGAACCGATAAGTAAATAGAATAAACGACTTAAGATAGGGCAATAACCCTAAGCACATCTGAACTTTTGGCACGACTTTTCTTCTAAAAATTGATTTTGGGACGACCCAAAATTTTTCAATGCATCAAGCGAGTGAAAAAAACTGAAAAGTTTGATTAAAGAAACTATAGACAAAAATGGCTAGAGGACCAAAGAAACATTTAAAGAGATTAGCAGCTCCATCCCACTGGATGTTGGATAAATTATCCGGTACTTACGCTCCAAGACCATCAGCTGGTCCACACAAATTAAGAGAATCATTACCATTAGTTGTTTTCTTAAGAAACAGATTGAAATATGCTTTAAACGGTAGAGAAACTAAAGCTATCTTAATGCAACAACACGTTAAAGTTGATGGTAAAGTTAGAACTGATGCTACTTTCCCAGCTGGTTTCATGGATGTTATCTCCTTAGAAGCCACTAACGAAAACTTCAGATTAATCTATGATACTAAAGGTAAATTCGCTGTCCACAGAATTACTAATGAAGAAGCAACTTACAAATTAGGTAAAGTTAGAAAAGTTCAATTAGGTAAAAGAGGTATTCCATACGTTGTTACCCACGATGGTAGAACTATCAGATACCCAGATCCATTAATCAGAGTTAACGATACCGTTAAAATTGATTTAGAATCTGGTAAAATTACCGATTTCATTAAATTCGATACCGGTAGATTAGTCATGGTTACTGGTGGTCGTAACTTGGGTAGAGTTGGTGTTATCACTCACAGAGAAAGACACGAAGGTGGTTTCGATTTAGTTCACATTAAAGATTCTTTAGAAAACACTTTCGTTACCAGATTATCAAACGTTTTCGTTATTGGTACCGAAGCTGGTAAACCATACGTTTCTTTACCAAAAGGTAAAGGTATCAAATTATCTATCTCCGAAGAAAGAGACAGAAGAAGAGCTCAACAAGGTTTATAAATTAATTAATCACTTGTAGTTGTATATTTAATACATTAAATCATATTACCTTATCACCTGGCTGGTTATCTTTCGCGTTAAAATTTAACCATTTTATGCTTAAATTCATCCCATTAGTCTTTATACCTGTGCTAGTGCTCCTCTATCACGTGGTAGATTGGAATGTATCACCAGTAAGCTCATCTTCCTCCATTCGAGATATTACTTGGGGTGATTTGAACTTCCTTCATACAACTGATACTCATGGTTGGTTAGGAGGTCATTTGAACCAAAAGACCTATGATGCTAATTGGGGTGACTTTGTATCATTTACTATCAAGATGAAACAGAAAGCTCACAGTAATGGTAGAGATCTTCTTCTTATTGATACTGGGGATAAACACGATGGTAATGGACTTACTGATGCTACTATCCCTAATGGGGTAAAGGCTCTACCAATATTTACTAAACAAGATTACGACTTAATTACTATTGGTAATCACGAATTGTACGTATGGGAGAACTCAGAGCTCGAATATGATATAGTATTCAACCATTATAAGGATAAATACGTTGTCACTAACGTTGAAATTGAACTTAATGGTTCGTTTGTTAGTTTAGGGAACAAGTTCAGGTACTTTGAGACACCAATTAACCAATTTAAAATCTTATCGTTTGGGTTCTTGTTCAACTTTGATAGGAATAATGATAAAACAAGGGTCACACCAATTGAAGAAGTGATCAAGCAAGATTGGTTTAACGATATTTTGAACGAATACCCTGAAGAATCAGTCGATTACTTGGTTATCATTGGACACATACCCATCACCCATAGCTGGACAGAATTGAATATACTACATGATCATTTGAGGAAAAGGTACAAGAATACTATTATTCAATACTTCGGAGGCCATAGTCATATCAGAGATTTCGTTGTATATGATGATAATCTGACGTCTTTAGAGAGTGGAAGATTCTGTGAAACTGTTGGTTGGTTAAGTATTGACAACCATAAGGATGGGTTGGACAGGTTTTCCAGAAGCTACGTAGATTTCAGTCTCAACTCTTTCAAACACCATCTCCAAACAGGGACAATTGAAACAAAGGAAGGTAATGAAATTAAGCATTTAATTGCGAAAACCAGAGAAGAATTGAATTTGAATGAGTACATTGGATACGTATCACAAAATTACTATATGGATTATGTACCAATGAACCATAAGAACAGTTTATTCAAATTGTTGACCGATAAAGTATTGAAAACCTTGCCATTCAATGGGGAATCTGAACGACTCATTATCATTAATACTGGATCAATTAGGTATGATCTTTACAAAGGTAACTATACTGTAGATACCAAGTATATTGTATCACCATTTCAAAATGACTGGTCGAAACTTACGCTCCCCAAGTCAATTGCAATTAAGGTGTCACATGTTTTGAACAAGAAAAAGTACATAACTTTGCTACCAGCTGCACAATTCTCTCTGTTAACTAGAAATAAGCCAAATATTTGGACAGAGGATCAATTACTCGAGCAGAAAGTTAAGAGACAAGACCCATTCAATGTGGATATTGAGCTGAAATTGTCTAAAGGTTACGTCACCCACGATGATTTTGGTAGTGATGGCGACGATACTATTCACAAACCAGTTATCAACTATCCAGTGACCAATGTGGTTGAATCCATTCAATTTGAAGATGAAGAAGAGAGAGATGTAGATTTAGTGTTTTATAATTTCTTGACTAAAAACATCGTTGATGCATTGAAATTCATCACTAATAAAGACTACACTGGTGAAGTAAGATTCTATTCTCCCACATACTTAAATGAGTTATTGTCAGATTACGTTAAGAATAGTTATATTTAATGCATTAGTATATAGAAATCTATTATATGTCAACCACACTGTCTTTTGGTTTAAAAGTTATCCTATAATCAAAATTATTGATTGATTCGATTTGGTTATTAGTCAAGATTGATTCATCAGTGACTAAATGTAAGTAAAAACCGAACCAACTACCCCAAACAGTTCTTCTATTATTATTCAAATTTAAATTTATTAAATCAGCCAGTTCGTTTAACCTATTTCTACCACTTTCATCAAATCTTACTTTACCAGTAATATTTATTAAAACAGTATTAGTTCCAGGTATTATATGACAATCAAAGTTATTAATTTGATGATTTGTTAATGGCGTTGTGAGCCATTTCTTTTGAAATTCAAGTTTTGAGTCATTCGAGATTATAGGGTTACCATTAATTATTACTCCACTTGTTGGTTTTAATTGTTTAACAAATTGAGTAGCATATGCTTCAATATTTGGATATGTATCATTAGATAGATCCAATGATGATATTATAGTTTTAAGGAATGGTTCTATTGGTTGAGCTAGATGGTTAGTAAAAGACACAATTCAATGAATAATAAAGGTAATTTAATAGGATTTTTTAAATATTCTTAGCTTTTGATGGGGAATAAGCAATTTAATGGTTTTACCAATAGCATATTGTGAGGATTTAGCTATCATAATACATACTTGGATCTTGGTTCATTGATGAGAATTTTTCAAAATTCGTGTTTGACCAAGTGCGAATATGCAGCAGCAACTGTCAAATTTCACAGCCATTTGCAGCAAACTATAAATATTTGAAGTTCCCCTGAAGTTCCCCTGAAGTTTAAAATTATTAATTATGAGTGATACAGTTAAAAATATTGCGGTTGGAGTTGCTGGTTCAATTGGTGGTGGTAAATTAGCTGATAAAGCAGGTTTAGGTCAAGTAGGTCATATTGCTGCTAATGTTGCTGGTGGTATTGGAGCTAATAAAGCAGAGCAAGAGGCAGAGCAAGAGGTTAAAAAGGATTAACCGAAATATTTAGTTAGATTTAGTAATAAATGATTTTTATAACAATGGTCTCTAAGTTGTTTGATATGAAGGGGGCTTTGGTGAATATGGATTACTCTAGATTAGTCTAGATGAATCTAGATGATATTCCAGGCCTAAGAAGCTCAAGCCGCATACATAAATGTACGTGATTCTACACGTTTAGAGGTAGAGAAGGGTGAAGGTGCCGTTGAAATCATGACTTTACATATATATGAGGGATATATAAATGATTGAAGCCATCCTTCATTACAATAATGCAGTCGCAAAGAAGAACACCAAGAGAAGCAAGAGAACCCAGAGACCCTAGGGATCCTAGAGAACCAAGAGACCCCAGAGAACCAAGGGAACCTAGAGAATACAGGGATCCAAGGACTCCTAGAAAATAAGTGTCTTTAGTTTATACTAAATATATAACCAATTTACCAAATAAGGATAAGGGTCCCAATGCGAAACAATAATCAAGTCCCAAAATGGAACCCAACAATAAATCATCTCAGCGAAATCGAGATATCACCATTTAAAACAATAGACAACTTCACTATTTCAGTAAAATAAAGGATTTATACATTAATTATAATAGTTTAACCTGTATATAAATAATTTTTTGAAGTTTTCGTGAAGGCTGGATTGTTTTTAATTAATTGATAATAAGCCAGCCATTCCCCAGTGAAAAATTTCAGTTACGCAAAACTGCTGGTTAAATTAATGAAATCAAATTAGTTACGTATTGTTTAAAATAGAAACGCTGGAATCAAATCATATTTGTTAATAATTTGCTGGATCAACTTTAAATCATTGATTTTACTGGTTCTATATATAAATTAATTTCTCCCTGTAAATAAAAATCATATACTCAATTTTTGGCAGAACAGCCAATTTTACAATCGTTTAAGTAACATTCAATCATTTAAGTTAATCAATTCCTACTTTGTCATTCTTTTAAGTAACAGGTTACAATTTAAATTTTAATAAAAAAGCTATCATATTAAAAAAATTTTAGTGTTTTGCAACCATACCAAATACGCTAATTAACAATATTTACTATAAATTAAATTATGAGTGTTGAAACAAGTATGTACAATAATATCAACTCATTTCAACCAAATCATCTTAGATCAAGATCATTTAATGAAATTTTAAATAAATTCAAACAATCCATTACCTCAGAACAAACAAGATTAAGAATTAGAAAAAGAAGTTATAGTGATTTATTGAAAGGTGAAGATTCATTCATTGATGAAAATGATGGATTAGGTGGTAAGAGATCAAGAACTGCACCTCCCCATAGTCCATCACCAGTGAATGTAGGAAGTTCAAGAACTGACGTAATTAAATCTTTTGATAAGACATTAGTCGAAAGACCAAGGTCATTATCTCCTAATAAGAGATGTAGTACTACAAGTTCAAGAAGTACATCACCATCATTATCACCTAACTTAGTCAATAATACAAATGATGCAAAATCTCCTAGTCAATCTAATTTTGCTGAGCCAGTAACTCCAATTGGCACAACCCAAAAATCTAATATTACATTACCAAGTTTTTCAACTGTTGTAAGGGAAAATGTTAAGTCAATTGCACCAACTACATCATTAGACTACTTTGACACATACAAGCCAAATGATGAAAATTGGCGGTTTGGACTCATCGATTCAATGAGTAAGAATAAAACCTGTAGTTTATCAAATTACACATTAACTAGTCCAACAAGTGTTAGACCAGTATTCGATTCAAAAATTTCAAAACCAGTATTACCACCAATATCTGAAAGAAAGATTAATTTCCCATACGAATCAAACTATACTTACTTGAATAAAACATATCTTAAAGACGTTGAAAAGTATCCTGAGTACTTAGAATTAGCCCAGTCATTGGTCAATTTATCAAATTCTCATACGAGTCCACAACAACCAATCATACTGTCACCATTTGCTAGTACAAGTCCAAGCCTTACAGCATCTAGAAGATTGAATAATTTACCTCCACTTTATCCATATCAATTAGAGGAGCAACAGCGTCAAATAGAAGCTGAACAAGCAAGAAGAAAACTGCAAGAAGAATTACAGTTTGAACAACAACAAAGAGAGCAAAGAGCATTTGAACATCACTATCAAGGATATTCTAGTGGTTATTATCCAAAGTATCAACCATATCCATATGTATCATCTCCAACAGCTACTGCATTCCCTGCTCCAATTCAAGGGTACCAAAATTATGTAGCTGAACAACCAAAGACTCCACCAAAGAAGCATACAAAATTTATTCCAATTACTCCACCATCTAGTAAAGATAAACATAAATCCGATGGATTAAAGTCACCAAAGAGTCATCACCCACCAAGAATTTGTATCTCATGTGGATCAGATCAATCTCCGTGTTGGAGACCATCATGGTCTGCGAAAGAAGGTCAATTATGTAATTCATGCGGTTTACGTTATAAAAAGACAAGCGCAAGATGTTTGAATGACAAATGTAAGAAAATCCCTGCTAAAGGTGAATGGTCATTAATGCAAACAAAAGGTATGATGAAATTTGATGATGGTGCTGAAGGTTTTGGATGTTTAGAGTGTGGAGGTTTAGTGGAAGTCAAGAAATGATTAACTTATCTTATAAAGTGTAAGTAATATTTCTTTAATGGGTTATGATGCATGTTTTTTTACAGTTTGATTTTGGTTTAGGGTTTATATTAATGTATTAATTGCGATAAGAATCTACGATATCAATTTTCGGGGACTTTATTAAAATTTGCGATTAAAACTCTCCGTTATCACTATTTAAGTTGTACAATGCCCTCATTTTAAGTAATTATGACTGCCTATAGCTGGAAACCACTAGACGTAGTCGTATTGGGAGGCGGCCTTGGTGGATTATCTGCTGCAATTGCCCTTAGAAGACAAGGTCATAATGTACGAATTTATGAAAGATACGATTATGCTGGAGAAGTTGGTGCATCACTCTCATGTGCTTCAAATGGTGGTAGATGGCTACACGATTGGGGTATTGACCCATATAAGGCCAAACCAGTGATCTTAAAGAACTTAATTAAACACAATTGGGAATCTGGTGAAATTGTAGGAACTTACCCTCTCGGTGATTATAAGGAAAGATTCGGATTCCCATACTATAATTTTCATAGGATTGATATTCATGAAGTATTAAAAGAGTATGCTACCAGTGAAGACGGTGAAGGAACCCCTTGCCAATTGACACTTAATCACAGGGCCATTAAAGTGGACTATAACACGGGATACATCGAATTTGAAAATGGAGTCTCCACGACGGCAGACCTAATTGTTGCAGCCGATGGTATCAGATCATTAACTAAACCACAATTAGGTATAACCCCTGTATTCAAGAGTTCAGATTCCTCGTGTATCAGAGTGTTATTTGACACTAAGAAAGTAAGAGAGTTAGGATTAGCTGACTTCTCTGATAATGAAGCCATTGAATTCTGGGGTGACACTAAATTCAAAATTGTTTTGTCACCATGCTCCAATAATGAAGTTGTTTCTTGCTATTGTTTCTACGAAGCGACTGAAGCAGATGTTAAGAATGATTGGAACAATGAAGTTTCCCTTGAACACTTGATAAAATCGTGTCCTGGATTAGATCCCGTGTTGATTGACTTGTTCACCAAATGTGGTTATGATATCAAACAATGGAGACTTTATGTTCACGAACCACTACCTTACTTCTATAAAGCTAATGAAAATAAAGGTGTTGCACTAATTGGAGATGCTGCACATCCAATGATGCCTGATCAATCACAAGGTGCAGTTGCAGCATTTGAGGATTCAGGTGCTTTGGGGTACATTTTCTCCAAGAAATTTAATTTATCAGTCGAGCAAGGGTTGAAAATTTATGAATTAGAGAGGAAAGGTAGAGTAACAAAGATTCAACAAGCCTCCTTAAGAGCAAGAGAAAATTTGAATGAAAGAATCGGCTGGAGCTCTTCTGCTACAGACGTGAAAGATAAATTAACTATTGAAGAAGTATGCGGCTACGATATGAAAGCTCACATTGATAAACTTGTTGCAGATAATACATAATTCATTATTTAAAACATTACTAAACCAGGGTACTGGAAGTATCTAATCTTTGCCCAATTAACTTGGTGATTCTCTTCACAATCTCTATCCCAAACCAGTAGTATAAGCTTTTCAAATTCTCCGAGATAATTGAATTTAAGCCTCTCCTTAATACGCTTTATCCTTGAGAGTATGTACTCTCTATCTTCTTGCTTGTAAGCCACCGAGCCTGCCATAATTAATGGGAACATAAGACCAGTTTCAAGTTCACTGTTTGCATGAACTTCTTTCATAGAGCTTAAAATTAACTGTAAGCACACCTCTATCCTTGGATCTTCTCTGTTATACCCATTACGGATCTGATGTAATCTAAGGAATGCTGACCATTGTAGTGCCACTGTGAACTTAGACAACATAAGTTTCCCATCGTCTACTGTATGATCGATCTGGTATTTCTTGCCGTCCAAAGAGGGTGACCAATTTTGAAGTCTCATTTCTATTAATGTGGCTAATGAATTGAACTTCTTTTCATTTTCCTCTGAATCGTAACGCAGAAGCCTAAGACTCGCTAGAGTGGAGATATTACCAATAATTTTGAATATCTCACCAGCAATACCGAATTTAAACCCAAACTTATTGTTAAGTATACTTTCAATGTGGTCTTCATCATAGTCACTGAAAGCTGAGTCATCAATATATGGAGTGGAACAAGTACTCAAGCTAGAGATTAGATCTAAGTAACAGAATAATTGCACAGAAAGAGGGGCAAACAGGCTTACTTTCTTTAAACCACCCCTTTTCCCAATGATCTTTGCTGCTTTCTCTAGTGCAAACCCCCAATAAAGTGAAGTTCCCTCGAATATCTCTTGAATTGCTAGAAGTAGTATGCTTAGTAGCACATTCTCTGAGTCTTCAAAGTAATCAATGGTATTAGCAATGAATAAACTTTGGGATTTGGCTCTGTAAATGGCAGCATCTCTCTTAAACTCTATACTCAACCCAATCATAGAGTTTGATCTATGAGACGCTGAAATGCCTAAAATCGGATACCGAACGTTACAGTCATTTATGCACAACGGGACCACGGTTTTAAGGAACCTCGTACTAGTCTTATCTACAAATAAAAGGCTGGACACATCAGTGATAAAATACTTCAACAACTCTAGTTCTTTACTGGGGATATCGTATGGTGTTAAACATGATGATATCAATGAGCTCTTCTCTTCCTCGTATATATCAGCTAGTTCACTGGATACAACCGAGTTTGGAGATGTGACTTTCATAGGATCCCAGTTTCGTAGTGACTCATCTATATCAGGAACATCAGCAGTAAATGTAGGTGACTTCACTAACGAGTTAATGAAGAGCCTTTCCTTACTGCTGAAAAAGTCTGTTTCATCGTTGAAGAGATCATTGGTGAGATCAAGAATACTGACAGGGGGCTGTAGCGGGTCGACTGACGGACTTAATGACACCATCACATCATGGGCGATATCTAATTGTGTTTGTCTCTGGTTATCGTTGGAAACCTGTTTGGCTGGCCGCTTAACCTTATGGGGCTTTATCTTGAGTTCCTTGACTGAAGGCTCACACTTTAGGTTATGTGTCTCACAGAGCAGACAAACAGGCCATCGCTCGTCACACTTCTGTTTCCGTTTCTTACAGCTTGCACAACCGTTATGACTATACTTTGACGGAATTACTCTCGTAGACTTTGAATTCTTTGGCCTACCAATGGTAGCAGCGGTACGGTCATTGGTGCAGCGTACACCATTCCTACTACACCGTCCACACGGCAGCTGCCTATCACACTTTTGCTTAAGCCTAGCACACAGATCACAAGCTCTGGTTAGCATTAGTTTTACAATCGATAACTCACATTCTTATCTTGAATTAGCAGTCCACGACTCGGACACTTTTATTAATTCCGCTTTCAGTTACTCCGTACACATCTAACGAAAATGAAATCTTTGATTACCTTGGAGATGTGGGATCGTCTCTATTTATGTACTTGGGTGAGCAAATAAGAAGAGCAAATAGTACGTTTAAAAAGAGCAAATTAGATGACCAAATAGTACGTTTAAAAAGAGCAAATAGAGGATCCGTGCCTAGTACAAAAGTGGTTCTGCTTGGTTAAATACTACACTGCCACCAACAACGAACAACGCCCTGATACACCATACGTAACATAAACAACTGTGTAGCATTCCTTAATTAATTTAAGCTTAGTCAGCAATTACATAAGCCATATACATATCGCGAAATCAACACGTCTAAACACTAACTGATCTTAGTTAACTATACGAGCCAATTGAGTCTTTCTTTAATATGTCAAATATCGTTTATTACATAACTAAACAGTTGATAAAGCGAGCCGTTGGAGCCGACGATCCGGATGATCTAGATGATACTCCTGATGTAACTACCCCTGATGAGGGTGAAGACGAGAACCCTGTTACAGAGGAAATTTTTTCTTCTTGGGCATTGTTTATATTGATATCGTTGTTATGTGCTGCATTATGGTCGTCTTACTTCTTGCAGCAGAGAAAGATCAAGGCAGTTCATGAGACGGTATTATCAATTTTTTATGGGATGATCGTTGGGCTAATTATAAGAGTAAGCCCTGGTCATTATATCCAAGATGCTGTAAAATTCAATTCAGGTTATTTCTTTAACATCTTATTACCACCAATTATCTTGAATTCAGGGTTTGAGTTGAATCAAGCGAATTTCTTTAGTAATATTGGTACAATTTTAACATTCGCTATCCCGGGGACTTTTATTAGTGCACTTGTTCTTGGAATTATTTTGTACATTTGGACAGCAATTGGCTTTGATGGAGTCAGTCTCGAGTTTGTTGATGCATTGGCCGTTGGGGCTACATTATCTGCTACTGATCCTGTAACAATCTTATCAATATTTAATGCCTATAAAGTTGATCCTAAATTATACACAATTATCTTTGGTGAAAGTTTACTTAATGATGCTATTTCTATTGTTATGTTTGAAACATGTCAAAAATTTCATGGTAAAAGTGTTGGATTTTCAAGTTTATTTGAAGGTTTTGGATTATTCTTAATGACATTTACTATTTCTACAATTATTGGTATTTGTATTGGTATTTTAGTGGCTTTAATTTTAAAGCATAGTCATATCAGAAGGTACCCTCAAATTGAAACTTGTTTGGTATTGCTTTTTGCTTACGTATCATACTTTTTCTCTAATGGAGCTCATATGTCAGGGATTGTTTCTTTATTATTCTGTGGTATTACTTTCAAACATTATGCTTATTATAATATGTCTAGAAGAACTCAAATTGCAACTAAATACATCTTCCAATTATTAGCACAATTATCAGAAAATTTCATTTTTATTTACTTAGGTTTATCATTATTTACAGAGGTTGAATTAGTATTTAAGCCATTATTAATTATTATTTCATTTATTTCAATATGTGTGGCAAGATGGTGTGCAGTGTTCCCATTATCAAGATTTTTGAATTTCTTATATAAAGCTAAGTTCAAAGAATTTACCAATAGGAATTTTTCAAGAGGAGCTATTTCATCTCAACAAGCACCAGATGAAATATCACATTCATATCAAATGATGATATTTTGGGCTGGTTTAAGAGGAGCTGTTGGAGTAGCATTAGCTATGGGATTACAAGGAGAAGCTAAATCGGCTTTATTAGCTACTGTATTAGTAACTGTTGTGCTAACTGTCATTTTATTTGGAGGTTCAACTGCTTCAATGTTAGAAATCTTAGGCATTCAAACTGGGGTTGAACAACATCTTGATTCAGACGATGAATTCGATATTGAGGCTCCAAGATTACCAATTAGTGTTAACCCAACTCCCTCAACTAGCACAAATAATATTATGTTAGGAAATAGAAGATTTGATGAACATATTGGCAGATCTCAATCACATCCATTCTACAGAGATGATACTGTTCGTAGCAGGAATGAATCAAATGCTAGTATACTGCCAGTTAAGCAAGGATTGGGACAACCAAATATAACGGATGATGAGGAAGAAGAATTAGGACGTAGTGATAACGATGATTTAATCCCAAATTTAAGCAACTCGCATACGCCCGTTAACTCAAATTCTACTAATGGGATATTATCAGCATTCCTTAGTGCAGAAGAACATTCTAAATGGTTTACAAAACTTGATGAAGAGATCTTAAAACCAGTGTTATTAGATAATGTTCCAAAAAGAGATAATGACAATAATTAACACGAATAAAATCACAACATTTTTTACATCTATATATGAATGTATCCATTAATTCATTACTTTTGACGATTAGCAATTTCTTCATCAATAACTCTTTTAGCTAATTTGAAACATGTAGCACTTAAGAATAAATCACCTAATTTAAAGTTATATGCAACACATAGTTGTTTGAAATTTGCTAATGTTAATTCATATAGTAAGTTGATTAAATGCCTTGAATTTATGATATCTCTTTGCTTTTGATCTAACGTTAAAAATACTGATGGTGGTAATGTTTCAGTGTATTTAATACATGCTCTAATTGGTTTTTCAATTAAATTTAACGTGTCAGATATGTGGTGGTTAGTGATACTGAAGTTTCTATCTTCTTCAATGGCATTGATAAGTAAGTTAGATAATGAAATTACGGCATTACCATAATTTACCGCATTTAACACTCGACTTTCAGTATCTCTTTTTAATGTTGTTCTGAAGAAAACTCCAATCCATGTTGATAAAAAGTTGTTCTTATAAGTATCAACAATTGCAAACGCTTCCTTGATGAATGGTTTAGCCTTGTTGATGATTACTACTTGAGGGTCATCTGATGAAATAGATCCCATTAACTTGTGAATAGGGTTTAAAACATGTTTTTCAAATAATTCAAAGTACTTATCTTGGTTAGTTGATTGGGTGGTAGGCTTTGCTTGTTTATCAATCAATTCATTGTATGATTTGACAGAATCCATGGTTTTGTCGGGGCTAGCAATGAAAGAATTGCCAAATATATCTGATTGGTCTTTGATATCCTGCTTCAATTGAACTTGGTTCTTTTGTAAGATCTTTGCATCTGCAGGTGAACGATAGTTGATCCTTTGGGTGGTTTGTTTGATGACCAAGGAGCACTCATCCAATATTGCTTGCCAAATGAATCCACTTTTTGAATGTGCACTGTAAATGGCAGTTCTTAATTTTGTACCTTCAGGAGTTTTCAAACTTGCAATATACGCTAACTCTTGGAATGCACTTAATTTGCTTAGTTCATGATTTGGATCAGAGTTTCTTAATCCACTCAATAACGTATTAATTGGATCTGCACTATATGTACTAATTGGTTTCTTACCATCTAAGCATCCTATAGTAGCGTAAACATTAAATATATGATTAACCACTTCCCATGAGAACACGACTGTGAATGAGTAGTAACCGAAATTTATCATGTTTTTCATTGATAATCCAAGCTTTGGCACTTTTGTATCCAAACTCATTATAATCCTAGGAATAATAAGCAATTTGTAAATAGCAGATCTGAAAAACAAGTAAATTATGGGGAATAATATCACTAAGCAAGTGTTTATAACAACGGAGTGGCTAAACAACCGTGGGAGCTTACCAAATAAAGCAGATCTCGGATCAGTTTTGCTAACACCATAGGTGAAGTTCAACCGATTTCTTTCAAAGATAATTTGCTGACATGAGTATAAAAATGGGATAAATAAGGTAAAACACCAGAAGTAAACCCATTCATCATTTATTTTTGGCTTAACTTCATAATCTTTGGAGATTATATAGTAATTTGTCAATAATGGTAATTGGAAAAGGTAAACCCAACCAAATATAACACTTGAAGCAGTGTAACCTAATACCGTATATAAAAATTTCCAACTGAGAGTGGTATGATAAATATGAGCACCTAAAGTCTTATGATGTGAATAGTTTACTATTATTGTATTGGCTCTGACGTACCTTACCACAAATAATGCTGCAAATATGATTGGACCCCGAAGTATGAATGAGAATAATAAACACTTCCAAAAATTTGTATATGGGAAACTTAAACATATTGATGTAACAATGGCTAATATTACAATAACATTGTTAGCAAACTTCAACCGTTTAGTGAATACTTTATTAAATAACTCTTGGTATGTTGAAATTCTTCCTGTAACAGTGGCCATCTTGAGTTTATTATTTTGCAAAAATTTGCGAAGAGTGAGTTATAGTAAAGCAATTATTAATTAGCTATGCATTATACATTATTTACAAGTTAATCATTACGTGATTTAAGTTCTGCTTCACGTCTTAATTTTTCAATTTGTCCATTAATCGTATCTTTAACGATATTTAAACCTGGTTTCCTATTAATTTCACCATAAGCTGCATCTAATATAATATCTTCATTATCAGTTAAAGTAATATTTCTATCAATTGTACCATTCAATTTATCTCTAACAGCCAGATGTGCAACGTTGAATTTATTCAATTTAATTTCGAATGCTTCTGTAATTGCTTTCTCTAATTGTTCTTCTGTTGTAATGAAATTTCCGGCTGCATGATATAATTGTAATAATTGTTCAGCTTTACGTTCTTCAACTTCTAATTCTTTAGATTTTCTATTATAAGCTCTTTGATGTTCTAATAATGCCTTTTCAGTTTCAGTTCTTTGTCTCATAATTGGCCCTTTTAAATATGATTCAATGGTTGGTAAGGTTAACTTTGTTGCTTCAGATTCTTCATATTCGGTTTTATTCTTTAATTCGGCTGCTTCTTCTGCTTCCTTTTTAGCTTTTAATTCATCAATCTTTTTTAATCTCTCTTCTTCTTTAATATATGCTTGTCTTAAATGTTCTCTACGAATTTCAGAAGCTTTCAATCTCCAAGCAGTTTGTGAATCTAATTGACTTTCATCATTTGCAACAGCTTTAACTGAATCTATAGTATTTTTTATTCTTTCTTCCACTGTAATAACAGGTTTTGGCTCTAATTTACGATAAAATTTAAATCCCTTCTTCACTGGTAATGGTACACTTTCGGCATAACCTTGATCTGATGATTCGAAATCTTTCATTTCTTCTTTAGTTAATGGTCTTATCGGATTCTTCTTAAATATGGGACGTGGCCTTGGTAAAATACCTGATTTACCTCCATACTTTAATGTACGATTTCCCATGTTTATGATTCCTATAGGTTAATGAAAAAAATTTCATTCGTCGTGCGATTTTTATCAAATTTCATTTTGGTATCAGTACACGATTATTTTCCCCAAACTTCATAAATCTTTTGCAGCAATCCATTCGTTATCTTTTTACCACTGATTTCTTTCAGGAATGTTGCAGCAAGAGCTTTCTCTTTTGCCTTGGAATCTGTTGCTCGCAATTCATGGTGATAAAAGCTAAGAAGTTTCTTAGGTGTAACAAATTTACTTTGGATGGCTAATGCTTTCTCGATTGTTACACCTTTTATTGTCATTAACATCGAAAGAAACATCTCCTTAACGGTATACATTTGAGTTTTATTCAAAGATTCTTTAAAATTCCGGTATAAGTGACAGCATTCATAATTGGAACGAGTTTGAGATCGCTCAAATTCATCTCTAAACATTTCAATTATATCTGAATACTGTTTCAGAGAGTCTATAACTCGGGGTTTTAGTACCACTAGCTTGACATTCCTTTCGTTAAAGTCATCATCAATAACTTGGGTCAATGAAGCAAGAAATAACGTGGTTTCATCGGCATTTTTAAACTTTCGTAGCTGGAAGTTTGCTAATAACATTGTCATCGATTGAGCTGTTTGTAATGATTGAGTGAAGTTGTTAGTGGCATCCACTCCAGTGTCTTCAACCAAGTAATAGCATCGTTTCACATTTGCTTTTGCAAGTCTGTGTTTCTGCTCGACGAATCTACCATCTCTTATAGACATCGCTAAATCATCTGTTCTCTTACGTTCGCAGATAACGTTTAGTACTACTTCTTCACCTGTGGGTTTATACTTGGCTATCCAAGCAATATCTCCCACGGATAATACTCTTACTTCACACGTTACACCAAGACGGGTTAATCTAGTTTCAAAATAGTTTCTCTCTTGTTTAGACTTCACTTCTCTTTCATCGATAACAACTATAATTTCATAGTCATCTCTAGGCCATAAAGAATATTTGATATCTTCAAGGACCTTTTTCTTTTTATCATGCCTTTTAGACTTTGGTTTCAAGTGTTGAGCATCAGATACGTTTTCGGTATGGTGTAGCTTTTCATTTATAATTGGCTTTTTAGACGGTGATGATCCAATTGTTACAGGTCTTACTATAAAATCTGGCTCTGAGCTGGGAACAAATAGTTTAGGAGACAGTTGTGGTACAGGAGATGAGAGTAAATGAGGAGGCAACAAGTCCCGTGGGTGTTTAACATTCTCAATCACATCACTCAACATACTGTTATCTGGTGTAGCTTGTACACCATTATCGAATGACGTATGAATTTGCTTATGAGTCGAAGGTGACAATAAAGGAATGTCTTCGACTTCTGCCAATTTCTTAGCCACCTCAACACCTTCATCCGTAATGTAAAACAATGCTCTCCTTCCGGTATACGATACCAATTCATGCTTTTCAAGCAGTTTAATTGAGTTCCAAGCGGAGTAGAATTCATTGCTTCCTGGATTACTAGTGAATGATGAATCACAGAATGGAGCTGCTGCTTTGATAATCTCATCTTTTCGGAGCCCTACACGATCCCGATCTCTGATATACAATGCCAATAGTATGGCATAACCACCAGATCTTTTTTTAGGGATATATTTAGAAGTTTTACGTCTTTTTGCAGCACTACCAGTACCGGTATTAGCTCTTTTAGAGCTTTCAAGTGTCATTAAATCTGGGTTCCAGGCATCAGGTAACGGGTACCCATGTTCAGCACAAAACTTCATCAAATATTTTTGAAATCCTTTTATCATCTTATCCCCAACGTTCTTCAATTTCTTTAATGATTTGGGGTCAGCGATTGCATCAGGATAAGAATTCACGGAGAAATGAGCTTTTGAATACAGGAATGAACCTTGTGACTTCTTTTCAACATGGATGTCACGTTGTTGTATCAACCACTCTAATAATACCTCTTTAATATCCCCATTATCATGAATTTTACCCATGGTGGTGGTGTTTATATTTGCAGCTGGCGCGATGTAGAAAAGTAAAAAACTATGTCTCATAGACTGATGGCCACACCAGCCACTGCAATATATAAATGCTTAGAGCGTCAAGTACGTGTTAGTGTATGGCTCTATGAACAAACAGGGACTAGGTTAGAAGGGGTTATAAAAGGATTTGATGATTTCATGAACATAGTATTAGAAGATACCATTGAAGTATCAACCACAACCGGCGAAAAGCAAGAATTAGGCAAAATCTTATTGAAAGGTGATAATATTACGTTGATATCTACGCTAGAATTGGATTAATTACTTTACTTATACTGTACATTTATGTATTATAGAATTACACGTCATTTACAAAGCTTACCCGCTTTTTCTTTTTTGGACTCTCCTCTGATTCAATGGACGTAACGTCAGATTCTCCTTCTTGCCTCCTTCTTCTTGCCCTCTCTTCACGGGTCTCTTTTATAAGTTTATGATTATACTCAGCAATTTGCTTCTTACGTTCCTCCAGGTTAAGCTCTTTGCGGGCAGGCGATTTTTTAATGGCGGTTAATTCTATTTCTGTTTCACTATCGTCTTCTTTAGTCAACTCTACTGTCAGTGTTTTTGTATTACTGGTGTTACTGGTATTATCGTCTTTGGTTTCCTCTCCACGTCGTATCGTTGTATCATCATCACCGCTCATGTATCTGCGAAGTTACACGCTCATTTTTTATCTTACCGTGTTTGTCTATTATGAATCAACAACCACAATCTACATCAAACGGTTATACAGGTACTAACCAACACCCAAGTGGTGTACCTACACATAATAATACGCGTCCTGGGCCTAATCCTCAAAGTTTACCCCCAAATCAATCAAGATTACCACCACCTAGATCAGACATGAATCGTATGGTTGGTGTAGCACAATATTTCCCTTCAGGTAAACCATTTGATCCTGTAAGTTATACGGAAGACGAATTCGTAGAAATTCAAACGTCTTTGGATAAGACTTTAGGACCAGAATACATAAGCTCTCGTCCTGGTGGTGGTGGTACTACTGTTGCTTATCTTGAAGGTTGGAAAGCGTTAAATATCGCTAATGAAATATTTGGGTTTAATGGTTGGAGTTCAGAGCTTGTGGGTTATACTTTAGACTTCTGTGATGTACTGAGAGATGGTAGAATCTCTATGGGTTTGTCTGTAGTGGTTAGAGTTACTATTAAAGATGGTACTTATCATGAGGATATTGGGTATGGATATATTGATAACGCCAAAAATAAAGCTGCTGCATATGAAAAGTGTAAGAAAGAGGCATTAACTGATGGAGTTAAACGTTGCCTTAGGTGTTTTGGTAATGTACTTGGAAATTGTCTTTATGACAAAGCATTAACAGGTAAGTTAAGAGGTATTACAAAACATAAGGCAGATCTTGGAGAGAGTGACCTTTACCGGGATACCACTATTACGAAAATGAGAGATCAAAGGCAAAACACTAATCAAGTTAATATTATGGATACAAATATGGAAGAAGTACCTCAAGTACCCATGAAAACTCCGCAAGTAAAACTACCACCAGCTCCTATATCAACTTCATCCACAGTATCCACTACAGCACCACTTCCCATACAGACACCACAATCCAAACCCACATATCAAACCCCCAAACCACCAGCTAAAGTTGAACCACCAGTGAAAGCTAAACCTGATATACCAAAAGAATCAAAACCGGAACCCAATTATGACGACTTTGATGATTCATTCTTCAGTGATGATATAGATCTTGATGGTGATAAAATAGATGATTACGAAATGGATATTATAATGAATAAAAGCAATAAAGAGAATGAAGACCCCGAAGAACCTATACCAGAGATATCAATGCCATTATTTGTGTCTGCCAAACAAGCAGATCTTCTTAAGTCACAACCTGCTAGTGCAGTACCAGAATTTGATCCAAAATTTGTAGCAACAAGTATAAGACGGACGTTAGATCCTACAAAATCAGTTCCAGTAAAGAGATCAGATTTGAAGCCATTAGAAACTCGTAATGAAGTGTCCACCAGTCAAACTCCCAGTAAACCTGCCAAACGTATGATAGGCATGCCACCCACTACGCGTCTGAAACGGATCAAAGAATAACCTCAGTAATTCACATAATTTTAATATTCGCATTTATGAGTATATCTGCTTTAATATATAATAAAGGTCCGTTTAATGCAAACCCAGAAGAATACGATCCAGAGTTTGCTTCGTCACTGTTAAGCAACGCTAAAGTACTTGTCATTGGTGCTGGAGGCCTTGGATGTGAAATCCTAAAGAATTTAGCACTAACAGGATTCAAAAATATCTGGATCATTGACATGGATACAATTGATTTAAGTAACCTCAACCGACAATTCTTGTTTCGGCAAGCTGACATAGGGAAACTGAAAGCTGAGGTGGCGGCTAAATTTGTTACTGAACGGATTGATGACCCGGACCTACTCATAACTCCATATTTCGGTAAAATTCAAGATAAACTGATTGATTTCTACAAACAGTTCAATTGCATAATATGCGGACTTGATAGTGTAGAAGCAAGGCGATGGATTAACGCCACCGTCATTTCACTTGTGGATGATACCTTTGAGTATGTGATACCGATAATTGATGGTGGTACTGAAGGGTTTAGAGGTCAATCAAGGGTGATAATTCCTACTATAACTTCATGCTATGAATGTACATTACCCATGTTGACACCTAAAGTTACTTATCCTGTATGTACCATTGCCAATACCCCTAGATTACCTGAACATTGCATTCAATGGGCCAATGAAATAGAATGGCCCAGACACTTCTCACACAAATTTGATCCTGATAACCCTGACCACGTTGGATGGATGTTTGAGACAGCGTTAAGTAGAGCCAGGAGCTTTAGTATCGAAGGAGTTACTAAATCTTTAACTTTAGGAGTTGTGAAAAGTATCATTCCTGCTATTGCTTCAACTAATGCTATTATTGCAGCATCTTGTTGTAATGAAGCATTTAAAATTATAACTGATGCCAATGCCATACTTGAAAACTATATGATGTACATTGGAGATGATCAAATATTCACTTACACATTTAACTCATCAAAGAACCCTGAATGCCCTGTGTGTGGTACTCAAATAAAGCATTTAACGTGCCAAAACTGGTGGTCACTAGAAAGATTTATTCAAGAGATAAAAACAATTCCTGATATTCAAGTCAAAAATCCGTCGTTGTCTACTGTCAAGAAGAAATTGTTCTTTGCATCACCACCAATGCTTTATGAAGCTACTAAAGGTAATCTCTCTCTCAAGCTTCGTGCCCTTGTTGAAGAATCAGATGAAATTGCCATTACTGATAATAATCTTCCAATTAGTTTAAGAGTTAAACTACAATTTCAAGGTCCAGATGAAGAACCCGATAATATTAGTGTTTTATTAACTTAACCTATGTACTTTAACTTTTCAATTCTACAATCCCTAATTCATTTCATTCATTTCTTTTGTTACTAATTGATTGAAATACCTTGCGTTATCTAAATAAATATGATGACCAGCATTAGGTATTTCAATTACATCAGACTTATTGCCTGCATCTTTGATTTTATTGGTACATTCAATACCTCCCAGTATATTCATCCAATCTTCTGAACCATACCACCAAGAATAGTCAAAATTCCCAGTTTCAAGTGGTCTATCCTTTAATGGATAACGAGGTTCAGCTCCAGGTTTCAACAAAAAATTCAACATATATTCACCTGAACCCGGAGACTGGAAAATTCCATAAACGTATTTATGAAGTAAGTCCTTTTCTTTCTTTGGTAATTTAGCAAATCTTCTGTATGTCCAACCACTAACCAATTTTGATCCATAAATATGTGCGTTACGGACTAAAGCAAAAGGACTGATATTTCTTTCCCATAATTTTTCAAAGTACTTGGGTACTTTAATCTCTGATTTATGATTAGTTACACCTCCTGGGCTAACCATAATAAGTTTCTTGCAAAAGTTAGGATTTTTAATCCCATAGCTACTCATTAAATATGCACCCATAGAATGAGCCATAACCATGGTTTTATCAGCTGGTATACCACGTTTTTCTATCCATTTACTGAAAGAATCATGAAACCACGCTTCTGTTTGCTCAAAATTTGTCGGATAAAATTCTGGCCTCGAAGAACACCCATAACCTAAGAGGTCAACTGCATGAATGATCCAATTATCGGTAGTGATTTCGTTGAAGTTCTTCAAGTAAAGCCCTAAACCCGAGCCATAACCATGAACCATAATTAAATGATTAGCTTTAGCATAGTTAAGCTTTGTTGCTTTATTAGGGTAAATAACAAATTCGTTAATATAGTTTTTATCGTCGACATAAGTCTTGACTATCGCTGAAGAACGACCACTGCTATCAGCATAAGGATAAAACGGGAGCGTAGAAAGTAAATCATGTTGAAACTTCATGACATCATCTTTACGCTTATAATCACTGATACTTTCATTAATACTTAAAGGAAAAGTCCCCAGAAAAATTTTATTTAACGGTACAGAAATAGGAGGTGTTGACCTCTTATAATGACCTGCTGTAGGTTTAACAGCTCTCTTTAAGAAATTTATGGGGAAGTTATAGAACTTTTTAACATCCATAGTTTAACATTAATGATACAAAACCAAACATAAATAGTGCGTGCGAATGTTGGGTCATCGTGGCCGATTCAACTCCAACGTTAGTTACAATGTGTAAAACCCAAAAATATTCGTTAGCTAACTATGAGACTCGGAGACTGTACTAACGCCTGTGTGGTGTGGTAAACTTAGTTACGGACAGGAACTTGACTATTACCTATTATATATAAAACAAACCAGTCAGTGTGTACGATGCCAAACATGAGGAGGCCAAATACACGGCTATTGATTAACGGTTACGATTATTTAATTTGTAGCCACTGCTACCAAGAATAACTATAAAATATAACAATACAACTGCTAATCAGATCGGAAGCCTGTTATTATTGAAAATTCGTAAATTTATTACATAATAAGCCAATTAGAGTAACAGGGAAACGTAGCCGAAGTATATGCAAGCCAGGTAGAAACTAGCCAATCAAATGCGTCAACTTTTTTGACATTGACACATTACCGCTTTGACAGGATCGATCAAATTCACTATTTATCAGGTATTTTTGTGATTTAAAAGAGGTTTAGGAGATACATATGACATGTATAGTGTATATACAATAAGAACTCCTTAAAACTCATTGAAAAAACTACCAATTAATCAACTATTAAACGATGGTTTTGAGCGTAGTGTTGCCCTATAATTATCAGATTAATCAACTGAAAATTTTTCATCCTACATTTACCTAATTGGTTAAATTTTATTGTAACGGCTCCATCCCTATGATTATAAAGGGAACTTTTATTCCTCTGAGCTAATTTTTTTTCCTTTTTCTCTTTAGCTTTAATTTCGTTTATCTTATTGGGGATTAGTATAATGAAATTATTATCTTTATTTATCACTAGTTTATCATTAGTGACATTTGTAATTTCCGAAACTCATGTTTGGAATTATACTGCTGAATGGGTTAATGCAAATCCTGATGGAGGGTTTGAAAGGAAAGTAATTGGTTTTAATGGTTCTTGGCCATTGCCAACTTTAAGAGTTAAAAGAAATGATAGAATTAATTTATACTTAACAAATGGTTTAGAAAATGCTAATACAACATTGCATTTTCATGGATTATTTCAGCCACATTCTAATCAAATGGATGGTCCTGAAATGATTACTCAATGTCCTATCCCACCTGGTGAAACTTTCTTATATAACTTTACCGTTGGAGATCAAGTTGGTACTTATTGGTATCACTCTCATACAAAAGGTCAAACTGGTGATGGTATGAGAGGTGTCTTCATTATTGAAGACGATGATTACCCATTTGATTTTGATGAAGAAGTTGTTTTACCAATTGGTGATTGGTATCATAAAACAAGTGATGAATTAATTCCTGACTTCTTAAATTTGTATAATCCAACTGGTGCTGAACCAATTCCACAAAATTTACTTTTCAATGAAACAACTAACAATACATGGAATGTTCAACCAAATACAACTTATTTTGTTAGAATTGCTAATATTGGTGGTTTCGTCTCCCAATATTTATATATGGAAGATCACGAATTTGAAATTGTTGAAGTTGATGGTGTCTATGTTGAAAAGAATACAACTGATATGATTTATATTACTGTTGCCCAACGTTATGGGGTCTTAATTAAAACTAAAGATACCACTGATAAAAATTATGCTTTTATGAGTAAATTCGATGATACTATGTTAGATGTTATCCCTGATGATTTACTTTTAAATAGTACTAATTATATCATGTATGATGATTCAAAGGACAAACCAGACCAATATAAGGTGGATTCAATTGACGACTTTTTTGATGATTTTTACTTACATCCATTAAGTAATGATACCCTTTTAGAAGATCCTGATTATACTATTACTATTGATGTTGCTATGGATAATTTAGGTAATGGGGTTAATTATGCTTTCTTTAACAATATTACTTTTACTTATCCAAAGGTTCCAACTTTATTAACTGTTTTATCAGCTGGTGATCAAGCCTCTGATGATATCATTTATGGTACTAATACCAATTCTTTTGTTTTACAAGCTAATGATACTATTGAAATTATTTTAAATAACTTAGATACTGGTAAACATCCATTCCACTTACATGGTCATGTTTTCCAATTGGTTACAAGAGGTGAAGGAGTTCCAGACGATGAAAGTCCTGTAGCTTTTGATGCTAAGAAAGATACAGATTTCCCTGAATATCCAATGCAAAGAGATACTGTTTATGTTAATCCACAATCTTATTTTGTTATTAGATTTAAAGCTGATCATCCAGGTGTTTGGTTCTTCCATTGTCATATTGAATGGCATTTAGATCAAGGTTTAGCTATTCAATTAATTGAAGCTCCTGATCAAATTGTAAATGACCCAGAACAACAATTAACTGAAAATCATAAAGAAATTTGTCAAAAAGCTGGTGTACCATATCAAGGTAATGCTGCTGCTAATGATAAAGATTTCACTGATTTGACTGGTCAAAATGTTCAAGTAAAAGCTTTACCAGCTGGTTTCACTGCTAGAGGTATTGTTGCTTTAGTTTTCAGTGCTATTGCTGGTGTTTTAGGTCTTATTGCTATCGCTATTTATGGTTTAGCTGATATCAAAAATATTGAAGCTGAAGTGGTGAAAGAATTTCATGTCGATATCGATGTTGATGATGATGACAATGAAATTGATCCACAATCTTCTTTATTAGAAAACAATAACCATTAATTCAATTTTAACCATCTTTCTTAATGTTTAATTAAATTTTAATCATGTATTATAAAACCTCAATATCTTTGAACCTGGTCAAGAAATGTGTGTGTAAATGAAATAATTCAAAGGTATTTGTTATCAATTGGTTTTATATTATTTGATTAAAATTGAGCTTTATCTAATCCCCACGAAATAAGCTCGACTCTCTTTATATACCTCCCTTAATTTAATATATTCTGCCCGAATAAAAATCTTCAAATCGCACTTTAACTTTAATGTTTGAAGCAGTTTACATCGCTGATAGTAATAATAATTTGATATATGAGTATCTAATTAACTTATCATCACCTAACTTCAAATCCTTGCTTAATGTGGTTATTAGCGGAACTCAACCCAATGATATAATTGAAATAAATAAAAAGTACAGCGTATATAAAATATCCACTACAAACTTAATTATCTATACGTTGAACGTATCAGAGATAAACCCACTTTTACCATACAACTTCATTGTTCGATTGATTGATGTGATTCATGACTACTTTGGGTTCCCGTTAGCTATTGCTAAAGTTGAAGCAAATAATGAAACATTGACATTATTGATAAATCAAATGCTTGACGATGGCATACCCACCATTACAGATTTTAATAAATTAAGGGATATAATACCATTTAAGAGCTTCTTGTCGAAGATCTTGAGTAAAACTAATGAGATTACTAGCAATGCCATCAAAAATACATCTCCACAACCAATAAGTGAGCCTGTATCAATTCCATGGAGAAGATCGAATGTTAGACATACTAATAATGAAATGTATGTTGACTTAACTGAGACAGTGGACGTGATATTAATGTCAAGCACCAAAAACATTAAATTGTCCAATCAAATCAAACAATTTGATTCTGCATTTTATTCAACAAACTCAACAAACTTGTATAATAAAAACATAGTACCAGTATCAGGAACAATTTCTGGTCAAGTTAACTTCACTTGTCGTTTGACAGGAGTTCCGTTGTTACAAATGATATTGAACACCCAAGGTCTCAAAGACATATCTCCACACTTTCACAGATGTGTGAAAACTGATAACTGGAAAATGGGTACTCTAAGTTTTATACCACCAGATGGAAAGTTTCAGCTTATGAATTATTCAATCAACCTAGATCAATTCGATACGAGGAACCAAATGTCTATGCTAGGATCTGTCAAGGTTGAATATAACTATGGATTGGGGGTTAACAAAAATGATTTCGAAATAAAATTATACGTTCCAATTGTAAAAGGTGTTAGCAAAGTCGAGAACCTTTTGGTAGAAGTTATCACCAACTATCCTGTGGCTAGTATTAAATCTAATAGACTAACTCATGGAGATTTTAGTTATAAAAGTAATGGGAAAGCTGAATGGAATTTAAGATCAATAGCAACCGGAGTGAATCCCATCTTATATGGTAGTATAATTACCCCTGATGCAGAAGTAGAAGATGAAGAAGGAAAGGAAGTCGAGACTATTAAACCTACACATATCAGAATTTCATATCAGAGCAAAGGATCACTCGCTAGTGGTATTAAAGTAGATACTCTTAAGATATTAAGTGCTAAAGGTATGAGTGATACTGTTAAACCATACAAAGGAGTTAAGTATATTACTCAAGCAAGAGATTTTATAGTTAGATAGACACAATATAAGATTTCGTTTATTAATGTAATTATTGAGTTTTCTTTGCCTTCTTTTTATTAGCTTCTTTTACCAACACAGTTCCGATGAATGCACCAACCCCGATACCACTAATTAATAATAATAAGATTGGAATTTTAATAGCATAATCTCTTGGTAAGAATAAACTTTGTAAAGCACTTGATTCATCAACAAATGGAAGAACCAAAACCCAAGCAGAATAGTAAATGAACACGGCTGTTGCAACTCCAAGCATAGTCAAACCCACTAATTGATCAAACTGCATCGTTAGTACTTTGAATCATCAACCATAGAAACTTATTACGTACCATTTTAATTGAACAAATATATTTACGTGTTTTGAAATAATGCGAATTATCAATATGGAAGACATTAAAGGAGCATCACTAATATCATCGATAATTAGTCTTACAAAGACTATTATAGGTGCAGGGATGCTTTCTATGCCATTGGCCTATTCTACTGATGGATTGGTTTGCGGAACTCTTATTATTTTATTGGCAGCTATAACTTCAGGTTTTGGTTTATTCCTTCAAGCTTATGTATCAAGGTTTGTTCCTGCTGGTCATGCTACATTCTTCAGTGTTTGCTCTATTACTTATCCTAACTTATCAGTAGTATTTGATATTGCTATTGCCATTCAATGTTTTGGATGTGCTTTATCATATTTGGTATTAGTAGGTGATTTAATGCCAACTATTATCACTCATGTACCATATATAAGTAATGAATCATTAAGAACTTTTTGGATTTTAGTGTCAGCTTTTGTTACAGTTCCATTGACAATGTTAAAGAACTTGGACTCCTTGAAATATACCTCAATTTTGGGCTTAGTAGCTATTGCTTATATGGCATTATTAGTGATAATTCATTTCTTAGTAGGAGATATTTCTAATGAACTCAAAGGTAATATCACCTATTTCCCACCAACTGTTACTGGTGTATTTAGTACATTCTCCATCATTGTGTTTGCATTCACGGGGCATCAGAATATGTTTTCAATAATTAATGAAGCAAGGAATAAATCTTTAGCTAACTTCACTGGTTTAGTGTATGTGGTAATTGCTATATCCTCTGGATTGTTTATCGTGGTTGGCTTATCCGGATATTTAACATTCGGTGATAAAGTAAACGGTAACGTTATATTACTGTATCCAGCTGCTATTTCTGCTACAATTGGTAGAAGTTGCATTGCATTTATGGTCATATTCTCATTCCCATTAATGATTCATCCTGCGAGAATTTCAATCAATAACATTTACTATTGGTGTGTCACTCAATGGAACTCGCCGGTGGAACCTGAATCATCTGAGCCATCTGAATCATCTGCATTATTAGAAAATCAAGTTAAACAATCTCCTGTGGTGCCATTACCAGATTCAAGATTTTACCTTATCTCGACCATTTTGTTGATTGTAGGATACGCTTTAGCAGTATCAATCAAATCATTTGCATTAGTGTTAGCTGTCGTGGGTGCTACAGGCTCAACATCTATTTCGTTTATATTACCAGGATTATTTGGGTATAAATTAGCAACTAATAATTTATTGAAGATATTATCATATATGTTAGTGATATGGGGATTCTGTGTCATGGTATTATGTTTATATACAAGTCTTTTCTTGGATCAAGCATGAAATTTATTAAATAACTAGTAATATACAATATAAATGAATCATTTTGAGACTTCTTTCTCTTCTTCAACTTCTGTTTCTTCGCTATCTTCTTCAGCTATTAATTCAACTTGTTCAATTTCTTCATCACTATCTTCAGAATCACTTCTAACGTCTTCAGCACCTGAACCAGTTATAACTTTATAAGCAACTCTTAAAATTGAATAAAGCCAAATAAGACAAATTATTTGTAGCATACCTAATAATCCAAAGAAAACATTTAATAAAGTTGGGGTCCAACAAATTGATTGATGATCAACTCCCGGTATGCATATTTGATCAATTGTTAAAGTATGAATTTTTGTAATAGCATGATAAAATAAATAATTATAGACACCGTGTCTAAGAACAACCCATGAAATTAAGAAACAAACAAACATTATATCACATAAAGTGGTAAAACCAGCATACTTTAATAATTTTGCACTTGTTAGAATAATATCACCAGAATCCATAATAATTAAAATTAAATTACCCACTCTAGTATAGTAATACATATAAGAACCAACAACTAAAAGGCAAGTAATTATATGATGACTAAACATTTGTACATGATCTTTTCTCTTTTTTTCAATATTAATAACGATAATTTGCTGAAACCAAAATGATAATTGTAAAAGGTAATATAATTTAAATGAAGTTGATAATTGATTATGAGGCCACCCAATATATATGTTATCAATATTCCCCCAATAATTTGAGTTATAATATAAGTACATTCCATAAGTGAATGAAGAAGTTGCAAAAAAACATGTCCAACTTTGTTCAGCATATCTTGTCTTTGCAGCATCACCCATTTTAAACATTTTTGAAGCAAATGGTGCAAAAACATATATCATTAAGAAAGATCGTAAAAATAAGGAGAATATAAGTCCATGAATGACTATATAAATATCATCAAATCCTATATCATAAAGGGGATTATTATTTTCATCAAGTGAAACTTTATATGATAAATGTAAAAATTTTGAAGTCCAGTCAACAACTGATGGGACATTACAAGTATAGTGAGTTAAATATAATAATAATAATAAATTTCTGGATACCGGTAATTGATTTCTTTCAACTAATGCCATAAAGGAATTATTATAAATTTCCTTTGTAGATGTAGCTTTCTCGGTAGCCATTCCGTGGGATATGTATTATATTTGAGTTAATTTAGTAAAAGTAAAAATAAAAGCTCTCAATTGAAGTTTTAAAACGATTGTATTGATTAAGTAATAGGATTGATCTGATTTTTGGACTTTTATTACCAATAAAATCTTTAGCCCTTATGGATCACTACTGAATTGATCTAATGAACCGTGTTGAGCAGGAAAAAATTTTTGAGATGATTTTTGAGTTTAACACGTTGGTAAATACATTATATTTAGCCCCCGATTATATAATCTATTTAAGTGGGGCGTTGCAAATTTCAACATTATCTATTTAATAACATATATTGTAAGGATTTCTTTATAGTGTTTTCATTATATCTATTCCAAATCACGTACACGTTAATCATATCTTGCATTGCCTCAGCCACTTCATCTAAATTTACGTGGCTATGACCTAAAAAATTCATAAACTTATTTATCCGGATCGTATCTTCATCAATTTTCATATCTTGTAAACCTGCATTTGTCTCTAAATTTTCATTATTTAAGTTACTTGATTTGTCTGTTGTCAATGCCATTAAATCGTCAACGTGAATATTTTTATTGTCCGAGATTTGTGATTCACTATTTTTGTTAACTTGAATGTTGTTCTGTGATTTCTTTAATACAATTGTTATATAAATTGATGTTATTGCGATGATATGTGGTGGGAATAATAATGGTAAATCTGTTATATAACTGTCATTGATCAATGACCATGAATGCTGTAATTCTTCATTTGTTAACTGAAATTGAAATGTTTCTTTATGGCTATCTAAAAAATCTCTAATTTGAATTAATGATCTGTATGGATGATGTAACATAAGATATAAGTCCATTTCTTCAAGAAGGTAGAATTCAAATTCTGCTAATTTTGTAATATCGTGTGGTATGTATTCTGGCCATAAATTTCTTGCTTCCAGTATAATTAATCGTATATGTTGTGGACACTCTTCAACCTTACATGCAACATAAACGCATGCAGTTACCATTAGGTAAACATTAATCTCTTTTAATGAAACTTTCAATAAGAATCTTGATATATAGACTTCAGCTGTTGCTAAAGCAACTTGTCTAACATTTAATCTTCTACCTAACCTAATTACTAAGTTATGTAAATAGATTCTCATATTTGAATCATAATTAATTCCTGGATAGTCTTTAATAAACCCATTTTGAATCATCTTCTTCTCTAATACAAGTAATCTCCTTTTTTGTTCAAGTAATGATTGTCGATTGAACTGCCATTTAGCCCTTTGTGATGAACTCCAGAAATCTGCAGACATTAGTGAAATTGATTTGTGATTATCACGAACGAGAATTGAGAATATGGTAACGCACTTACATTTCTCCACACTCTTGAATAACTATATCATCTACAGGAATTGAATTCCTCACTATACATCTTTCAATTGTATCTATAATATCAAATCCTTCTAGAACTTTACCAAATACTACATGTTTACCATCTAAATGAGGTAAATCTTTACAACAAATAAAGAATTGACATCCATTACTATTTGGTCCAGAATTGGCCATTGAAACACTATATTTTTCGTGATCATATTGAAATGATTCATCATCAAATGTATCAGTACCATAAATTGTTTTTGTACCTGTACCATTATTTTTTATGAAATCACCTCCTTGAATCATAAAATCTTTGATAACTCTATGAAACTTGCATCCTTTATACCCAATTGGCCTTCCTCCTTCTCTATATTCTCCAGTACAAAATTTTTTAAAATTCTCCGTTGTTCTAATCGTTAGTAATATTACTTAAACTATTGGTTATTATACATACCTTGGTAACTCATTGAATAATTGAATCTTAACTCTACCTAATTTTACGCCTTATTATTAGTAAAATTCCCTATTGATCGTGTATATTACATACCCCCTTGTGCTATATCAAAAAATACTACACTCATCGTACAATTTCCCCAGAACCGAGCATTCAACAAATTTATGACTCCCCAACAGTTTCATACATCAGATCCTGTAGCGGATACCGCAATTGATAGGAGTATACCTGATTTCCCAAGTGCTGATATCAGTGATGAGGAGAAATACTTTAGAAGTAATCAACCACCATCTTACTTACCAGAGATTGAAGAACAATTAAATGCTTTTATTAGTTATCATTCTAATACTACCGGTAAAAAGATAGCTTTAGTCACTAGTGGTGGTACTACTGTACCATTGGAGAATAATACCGTTAGATTTATTGATAATTTTAGTGCTGGTACTAGAGGTGCAACATCTGCTGAATACTTTTTACAAAATGATTACGCCGTTATATTCTTACACAGAGAATTCTCTTTATTACCTTATTCAAGACATTATAGTCACACAACTAATTGTTTCTTGGATTACATGATTGAAAAGGATAATAAGATAGAGATTAACCCAAATATCGCTACTGAAATGTTACAAGTTTTAAGGAAATATAACGAAGCCAAAAATTCAAATCTGTTGATTTTGATACCTTTCACAACCGTTAATCAGTATTTATTCACTTTAAAGACATGTTCTACTTCATTACAGTGTATGGGCCAAAAAGCATTATTTTACTTAGCTGCTGCAGTATCGGATTTCTTTTTACCACAGTCTAGAATGCCTCAACATAAGATTCAGTCTCAAACCTCTGGTAAGTTAATCGTTGACTTGGAGCAAGTACCTAAGTTTTTAAGTAGGCTAGTAGATGATTGGGCTCCAAGGGCAATGATTATATCATTTAAATTAGAAACTGATGATTCCTTATTGATTAAAAAGGCAACAAGTGCTCTTGAAAAATACCAACATCAATTAGTCATTGGTAATTTATTGCAAACAAGAAAGAAAGAAGTAGTATTCGTTAAACCTGATAATACTCAAAATTGGATAAAGTTATCCGATAAACAAGTGAAAGAGAATGTAGAGATTGAAAGTCTTATAATTCCAAAAGTTATTGAAGAACACGAATTATGGATCCGTAAATAATATGTACATGTATAGAAATTCTATAAAAATGATACCCCAATACCATATTGTAGCCCTTTTCTGGTAGCATCCTTTTGGTGGGCTGTTAATGGTAAAACAAAGTTCAATTCAAATCTTGCCATTGGATGATTGTATAAGATCCCAAACCCATAACTTGTAGAAAACAGCCCAAATAATCTATCCAAGTTACCTTTAGTGTCTAAGGAATGATCATACAACTGAAGACTCCCATAGTTGAAGAAATTATGCAATCGGAAATTTGAGTCTTTAGCAGTGTATGGTACTCTAGAAATGAGTGAAAGTCCTCCATTGAAGAACAAATCACCGCCTAAACAGTTCCCATAAGACTTAGGACCAAGCCCATTCAATACAAAAGATCTAACATCATTAGGGCCTCCAATAAAGAATCTATCCAAAACGAATGATTCTTGTTGGGAGTTTATCATTCCAAACTTATTAGTGGCAATCAAACTATGTGAATCAGTTATTTTTTGAGCAACTTGTCCTTCTATCACTGACTTAATCAATTGGCTGGTACTGAATGGAGTCAGAGATTCAATACCAAGTCTACCAAATAACCCTGTAGTAGGTAAATGAATGTTATCTCTTGTATCGTATGTGAGGTTGTAATTTATGGAGTTTTTGAAGTTGTGTCCACATTGAGCTAATATACTACTGGTCTTACTGGTTTTGTTGTCTAATATCCTCCAGATAGTATCCATGCTCAATTCATGATTGAAACCTGTTCCCAATTTAGTATTGATCTTTGTTGTAAAACCCAAATTTTTAGTTTCACAACCAATCCATTCTAAAGATCGAGTATTGATATAAGCAGAATTGTCCCATATAAACTGAGTGTTGTTGTTAATAGGCATATTGTAGTTAAGTAAGTAGGATGATGAAGTTCTAGTTCCTGTAGTAGCATCGAACGACACATTTTCACCACCTCCAAATAGGTTACGGAATTGAAATTGGATGTATCCATCACCTTCTCCATTTCCTATATTACTTCCTGTCTTTGCATAGAACTTTTTTACTGGAAAAAGATTGAACGTTGGTACCAAGTTCATTAAATCAGGATTTCGTCTGAAAAACCCCGATGTTGGTACATCTTGTAACTGAATCACCAAATTTTCAAGAATATTTACTCTAGTGAGATTCTTAGTGACTTGTTCCAACGAGTCAAAGAATTCTCCTAAAGTAGCATTATGCTTCGCCAAAGGGCTAAATTGTTTGTTCAAGAATGAAGGTCTAAAGTCGGTTGAGTTGTTAATTTGAATTGACTGAATTTGGATTGGTTTTGACACATTTTCTTTGAATAACTCTTCAAGGTACTGTTGACTTTGCCTTTGAGCTAACTGCTGCTTCTGCTGGCCGAGTCTTTCAAGCTCTTTCTCTTGGGCAGATTTCACGTCAGCTGAATCTAAAAAGTTATCAAAAGACATAATTTAAAAACTTCATCGCGACTTACTTACATTGTATATTACAAGTATTCTACATAATCGTAACTTCGTTTGTTAGCCTATGGTTCAGGAGGTGATATAGCCACTTGAGGTATTGATGAATTAAGGTTTAAAAACATTGAATCAGTACTTGGAGGTTTACCTGTTAATTCACGTTCACGTTCTTCTTCTTCAATTAGTGATTTTATACATAATTTACCAGCTTCTGTTTGAAAATGTCTTCTTAATGCATCAGCTCTTGCAAATCTACGTCCACATCCATATGGTGTACCATCTTTTAGCACTCCTTTACATTGAAATCTTTTTTCACCGGAATGTAAATCTTCATGCCTTTTCCTATCATGTTGTCTCGCAAATGCTTTACCACATATACTACAAATGAATGGTCTTTCATCTGTATGAGTACGTAAATGAGATTTCAAATTATATGGTCTTGTAAATCTTTTATCACATAAATGGCATGCGTAAGCACTTGGGTGTTTTTGAGTCCTCTTTGATATTTGATTTGGTGATGCTAATTCTAGCATTTTCTCTCTGGTTGATATAACATTTTCACCTTGTTCTTCATTATCACTTAATCCACTAACAGATCTCGAACCACTTCTTGATCTTGAACCACTCTTTGATAATGATTTTTTCCTTCCTCTTCTAATCGTTTGAATTTCATCAGGCGTTAATAAATTTGCTAAATCATTTTGACTATCATTTTCATCAATAATTGACGAATTCCTCGAAGAATTTGAAAATAATGATGGGGTTCTATTCCTAACAATATTTTCACCTTGATTTTCCGGCTGAATTATAGTTGGAGGATTAAACTCGGAATTCATCTTATTCATTTCTTCAAGTTGTTGAGAATCATAAAATGCATCTTGTTGACTTCGTATTTGATGAATAGATTCATTCATTTGACTAACAGAACCATGATGATTAACTTGCATTGGAGGTTGAATATTTGATAATTGTAATTGTACAAGTTCGTTTATATGATTATATTGTTGAGAATCAATTTGTTCTTTGTAGCCTTGTTGATTCATCCCCAGTAAATTTAAATTTGACACAGATTGACCCAATTCAATATTATTATTAAAATTAATATCTAAATATTCATGATTTGAAGTTAAATTAATTGAATTATTCATTGCATCAATATGAGGAGAGTTACCATTAATATTTGATACATTTGAAACTGCATCAAAATAAGGAGAGGCAGGATTTGAATAATCAGAATATAATGAATGACTTGATTGGTTACTTGGACTATTAGCACTAACACTTCCTTGTAAACTTATATAAGAACCATTATTATAATTTGGTGATAATAAATCATTATTCATTGTTGGTAACATATGTACATCATTTGAAGTTGGAGCTGGTGGAGGAGAATCACGAGAATCGAATGAACTAACATTATTTGAACTTGAATTATTAAAAGAATGAGAATTAAGCATTGAATTTGGTGATAGATTCAAGATATCATAAACCGAATCTTCTTCAACCTTTATTTCAGGGTTTGACATAATAAATTGATTATCCTGAAAACTAAAACTGCGATAAAATTTTTACCTATTCAAATGATAGTAGTGCGATAGTAGTGCGATTATAGTGCGTTAGGCGTGGTAAACTATCGGTAAATAAAGGAATTACGGTACTTCCGTAACTGTCAATATTTACATAACCGGAAACTGGGCGTTGTCACCTGAAAGGCTGAGAATAAAAATTGATTTAGAGTATTTTGACACAATTATTACACAATTCACAGATTTGATACGTTATTTTTAGTTATTTGATAAATTAAACAAATAATATTATAGATCCATCAATAATCATCATTGTGTATCAATTTTATGTTGATTTGATGTAATTAAAGTTGTTTTTCACCAAGTCATCAAATCCTATTGTAGCACAGCCATGATGGTCACGTGACTAAAATGGTTGCGAATTTTGCAGCAGGATCTATGCCTTTTGGCAGTTGTATAACGAACCGTCAAAAGGGGTGATGGATTTATTGCACTGGGCTATGACATATGGCATTTCCATCTCGTAAATTTGTCGGATTTACTGTCAAAGTACCTGAGGCGGTGTTATTTTTTACCAAAACTTCGGCCTTTTAATCATTATCTTACCTATTAACACTGCCTTAAACTATCATATTTGTATGACAAGCTTTTTGGGCCACATTGTTCTCCCCCATTTGCTAATACTCGTATGATAGTGCCTGCTTCTAACCACTGAAAAATTTCGCGGACTCACTAATGTATAGAAGAATTCTGAAGCCAATTCTCAACCTTAAACACATAATAGAGAATGAATCTGTGTACAGAGACGTGATCACAAAGAGAGAAACTCCAAAGATATTGAAGAACCTTGATTTTGTTGTGGAAAATCGTCAAAAATCATTGGATTTACAAAATCAATTAGTTCAGTTTAAGAAACGTCGAACTGATATTACCAATTCAATGAAGGCTTCAAAAGGTAGACCATCGGGAATTGAAGAGTTAAAGGATCTCAAGAAACAGATTAAAGCCTTGGAGTCCCAACATTCACATTTAAGCGATGAAATTCTAAAAAACGCCGAATTAATACCCAACTTAATTCACCCAACAGTTACCTCATCGGAACATGTAGTGGAGTACATAAATTTTGAAACCGTTGAAATACCTGAACTGGGTTCTGAACCAGATGAATCCTTTGATCACCTGCAAATAGGTGTTAAATTGGGATTATTTGATTTCAAACAAGCTGCTCATGTATCAGGAAGTTCATTTTATTACCTCATTGGTGATGGGGCATTATTAGAAAATGCACTAATTCAGTACACTTTATCACTTGCATTGATTCAAGGGTATAAGTATGTGATTCCTCCCAGTATGGTAAATCGAGAAGTCATTAATGCTTGTGGGTTTAAACCGTATGATCAAAACAATGAAAAACAAATTTACGAGATTGATGATTCTGATATGTCATTAATTGGTACTAGTGAAATTCCGCTAGCTGCTCTTCACTCCAGTAAGAAATTCGATGGAGCTGAAATAGAGAAAAGCCCCGTTAAGTATGTTGGGTGTTCTAGAGCTTTTAGAGCAGAAGCTGGTAGTCGTGGTAGAGATACAAAAGGTCTTTATAGAGTTCATGAATTTACTAAGCTTGAGTTGTTTCACTTTACTCATCCAAAGAACTCGGATACCGAACTTGAAAGTATCTTGAAGTTAGAGAAACAAATCATCAAAAATCTAGGCTTAAAAGCTAGAGTGTTGAATATTCCGTACAATGACTTAGGAGCTCCTGCTTATAAGAAATATGATATAGAAGCGTGGATGCCAGGACGTAATAACTGGGGTGAGCTAACTAGTTGCTCAAACTGTACAGATTACCAAAGCAGAAGATTATTCATGAAGTACTACCATTCAAATGGAGATTCTGGTTATGTTCATACATTAAACGGAACGGCAATGGCAGTTCCAAGGGTAATAGTAGCTATCATAGAACAAAATTACGACCCAAATACCGGCAGAATTAAGATTCCGGATGTGTTAGTGCCATATATGGGTAAACAATACATATGATCTTGTATATACAATGTAAATAGTTAAATTTCATTAGATTCATTAATTGGTGTACTGACGATTCTTTTCTTCGTTTTTGGTAATTTAATTTGGTTTAGCGTATGATTATGCAACGATTGAAGTTTTTCCACTACTTGAAAATTTGGTTGAACGTCTTGTTTGGTTAAGTCTATGAGAGCCTCATATTGTATTTGAAGCGACTTTAATGTATCGTATTTGGTGGTGTAGAGATTGGATAGCTGGGAGTACTTTTTCTCGAGGTCAGTGTACCTATTCTCTAGGGCATTCTTCTTTATTTCTAGTTGATTATAGTCATTTTGCAATGAGGAGTAGCTGGTATGGAGTTCTAGCATTGAACGTAATTCGGTAATAGTCGAATTGTTTGAATCCATTGATTGTTTTAGGTCTTCTAGGAGCAGCTTTACATCATCCTGCCACTGATAGTTAATGTTTTCCGTACTTAACCGATCTAAAATAGCCGTTAAAAGGGTCATCAGATTGGAATCTAAGTGCACAGCCTGAAGTTCTTCAATTATTGGGTCAATTATATCACGAGGATTAACTTTCCTGTCTTCAAATATTTCAATTACCTCATCTCTAGTTATACTAGCATTATCTACAAGTGTCCTTAACAATTTTTGAAGGTTTTCATTATTGTTTCTCAGCCGGTTAACTAACTCATTTAGGTCGACTTGACTTTGTTTAGTATTAACCTCAATGTTATATAATTGATCTCTGATCCCTGATTGGTCCATTCTATTATCTATATCACTTGGTTTAAGCGGTTTAATGTCATTCTCTTTGTTCATGTTTATTTACTATTTAAATTCGCGTTAGAAACCAAACTTACTCTTGAGGGCTGAAGAATAGAAATCTTTCTTTTGACCTTCAATCGATTCATTCATTGTCTCACTGATATTATTGGCGTACCCGTTAACTGTTTCTTCCATTTGTTCAATACCTGTTTGTAAACTTTTCATAAATCCCGGTTGAAACGATCGTGATGAGCTTGCGGTACCGGCTCTTCTCACTGGTTCTTTGTACGGTAAATCTTCTTGACTTGAAATACCTCCATAGACATTCCCGTAACCGGCTGTTTGATTATTCTCAGGACTTATATTGAATGCAAGTCGACTCTCTGGGTGTTTAGCTGGTTTCCTATTTGGTCCAGCGATTAATCTTGTAAGATCTTCGGTGATTATCCTAGAAGATCCTTTGGCCCATTGCAATGCACTCACCGCTGGTTTAGGTGGGATTATGCACGTTTCATTGAATAATAAATCGGTTGAATCAGTGTCTTTCCGTCTTGGATCCTTGAACGTAAGCCCTAAATTGACCGCTTCGGATTTACCACTTCGGATATATATATCCCCTGTTCTTAATATGTATGCACCCGACATATCATTCGGCAGGCTACGAAGTATATCGGTGGTAAGTTTATAGTCGGAGATCTCACTAAGGGATGGAATAGTACTGAACTTAATGAATCCCGAAGCGAGGACCGTGGTTAATATGACTCCTTTAGTACCCATTTCAACAGGTCCTGTCCCACAATTATACCCTTCAATAACTTTATGCGATAATTTCTGTTTAGGAGGTTTAAGAATTCGAATATCTTGATCTGAGCCAATTATAACGTACCCTGGTACAACAATACCTTGACTTAATTTGTGAAATACGTCAAGGGTGGGGACTGCTGATTGACCTTTACTATTAATGGGGAAAATCTCTTTAATCCTTGAATCTCCCGAAGATTTATAGTTAAGTTTCATCGTTTTATCTGCGAGTACAACTTCAAACCCTCCATTTGCCTGAGGCAATATCTTGAAGTAAAGTAAGTTACCTCCTTCATTAGTACCAGCAATCAAGATGATTGAAGAGTAGCCTTCTTGACCGTATTCCATAATAGCAAATTCAAGTGATGTAATATAGCATTGAGGTGATGCTGTTGGTACTATCTTACTAATCAGTTCAAGGTTATAGATAATAGCAGGACCTCTTCCAATATCACATACAATCAATTTACCTGATTTATACCCAATAGCAGTGAATCCAATATTACAAGTCTTCAAGCTGCTAATTGAATCTGATCTGTCCAATACTAATAAGTTAAATGGCAAAAATGTCGAAGAATTTGCAAATGTTCCCCTGATTCTTTCACTGATGTTGAGGATTTTAGCATCCCCGTTTTCGTGTAATACTGGACATGCTGAATAATCTGGTGGTAAGGGTTGTCTACTTGGATTAATCTTCCCGAATTTACAGAATACAACATTACCATTTCCTAACCCGGCTACAAGGTCCCTTGCTTCAAAAGCAAAAGATACTGAAACCACTGCTAAATCTTCATAAGCACTAGAGACAAGAGTTTCTTTCAAACTAATTTGAATTAACCCTTCTTGTTCACCTACTTCACCTCTAGTGACATCCAATAACCTGATAATCCCTCCTTCGTGACCAGTTACCATGATTTTCCGGAATGCATCATCATACCCTACAGTTTTGATCATATTCTCGTTGACTGCTGCCCCACCTTTTAGTAATAACTCCGTCTTTGCTTGTACTCCACTCGATATTCTATTGGTTTGAACACTGTACCAGTCAATTCTTTTGATAAGTTCAGTCTTAGAGTATGTTGCTGGTGGATGAATGAATGCAATTGATGGTGGAAGCAATAGTTTGCCCAAATCTGTGTTATCACCATTTATCATGAGTTCTCCAAATGTAGATAAGTAGATGTTATCCAAGTTGGATTTCAAGATGATATGCTTTGGATTGTGGCCTCCGTTAAAGTATGGACACCCATCACTTGCTAATGGTATGATATCGGTCAAATACTCGAAATCTCCTTTGGTATTATTATAGAACTCCACATGAAGAGATTTCTGACCATTACCAGGCTTTGCATAGAATTCTCCTTGTTTCTCGTGGGAGGTAATAGAGTACTTCAATGTGAGTCCATAATCAAACACGTATACCCTGTTAGGGTTCATAGCATCACCACCAGTGACTAAAAGCTTGGTTAGCTCTGGATCACTACCACACACCCATTTAACGGACAGAATAGGTAAGAAATTATCAATAAAGTCTAGTGGAGGCCCTGGTTTGTGTAAGTTAATATCAAAGATATTTCTAGCTTCCAACAACGTGCTGGAAGTTGCATCCCAAAATGCTAAGGTATTGTCCACGTGAACTGTTACAATATGTAAACCATTGGGATGGAAATGAGCTTCTTGAATCTCGGATATGATCTCTTTGGGGTTCAGAAACAACTTCTTCTTCCCGTTGTTAGCAACGTTTAATGCCCAATTAAAGCCCTTAGCTTGTTTATCAATGGAGTAAACCATTGCCAGTTTAATTTCACCTGTAACCAACGAATAAACGATAGCACAATGAGAATACGCTAATAGCACGGTGCCAATATCCCTTGGGTGCCATTCTACGTGAAGTACTGGTGATAACTTCTCCTTGGGCAATACTCTCTTTTGTTGGTTATCGATTCTTAATGGAGCCATATTAAGCCTATCAACATCATAAAACACTACACCTCCATTAGTAAGGCCAATAAGGAGCCAGTCTAACGACGGATCGGTAGCCACTGCCGATACTGACCCTGGTGGCAGGTACGTAGAAAGGATTTGTTTCGAATGTAATGATAATACCGTAATAGAAGATGTGGACAGCACCGCCACTAAGTAGACACCTTTCACGAATCTAAGATGGGTGATGGGGCTACCAGCGTTCAATTCAAACACCACCTCGACGGTACTTTGGCCAATGACTCTAATTTCGTTGTTTAGTGTCGATATTGCAAGCAAACTCTGAATTGGATCGTAAGCTACCGCCACGATGGAATGGTCTTTTAAACCGTACTGAATAATGTTTTTAATCTCGTAATCCTTTGGGTTAATCTCTGGCAGTAGAGACGTACCACCACGTATGGCATTGCTGACAGAATTTAGGGAGAGTGGTGGTTTCTTCAGCTTGAGTTTATTGAACATGATTATTTTAAGAATTAATTTCGCACCACCAGTTTAGTCCAATTACCGAGACCCTGGGCCCGTGAGCGTTGTGAATGTCGGTAAATCGCATAGTGAAGATGATCTGAATTGTAAACATTTCGCGTAAACAAAGGTATGGATTATTCTATGGATGTGTCAATAGATGGTACTGGAGCTGGTACCGATGCCGGTACTAATGGCAGTGGGACTGGCTCTGGTACTTCTAGTGCCACTAGTACTATCACTGGTACTGGTGGTACTAATCAAACCACCCTAACTCAATCAAATAGTCCAAAATCACAAACGGTTGCACATTCACCAACAAAAGAATCTTCTATAAGTGTGTCGGTACGAGTCCGTCCATTTACACCACAGGAAGAGCGGAACCTCATACGGCTCCAGAACGATACAATCTTCTTGGGAGATGCGTCCTTTAATGATAATAAGGCTAAGCAGTCATTCAGTCCTTTGGGTATACGTAAGATTGTAGACGTAGTGGATGATAGAATGTTGATCTTTGACCCTCCCGATACTAACCCACTTATGAAAATGCATAGGACCGTTTTTTCGTCTCCTAATTCAAGGATTAGAGAACATAGGTTTGTATTCGATAAGCTTTTCGATACAAATGCCCTGCAAAACCAAGTATTTGAAGCTACTACTCAGCCATTAATTGACAGTATACTCGATGGGTTCAATGCCACGGTGTTTGCATACGGAGCCACTGGCTGTGGGAAAACCCATACGATCCTGGGGACTTCTGAAGACCCAGGAATAATCTTCTTAACTATGCAAGAATTATACAGGAGAATTGATGAATTAGTAGATACAAAGGTTTTTGAAGTCAGCGTATCATTCTTGGAAATCTATAATGAAACGATCAAGGATTTATTGAACCCAGAAACTCCTCATAAAAAGTTGGTCATAAGAGAAGATACCGACAGTAGGATTTTTGTCTCGAACTTATCGTCTCATAAATTAAGCACAGTAGAAGAGATCATGGAGCTATTGGTTGCAGGGAATAAGAATAGAACATGCTCACCAACAGAAGCTAATGCCACATCATCTAGATCTCATGCTGTATTGCAGATAAATGTTAACCAAAGAGATAAATCAGTTGAATTAAATCAAGAACACACGTTTGCAACATTATCGATAATTGATTTGGCCGGTAGTGAACGTGCTAGTGCCACTAAGAATAGAGGTGTACGCTTAGTTGAAGGCGCTAATATTAATAAGTCATTGTTAGCTTTGGGTAACTGTATTAACGCATTGTGTGATCCAAGAAGGAGAAATCATATTCCGTACAGAGATTCTAAACTTACGAGATTACTAAAGTTCTCATTAGGTGGGAACTGTAAAACCGTTATGATAGTTTGTGTATCACCACTGTCACAGCATTATGATGAGACATTAAATACGTTAAAGTACGCCAACAGAGCTAAAGAGATTAAGACTAAACTTACAAGAAATAACCATAATTTAGATAGACATGTTGGATCGTACTTGAAAATGATCACTCAGCAGAAACAAGAGATCGATGACTTAAAAGCTAGACAATCTGAGATGATAAATAAGTCTATTCAACGTCACATCGTTAACCAAAACAAGATTATAAAAGCTATATACAACGAGATCGAAACGTTAAAAAGCTCAATCTTTAATAAGAACCAAGACAGATGGCATAAGTACTTTCTTCTTGCCAAAAGGAAACTTCTTTTGCACCAAAAAGTTGAAATAGAACATATACAAGAATGTAATACTAAACGAAACTCCACGATAGAAAACCTTATAGAACAAGTCCTCAATAAAGTTTCATTGCAAATTCAACAGCTTGAAGCTCAGTATAGTCTGACAACAGAAATTGACTATATTTTAGAGGAAACTAGCGGACATATGCATAAACGACTCACCGAACAAGAAGGATGGAACAATAGCCATGATCAGTTATTTGAATCCTTATTGACTTCGTTAAAGAATTTGTATGAAAGAGATATCCTCTTCAATTCGTCCATACTATACGATCACCTCATCATTGAAACTAAAGGGTATGGATTCAGTGTAGGGAGTTTTAATATCCTTTACGAAAATTTCTTCAGTAAAGAAAACTTTGACCAAGTTATTGATCACATCATTAAATCACTTGAATTTTTGGTCAATGGAGACTTTGATTCAATGGTTGAGGTCAAAGCATCAGCATTTATGCAGAATAAGGTGAAGGAACTAGAATCGATCAACTATAATAAACGAGCTAGTTCTCCCTTAAAAGTGTCGCCTCCACTAAAGAAGCCGGTAAGGCTTAAGAAGGTGCATTTCATGGAGACTTCAATGTTAGATAGTGAAGCTAGCTTCGATGAGAGCATGATAAAGAGTGACGATGGTTCACCACTACAGAGTAGTATTTTAGAGAATCTTGACGAATTATGTGATGTGCCAATGAATTCACCCCCAGGAAAGACTATTTCGATCAAGAAACAACGGCCTAGAAGGATCAACTCCTTGACCAAAAGACTCGATGAAAAACTTCCATTGTTGAATAAGGAGGCATCAAAGCGGTTGGTGGAAGACAGACCACGAGTTCATTCTACTCCGTCGAAAAGTCCGTCCCAATTACTACCATTTAGCATGAATGCTAGTACCAGAGATATAGAAAGTAATGGATCACTTGATTAATGTAATATATAATGATTTACGACTACCATCTACCGCCTTGACCATAGCCACCTTGACCGTAACCTCCTGGTCCTTGGTTGTAGCCACCTGGCCCTCCTGGCCCTCCTGGTCCTCCTGGCCCTCCTGGTCCTCCTGGTCCTCCAAAGCCTGGTCCACCAAATCCTGGTCCGCCTTGACCACCAAATCCTGGCCCACCTTGACCACCAAATCCTGGTCCCTGATTGTAGCCACCAGGGCCACCTGGACCACCTGGACCACCTGGACCTCGATTGAATCCTCCTTGCCCTTCGTACCCTTGACCACCTTGGTATCCTCCGTGCCCTTGGTTGCTCTCATAACGATCTGGGCGCCCTTCAGGACGATCATGGTGTCCAGTAAATTTATCGGCTAAACTTCCAAAAATTCCTTCATGACCTTGATTTCCATACTGACCTTGATTACCATACTGACCATGCTGGTGATGACCTTCGACCTTATCCTCGATCTTATTGGCTAATATAGCTCCAGCTAATGCACCACCAACTTTACCTAAAGTTGAATGTTCAGAACCGGCTAATTTACCGCCACCATATCCACCAGCTAAACCACCTGCAACAGTTGAGAGTAATCCTCTTTCACCATCTTGTGATTGATTATTGCTTTGATCGGTTTGGTAGCTTTGGTTAGTACCTTGGCTGTAATTTTGGCTGTAACTTTGACCGTTTCCCTCACTAGTCCCGTAGTAATCTCTATTTGACATTGTTGACACATTTCAAATTTGGGCATTTATATTGATGTTTCTGGTTATGAGCCATTGATTTCCATTCCAAAGGCACAAGAAGGGGCAGAGTCTTTCATGATATGCTTATGTAATCAAAATCTACATAATTATACAATCTTTACCCAGTGGTTTCGAATCAAAGTTTAAATTCTTGGTGATAGCAGGAGCAAAATTATTATTTGATTTTTTCTTCTTTAATTTCTTCTGTAATTTATTTGCCAATTCTTTATTATCAATTCTTGTAATAGATTTTTCATCACCATTCTCTGCTGCTTTAATATACCAATTTTGTGCTTCAATAGTATTCTTTTCACATCCGATACCTTTATCATAAAAATTTGCAAGTGCAAATTGACCTTTTGCAAAATTACACATTGCAGCTCTTTTCGCCCATTCAAATGATTCATTTTCATCTTTTGGTAAATATGGATCATTACCAACTAAATACCATGCACACATTGCTAACATTGAATTTGGATCACCTCCTAATGCTGCTTGTGTATAATAATGAATTGATAAATTACTATCTTGTGGTACAATTTCTCCAATTTCATAATAATGACCTAAAATTGATGAACTTTCAATATGTCCTAATGCAGCTGCTTGACTATATAATTCTAATGCATATTTTTTATCTTCAATAACGATATCTTTAAATCCGTTAAAATAAATTTTACCTAATTCATATGGTGCTGCTGCAATTAATTCATTTGCAACATTTGATGCTCTTGTTAACCATTTAATACCCATTTTTTTAACGTTAACATCATTCATTGGTAATCCCATTCTACCATAAAATGAATAAACTCCTAATTTATACATAGCTGCTGGATGATTTTTACTAGCTGCCATTTTAAGATATTCAACCGCTTTTCTAGCATCTCTACCTGTACCTAATCCTTCTTCATAACAATAACTTGTTCTATATGCACTTTCTGTATGACCATGTTTGGCTGCTGCTTGAAATAATAAAAATGATTCTTTATTATCAATTTTACTTAATGCTCCACTACTATATGCATCTCCTAATAAATATTGTGCTTCAACATAGCCTTTATCACTAAGCTTTTTTAAATAAAAAACTGCTTCATTTAATAATGATTTTTTTAATTTCCTATCACTAATTGATGATTCACTAACATTTGATAAATCAAGTGAATGAGTTGATTTTGTCTTTTTATGATTTTTATCTACTGGACCTCTTAATGGTGAATTTTCGATTGATGATGGACCCAGATTATTATTACTATTTTGTCCACTTTCTTTATCTAATAATAAAGCAGTTTGTAACATATATTGTGCATATTGGAATAAAACTGTTGGATCATTTGATTTTCTAGCATTCTTTTGATATAATTCAATTGTTTTAATTCTAGGCATTAAATGATTTGAATTATCACCTAAATATTGAGTGATAACATTTTGATTAAAATCGACTAAACTTACATTATCAGTACTTCTATCAAAAATACTTGAAGTTGAACTAACTGATCTATTATGATTAGCAATTTTTGTGCTAATTAAATTATTTTCACTTTTTGAATAATTCATGGAATCAATATTTGGATTATTAATATTTAAATTTGTTACTGATGAAGTTGCACTTAATGGATTAGATGGTGGTGATGTTATTTCAGTTGTATGAAATACTGGTGGTGGAGTATTTTGAATATTTGAATTAATATGATTTGGTATATGACCATTAAATGATTCAAATTCATTAGGCTTTTTTGATGTTAATTGATTTGACTCTTGAACTGGTTCTTGAATATTTAATCCATTAAAGCTATCATTCATTTGTAAAAAATTTTGATCTTCATTATTTATATCATTAACTGGGTATGGAGTATCTTGAGATGGAGATTTAAGATTTGGTGATTGATAAGCTGATGAATTAGGTGATACAGTACTTGATTGTATAGTTGAAGGACCATCTGACAGATAAGATGATGGCATAGTTTGTTGAACCCTTTGACGGTAAGGGTGGCTGTAATTTGACATTTATAAACCTATTAATTGACACTGAGCCCTTATAAACTGACGAGAATGAAACAATGGAAGGCGATTATTAATTTCAATTAATCCCGATGATTATTACTTTATTGCTGGTTTTATTGATTAGTTTAGTATTAAACTTATCAATATTATTCAACTATCAAAGTTATTAATAGCAAGCAAACACGGTATAAAATTTTCTTATTTACGAGTTTCACCTGGGCGAGAGCGAGAATGTCAGTATAACCGACAAAACTAAATTAGTGGATTAATGAGTAATGATTTGATTGTTAACACTAATAAATATAGTGAAACTGGTTTTTAGTTATTGAAAATAGTACAAAATCGAATTTAAGTTATTATGATCTATTAAGTGAAGGCGTCGCACATGACGTGTAGCACATGTTGTTGATCTAGATGATTCCGATTATACCGATGTTAATCGGCATTAACACGTACTTTACCGAGTAATTATACATACAAATCCATTCTAGGCGTTAATTTCATACTACACAATCTATTTACTATCACTACTTTTTGAACAAATATGCAAAAAACATCGCTACAATAACTCCAAATACTGTAAACCTTGAAAAATTCATTCTTTCTTCATTTTCTTCTAATAATCTTGCTTTATCCTCCGGATCTAATAAATGACTATTCTCTTTAACATTAAACTTAGGTTCAGTTTCCATAGATTTTTGGGTTTCTTGCTCTTGCGCTAAAATATCTTTCTTATTTAATTCAATGTATTCAGGGAAAATGCTAATAAATCTTGAATTTTCAGTGATATTATATCTTTTACTGTCTTTACTAAACTTTCTCTTTAAACTATCAGTTGTATTTATTGATCCAGTTGTTGCTTCATCACCAGTCATAAAACTTAGTAATCCGGTTAAAATAGTACTAACACTCCAAGCAGGATTCCAAGTATCTGGATGATAATCACTCATTGATAAACACAATCTTGTATTACAAGCAAATCTACCATTTGGTGTAATTATCGATATTGCTGGTGGTTTAAATGGATAATCTGATGGGAACCTCAATATCCCATGATATTGTCCACTCTCATATGGTGTACCTGGTGGTCCTGTAATGATATAATGCCATTCTAGAACATTCTCTTCATTAGGTTTAGCAATAATGTATGGTGGTGGATTAGCTTGTATTGCTTTATACTCTTTCGTTAACCGTTTTTGACTTTGTAATGAAACCATAGTCAGTTGAGGAGAATGCGAATGTTGGATTTAGGATTAATTTGGGTCATCACACGATTACGTTATGTTAATTTATATTATGCTATTTAGTACCTGATGCTAATACAAGACTCATATCAATACTATAGACCATTTCACCTTCTTCTTCTTTCAGAGGTAATTCATGGCTATTCAACTTTTCAATAATAGACTTCGTACAATGGTTTCTAATAAACTTCTCTTGCTGCCAAATTTGCGTGTCAATGACTACGTCAACCGTTACGTTCTTCAATTGGGCAGCATTTAACGTTTCAGTTAATGACAGTTTCTTTAATCCACCCATATGTCTAACTGCACTGACTTCACTCTGTGGTTGGTCAGGCTTTGTCTCGTTTTCAATGTCTTGATTATAGAAATCAATAATAAATAGCTGACCATTAGGCTTTAAGAATTTAGCTAAAACCTTGGTTACTTCAGCATGGTTTTCAATATGGTGATATGCAATGCTACATATAATCAAATCTACTGATTCATACAACGACTCTACTTCAAGTTTCTTTTCTTGATCCAAGATATCTAATGCATAAGTTCTGTACTTACCATTGAATTTTTCATCGAAAACCGATAACGCCGCTTCACTGACATCTACACCAATGATATCCTTCACGTAAGGAGCGAAACCTTTAGTTACTGCGCCTGTTCCACATGCAAAATCCATTAATACTTTATCGGTAGTGAAGTAAGGGGAACTTTTTACTTGCTTAATATCATCATCAGTAAATGATACTTTGGGGTAATTTAAAAGCACATAAGGGATTACCTTACTAAGCTTTCTCGTTTGAGACCTTTTATCATACTGAGCTACCATCAGCTTATTAAAGGCCTCAATATTCTTCTGCACCGCTTCCTTGTGAGACATAATTTTGTGAGTAATTGTCTCACTTGACAAATTGGTGTAGGGATTTTAAACCTTTCAAAGCTTCCTTAAAGTGTCTGAATTCCACTTATAGTAATAGCAATAACGAACATTAACAAATCAGGGTATCAAACCCATAAGGTACAATCAATTATTCCGTTTTCTCCTTTCATTCCTGTTTTTGGATGCAGCAAAATAAAGTTTTCTTATCTTTCAATTTCTACGGGTCCGGATTACCTAATGGGGTAAGTGATTTTCATTAAAGGATTATTGCAACAAAAATGGAATATCCTGGAGTGTTTGAATCACTTAAGAAATTACTATAAATAATGAAGGAAGTAACGTCTCCATTAACAAAATGTCTTTATTAGAGAGTATTTTAAACGACAATTGTCATGCACAAGTTTCAGAATCTAAATATAATGATTTTATCAAACCTACATTCGATGCAGTTTATAACCCTGAAACAGTAGGAATTGAATTCGATCCGGTAAAACATTTACAGTATTATTCAAAAGATGAATTACAAAAGGATAAATATAATAATACCAGAAGACTTACAATGGAAGAATTAGGATTAAGCTCACCAAATCAAATTAGTGCAATTGGGGTTAGTGATCCGTTTCCATTATTTACCGAAGAAGCAACAGCAATTATGAAACAAGAAGTTTTATCAAAAGAAATTTTTTTGCAGTATGCAAGATTCAGTAGTAGCAGTGGTAGTGGTAAAGACTGTACAATTAGAGGATATAATAAAGTCGATGGAAAAATTTTAACTCCATTTACGTATGCAGCATGGACTCATCCGAAAACAGTTGAATTAGTCAGTATTATGGCCGGGGTTGAACTTGAAATTGTTATGGACTATGAAGTTGCACACGTTAATGTATCAATGAAAGATCCAAAACAAGTTGCTGAAGAAGTTAAAGCTCATGAATATAATCATCAAAAGAGAGATTTATCTGAAGATTGTGTAGTTGGATGGCATCATGATAGTTATCCGTTTGTTTGTGTATTAATGTTAAGTGATACTACCAATATGATTGGTGGTGAGACTTCTTTAAGAATGGGTAAAAATGCTGAAGGTGGTGAAAATATAGCTATAGTACCAGGACCAACCAAAGGTTATGCTGCTGTTTTACAAGGTAGATTAATCGAACATATTGCTCCAAATCCGATAGGAATTTGTGAAAGAATTACAATGGTTACTAGTTATAGAGCTAAAGACCCAACTAAAGTAGATACTTCTGTCTTAGATACCGTTAAACCAGAGCTCAATTATGGTTCAAGGTATTCACATTTTTACTCTGATTGGGTTAACTACAGAATTGATTTACTTACGAAAAACTTGGAAATCTTGAAACAATCAGTTGGTGAAAAATTTGACAAACAGCAAGTAACAAATCAATTAAAGCAATTAGAAAATTATTTAAGTGATACATACAAAGAAATGGAAGTTAGTGACAAAGAATGGGAATTTATTAAAGATAAGTATAACAAATTATATAATTAATGAGATAGGAAATATAGAAAGATAAACAAATAAGCTAAAGTCTAAATAACTTATCGAAAAGTAATGCTTTAATCTATTGGCAACATAATTTTGACCAAAATGATTTTGGTTCTTCAATTTTTTGTTGATCATATTGATTTGATCTATTCATTGGAGAATTTTCATAATTCTTTGAAGTCATCATCTCTTTTTGACTTTCTTGTTTAATTGGTGGTAATGGTCTGTTAACTAAATGTTGTAATTTTTGTTGATGTAATTGAGCAGCACTTAAATCTCTTTGTTGAGATAAATTATTAAATGATTGAGATTGTGGATATGATCCATTAATTGGTTGAGTTGAAGTTGCTTGTCCATTTTGTTGTTGTTGTTGTTGTAATTGTTGTTGTTGTTGATTTTGATGATGGTGCCTACTTCTTCTTTGATCTCGGTTCCTTCTTTCTCTATCATTTGGTGGATTTGGATGTCCATAACCGTGTAAATTTGGTTTTTTATTAATACTTACATCGTATCCTTTACCTCCATTAAGATGCATCCAATCATAAACTCCATCTGCATGAAGTCCTAAATCATCTAATGCACTTAATAATAACATTCTATATTCTTCATAATTTGGTTCGGCATCAAATGGTAATGATCTAACTGAATCTAAATATTCAGCAAATTGTCTTGGTAATCCTTCACATAATGCAACAGCTGGTGTAGTTCTCTTTTTATCACCAATTTTTTCATATTTTTGTTTATTTGTTGGTGCTTTTAATCCTTGCCATGGTAATTGACCTCTTAAAAAGTAAAAAAATACATGACCTAATGCTTCTAAATCATCTCTTCTCAGTTGTTCTCTACCTAAGTGAGTATTAATTGACATATATCTTGCTGTACCACTTAATGATTTTTTTTCTCTATATGGAATATGAGCTTTTGTTCTTGGATCTCTATATTGTTTTGCCATACCGAAATCAACTAAAAAAACTTTATTCTCTTCTGGTGTACCTTTTCTACCAATTAAAAAATTGTCAGGTTTAATATCTCTATAAATTAAATCATGAGTATGAACTTCTTCGATTAAATTTAACATTTGAATTGCAACTTGAACAACTGTTTTAACAGAAAATTTTCTACCACACCAATCAAATAAATCTTCTAATGAAGGACCTAATAAATCAATAACTAAAATATTATGTAAACCCTCTTGACCAAAATAATAAGCATTTGGTATACCATCACAACCCTGTAAATGTTTATAAGTTTTATATTCGTCTCTTAATTGAGGAGCATCTGTCTTTCTTGGTTCAAATTTAACAGCAACAGAAACTCCGTTAATAATATTAGTTCCTTCAAAGATAACTCCAAATGAACCTTCACCAACTTTTTTACTAATTTTATAATGTAATCCAACAACTGAAGTATTAGAATTTGAGCTTGGTGATGCAGTATTTGATGAAGGATTTTGGGACATTTTATTAGCTGATGGTTGATTAAATTGATTTGAATTTGAAGTGGCAGCAGCAGCAGCTAAAGCAGCAGGATTACTTGATAATGGAGCTCTTGTTGTCATAAACTTGAAATGGTTAAATTTAAATTAACCAATCACGATGAAAAGATTTGAAGAAAAATTGAATTTTTTAAACCTCTTAACAATTTATAACCTGTTGTTACTTAATTACGTTTATTAGTACAATGATTAGTACTAAAAGTATCACTTTAATGTAACAGTTAAATAGAGGAATAAATTTTTGTGTTGACACAAGTGATTTTTGTTCGTCGTCTCGCAGAGTGAGCACAGAAAAAGAAACTGAAAAGGGGTGACAGGCGACATAGTTTTGTTTTACCGCCGTAGATTAGTTGTAATTAGTGGTAAGTAATTAATTTGGTTGTAAATTAGTACTACACAGTTCCTCTAACTAAGTAAATTAATTCACCATTACTAAATGTTTTACATTTATCACTGGTACTAACTAAATTGGGTTGTTGGTTAACAAGGGTGAATATATTGAGCTTCTCATTAATATCGTTAGTTTTATTGTTATTGTTCTTTATCAGTAACTGATCACTTATATAATCAAGTGCCTTACCAACGGGCCAATTCTTGTTAACAAATATCGGTTTACGCTGTTTGGTAACTTCAATATCGAATAGCTTTTCATCTTCGTTCTCATTGGCATCAATGTATAAACACCAAACATATACTCTATCGGTTATATTTACCTTATTATCACCTTTTGCTTGTTTGCGAAGTTGCTGAAGTTCAACTGTTGCATTAGGCTTTGAACTCTTAAATATACTAGTTATCTTTGGCTGCTTCAATCTTTTGGTTTGTTGAATATTGAGAAACTTGGCAAACTTCTTAAATGCTGATTTACTTTTAACATCACCAACTCTAAAACTTGTCACTATACTTGTTGGCTTAACTGGCTTATCTATAAGTTGATTAATTTTTTGTCTATCTTTTGCTCTATCGGGGAATAATGATGCTACAGTTTGTTGATTCAATTGTGTGGGACTTTTAGGTCTATTATTACCTTGATTTTCAAAATCTTTTAAATATGGACATTCGTGTTCTGCTAATCGTCTATGATTACTGCAAAAGATTAACTTACAATACTCGCATTTAAATGGTAGGAAGTCAAGCGTATTACACTTGGAACAATTAACTCCAATATCCATAATACTATCATCTTGTTGTCTCTGAACTAATAAATCATTCATTTTACTATCATTAACTGATTCCATGTCGTTATTTATACCGTAATGGGTGGCGGTGGCGGATTTAAACTTCAGTAGTTTGGATGACAAAAAAATCTCATCTCGTCATGTATGACTTAAACATTCCATGGCCTGTAAATAATTATACAAACCCCACTAATGATCAGTTAAATAACTTAAAGAATATTATCGTAACATTATATTCATTTAAAGTGTTTAAAATCGCCATAAATTTCGAAATTGATGAAAGTTTAAAGTTACCCATAAATAACCCAAATGAGATAAATCCAATTAAACCAAATGATATTATTGACTTATCAAAGTTCCCGGGCCTTAATATATATACTAGGTTAACAATAGTGGTGAATGACTCCAGTAAACTCGTGAATTTCAATAAATTTCAAAATTACTTTGACCTAATAGCCATCAAGCCTGTACTGGAAAAATCCTTACAATTATCGATCATAAACTTATCTATTGACTTAATATCCATTAATTTAAATGGGAAATTAGATTACTACTTAAAGCACAAAATCATAGGTCAAGCATTAAAGAAAGGGATTAAATTCGAGATATGTTACAACGATTTAATCAGTAATAGCAGTAGCATGAATAGAAGATTTTTGATTTCTAATTTGATCCAATTAATAAGAGCAACTAGAAGTAACGGGCTTATCATCTCCAGTGGTAGCACTTCGCCCATTAATGTAAGATCTTTGAATAATATTGTCACATTTTTCAGTACTTTAGGTTTAAAGCAAAACAAAATTAATCAGTTTATTGAAAATAGTAAATACGTGTTGATGAATGGAAGGCTAAGAATCAATAGTTATAAGCAAATCATCGCCATTGATGATGATCCAGAACTATTAGATAATTCATTAGATGCCCCAGAGAATAATTCAATTGTTACTAATTATAAAAAGAGAGTTCATAATGATGAACTGGAAGTGAATAAAAGATTAAAACTGATGCATTAATTAAATACTGATGACTTTATAGATTTAATATTAGATTTTTCGTTAACTTCATAATCCTTTTTAGTTCGTTTGGGTTTACTGATACTGAGTTTAGACTCAAGTGACCTGGTTCTATTAATGCTAAGTTTTGACTCGAGTGTTTTGGCCCTTGGTGAGTTCGATCTTAATGTTGTCTTGGGTGATCGTGAGCCTTCTGGTGATACTGCATTGTGTGGTCTTGAACTTATAGGTGACAATGGCCTAGGTTGAACTGATAATATTCTAGTATTAGATTTTACCGGTGATACTGGTCTTTGACTTAGGTTTGGTACTGGTCTTGAATTATTAATAGGCTTCGTAACTCGCCTTATAGGTCCAATTTGTGACCTCTTAGGGAACATTAATGATCTATTCAGAAGTTCTCTTCTAGCTTTATTCAATATACTATTCTTATTTCCAAATGACGGTCTCTGCACTCGTACAGTTGGGTCACTTAGTATTCCTTCTACTTCAACTATACTGTTCTCTGATTTTTTCATCTTAATTCTATTAGTTAATTGCTTGAGCCTCTCAGTTGAATTCTTCCTAAATTGCTCTTGTTCTTCCATATATTGGAAATATAATTGTTTATGGGCCATTGTTTTGGACTTAAGTTTACTAGACACAGTCTTTGGTCGACTAGGGAAATCTTTGGCAACTAATTCAGCCCAAATTTCATCAGTAAATGGTTGTAAATGATTGCTCGTCTGTTCAACAGTATCTAATTGTTTAGCAGTCATTTTGCCTAAGATCGGTTTAACAAGATGATATGGTAAATCTCCTAAATTTGTTATATTGTTAACATGTCGTATACACATTAAAACGGATATTTCCGTTAATTTAAGTATCCGTCCCATAATGGTTATCGTTGCTTAAATTTGATAAGTACATCGCGAGTCGTGTGCAGAAACGCTCATAGATGTATATTGAGGGCGCCAGGCCCATGCCACATGCTGCGTTAATCACTACGACTTGTAATGACTCAGACATATCACTTTACACATTCCAATGAAAGTAGCATTTGTATATGTTACATGAACGTAGTGTGAACACCATAACGGTATTTATATTGGGTCACAAATATTGATACTGCTATTAATCATTCCATACGCCTCTGTATCGCTTCAAATGAAACATTTTGTCAACGGCTCTCATATCCTTCTTCTTGTCCTTCTCGCTCAATGGCCCTGACTTCCCAAAGTCAATGATATACGGCTTTCCATTTGAGTACAATATATTCCTCCTCGCCACATCTCTATGTGCAATTCCTGCTTTATGAATGGTCTCCAACTGCTCTTTCACTAGCTGTTGGGTATGATGATCTTCTAGTGCTTCCTCGTCGTGAATGAATCTCAAAAGTATCCCCATACCCTGGACTATTCCCATTTGAATCTGCAATGGCTTATGGTGCATGTAGATGCTGTTGAAACTCGAAGGTCTGTTGTATTGAATATCAGCATTGTCGCAAACCCTACATTATAACTCTGTTGATTACTGAGTAAGGAATTTTTAATCACATCATGCACCTACTGGTCAATCATACCGGGAACTCTCTAAGTAGTAATCGTCAAACGAACCATGTGGCAAATGAAATCTAGCAATTGCAAAAGCAATGATGTTGACATAGTGAAGCTATTTCTTAGCATACGAATACCCGCTAAACTGAAACACCATTTGCCACCATCAATGAAAGTCAAGGGACCCCAGTTAAACTCGAAAAACTTCTCGTATTCTTCAACCTCAGAATCAAGAGCGTAGCCGCTGGACTGTAATACTCTGGTTCTACTAACTCTAATGCTTTTATGACACGATTGAATCCATCGCTGTGCATCCGTTGGTATTCGCTTACAATGAAGAGTTTATACTCCTCTGTGCCCCTATGTTTTGACACCAAGTCTTCCAAGGTTTGGCTCATTTGAGTTGTCAATTTCGTATTTGTGGCTTTCACTATGCAAATTGCTGCAAAAAGTCGTGTGTTTCGTAATTTTGGCATAGTTTACGCCCTGAATTTATTCCTGGACATGTGTTAGGGATGCTCTTACATGGTGTCGATACTTATTAGAGTACCTTTAACTCGTTGAAAGTCTCAGAGAATCTATATATAACGTGCTCCTAGGGGTTGAGTAGCCTATGATACAGCGACTTGAGTTTAATGAGCCCCAGTGATAACGATAAGCAATCCGGTCCAGTTGGAACTAACGTTTATCATTGTGTTAATCGAGTACACACTGGTTAGTTTCATTGAAAGAGTTACCGAGTAGCCGGAGCTGGCCACTAAGCTGCTGGCGCCAACCCCCAGGAGTCGAAACTATCAGTTGCCGTTAGTGGCGCTTACATAAGCCATTAATTCGGCCCCGGAATATCCTCGCATTTCTATTAGCTCCGACGGCATACTACGCGTCATATAAATACCGGAAACCCCCAAAAAAAACTCTAATAATGTTTAGTAGATTTAGAAGTAAAGATAAAGCAGAGGAAAAAAAGATCCCAGCTGAAGAGCTTACTACAGTAACCGTACCATTCTCAACACCATCATCAGAATGTAAAGTGCCTGAACCAATCAAATTAACTGATGAACAAGAGAAGATGTTCCTCGAAGTTTATAAGCATTTCAGTAATGAAGAACTCAAAATTGCCCAAACCGAAAATGACCAACAACATAAAAAGAATCCTGAAACCTACAGTTTATTATCCGATAGTGAGAAAAACTGGCTTACGAGAGAATGTTTTTTGAGATATTTAAGAGCAACAAAATGGCATTTAAAAGATTGTATTGATAGAATTGAGTTAACATTAGCATGGAGAAGAGAATTTGGTATTAGTGGGAATTTTGAAGATGATAATAAAGTTAATGGTAAATTATGTTCACCAGAGAATGAAACTGGTAAAGAAGTTATATTAGGTTATGATAATGATGCTAGACCATGCCTTTATTTAAAGCCTGGTAGACAAAATACAAAGCCATCTTTAACTCAAGTACAACATTTGGTTTATATGTTAGAAAGAGTTATTGATTTTATGCCAAGTGGTCAAGATTCATTAGCTTTATTGATAGATTTTAAGCCAACTGATGTTGGTATTAGTGCCGGTAAAATTCCTCCAATCGGTACAGGTAGACAAGTTTTACATATTTTACAAACTCACTACCCTGAGAGATTAGGTAAAGCTTTATTATGCAATATTCCCTTGTTAGGTTGGACTTTCTTGAAAATTATTCACCCATTTATTGATCCATTAACAAGAGAGAAATTAGTCTTTGATGAACCTTTCCCAAATTATGTACCAATTGATCAATTAGATAAAGATTTTGGTGGTAAAATTGATTTCGAGTATGATCATTCAAAGTATTGGCCTGAAATGATTAAATTAGCTGATGAAAAGAAATCAAAATATGTTAAAAGATTTGAAAAATTCGGGTCAAAAGTTGGTTTAAGTGAAGTTGATTTAAGGGGTGATAAAGATGAGTTAACTCATCCATTACCTCAGTTATAATTTATTTACTATCTAATCATTATTCATCCATGTGTATAGAATTTGGGTAATAGAAGGTATTTATGTAATTGGCTTTGCACATTTTCTCTTTTCTATAACTCCTGTTTTAGGACAAACCATATGTTCCCAGTCGATTGGGAACATAGGATATCCTGCTCCATTCTCTGATTTGGCATAAATAACTCCTAATTCATTTTTAGCTGTACTTAGATAGTAATTTGATCCATCTCCTAATGATATAATAATTGCTCTTACTATATCCCCTGGTCTAAAACATTCAACCACTTTGACTTTATCCCTTTCGGTTGATCTAATATCTTGTGATCTGATAACTCCTTTGAATGATTCTCCTAGCTCAGTGGCCATAGCAGTGGTGCTGGTTGTAAGTGATGATGCGATTGTTGATTGATTATTCAATACTTGCCCTGTACCACCAGGAGGCATTGAATCGTGTGATATCTCCCCACTGGATCCTATACCACTATCTTGAAGTATATTACCACTACTTTCAACTGAAATTATCTCACAGTATGCCTGTATCTTGTTTAGCTTAGTTATTTTAACCAACACAATATCTTGCTCTTTTGGTAAATTGTTTGAAACTGGTGATAAATCAAGTGATTGGATCAAGGACTCGTCGGCTCTGTCGTAGAACTTCTTATTTAGCACCGACACCATTATTTTTTGTTCGTCAACTGATCTAATAACTATATTTCCTACAACGGTAGCCACGATTATGGGGACTATTTTCCCGTCATATTCTACTTTATTTACTGTGGTTCCAAGACCGCTGACATACTCAATGGTAACTTCACCATTCATTCGGTATAACGGCGTAATGTACTGCCCTGGTACGATATGTTTACCTGCTAACTGGTCAGTATTCATGAGATGGATGTGCGAATTTTTCACTTTCTCAGTTAACTATGGCGTACCCTGAATATATTAATGGCAATCCACCAGTTGTAACATTACAGCAATATGACCTCGCTGATTGGAATCCTACCACCAGTGTGGATAGAATTGACGGGGATTACGTGGTGGTAGAAACTTTGAATCCTACTAAAATTATAGCTAAATTAGCTGAATCTGATAAAGACATCCTCGATCAAATCTTTCAAAGTGCTCATGCAGACTACGCTAAACAAAAGTACGGTGGAGAGAATCCTTTAAAGTAACGACGCAAAGTGTATTATGTATAACAATATATTAGTAAAAATGAGTGTAACATCTTGAATTTTCATGTACTGACATGGTGCTTTTTAATTCGTTCAATTCTTCCCTGATGAATTGAGCTAATGCTGGAGTTAATTGATTACAAGTGGCGGTATCTGGGTGACGATCATATTCATCTCCATCGTATGTCTCATATAAGATAATTCTGGATGAGAATCTTACTCCTTCTTGAACGGATTTAACTGATATTGGAGTTGACGTTAATGAGCTCATAGTCTTTGGTAATACCGTTTGTTGTGGAACATAGTTCTCTTTATTACCATGATACTCGTTGAAGTATTGTTCATCTTCACTATCAAACTCTTCTTCTTCTTCTTCCTCATCTTCTTCGTCACTAGTACCAAATCCTCCTCCAACAGCTGACTCAGAGAAATCCGAATCTTCATATGAGATATTAAATGATTGGTGTGATCCTGAAGTTCTGAGTGGTTTATTAGCAATTTTATCTCCAAATGATGGAGCTTTTAACCCTTTAAATGACATAGAAATTGGTCTCGAACTATTAGTTCTTGTTGTATCATTAAGTACTGGTGATTTTGTACCTGGTTGTTGAGGTGTAACACCTTGATGAGTTAATGTTACCTCTGGTGGCGATTTGGCCCCAATATTTAATGGTTGAATAGGTTCTTCTGAATCTTCATCAATCGATGGTGATGATGGAATTATTATTGGTGATTCATTAGTTCCTGGATGATATGACATTCTTCTATTATTGGCAGGTTCATAAACTGATTGTCTGGTTGGTGATGTTGGTTCATAAATTGATTGCCGTTGACTTGCAGAAGGTGATTGATAAGTAGTTTGGAGTTTACCCTTTGGAGTTGATAATTCAAGTTTTTGTTCATTTCTTTTATTTTCGTCTTCGTTATCATTATTTTCGTTACTTCCATTAGCTAAATCGATATCAAAATCCAAATTAAGTGAATCTTTAACATCGGTATCGAAATTAATAAAATCACTAAATTCCATAAGATCATTATAATCTTCTTCATTATTACCACTAATTACGCTGGTTCTCAATTTAGAATCAATTGATTCTCCTGTCTTTGATTGTCTCTTTAATATTGAATTAGATCTCGTAGTTGAAATTGATGGTGAATAAGTACCAGAATTAAAACTTTCATTGAATAGGATAACATTTTCATCTGATCCATCATAATTAACGTAACTAGTTCTTTTACTACTTTTAATTGATTTCATACTTCTACTTCTCTCTAATGAAACAATACTTTCAACTTCTTGTGCATTAAGAGATTTGGGGAATAATGAATCTCCGATAAGTTGATCATTAATATTATTCTTTGGGCTTCCAAAGATATCATCATCATCATATTGTAAAGGTTGAGCTTTGTAGTTAGCAAAGGGATTATTTGATTTGGGTAATGCTGATGGTTGTAACCCATTTGAAAATTCAGATGGTCCCAACACTGAGTGCCTTTTATTTGCTTGATTTGCTCCAAATGTTGCAGGAACTGGTGATGGATCTAAAGTTAATTCTTCTCCAAACTGACTAGATCCTTTAATTTTAACTGCTGGATTATCTATTAAATTATGTGTGTCGTAATCATCATTAAATTCTTCTGGTTCTTCGTAGTCAGTAACTTCTCTAATAAAATTAATGTTTGTATTAGATTTGAATGTCTTGGTTGGCTTACTGTCATATTCCTCTAATGGTAAAGGTGTTGGAGTGTTTGGGGAAAGCGATTGTGGTAATGATGATTGTCTTTGGTTAACTTCTTTCTTTGGTTCTTTTGATTTCGTTGTTTCCTTTTGTTTCTTTGTCTCTTTGACTTTTTTAGTTTCCTTGATTGGTTTAGCAGGTTTAACTTCTTCTTTCACTTCTTTCTTCTTGTCTTTCTTCCTAAAGAGCGATTTAAATGAGAATTTTGGTTTCCTATCTTCGGTTATATTGCTTAAATCTGTTAATGTACTACTTCTTTTATGTTTATTAGGACTTTCATCCTTTTTAAAATTCAAATTGAAAGCCGAATTTGATCTTATATGAGGCGATTTCCTTGGTGATGGTGTCGCTTTAGTAGTTGGAGTTTGATAATTTTCGAAAGTACCAAAATTATTAATTTTTGGAGTTTGCTTAGGCTCACGAGGAGTTTTTGGAGTTGCTAAAGAAGGAGTTGATAAATTTGGTGGAGGTAATTCAGGTGACGATAGATTTGGAGTTGATACAGAAGTTATCATTGGTTTTTGAATTGGTTCTTCAAGTAACATAGAAGATCTCCTTCTTGTTTCATCTCTCATATCTTGAGGTATAACACTTGGCATTTTAATACATTTTGATTTATTAGTGTAATTAGCATTATGGTTACTTGAATCATCGATCAACGTGTCTTCATTATCTGTAACTCTTTCATCGACTTTATCATCATGTTCATTAACGGTAGAATCATTATGACTCAAGGGGCTAGCGTCAATTGTATCTAAACGTTTCTCTTTAACCTCTAAACGTGATCCATTTGAATTCACCAGCTCTTGGGCGGTTTGAAAGCTACTAACACTTTGTTCACTTATATTATTTAAACTATAAGTGAAAGATTTTGACCGTTCATTTAAAATACTTTCAAGAGCTTTTATTGAAGGAGAAGCTTTCATAAAGCTGGTCTGAACGGTGGCCTTCTTCAAGGGCGTTGACTTATCATGAGAGTAGAATGAATTATTCATTAAGTAATCCTCCAATTCTGACTCTGGTAAACTCATTGTGGGTTGGTAAGAAAGTTTTAAATGCGAAATGCGACGCGGTTGGTTTTTTCGTGTCGGTGAAGGAGCTGGTGAATTCTAATTAGGGTAATTGACGAGGGTGGTTAGTGGAGTACGATGTAGTGGTAGAGTTGATTGGTAGTGGTAGAGTCGCAGTGGTAGAATTGATTGGTAGCCGTAGAGTCGTAGTGGTAGAATAAAGTGGTAGAGTTGATTGGTAGTAGTAGAGTAAAGTGCTACAGTGCTACAGTATCCTGGTCAACGAGCAATAAATATCCCATACCATTACCTATAAACGAGATCAACTCGACTATTGAATTACACAATCTCTCTTCTTCTTCTTAAGAGCATTCTTCTCTTTCCTCTTATCTGGTAAACTATTTGTTGATGATGCTACACTACTTTTCCTATCATCAGCAATACTAAATAAATCACTATTATCCTTTGAATTATTAGTATTTTGATACGCTAATTGATTTGATTCATTCATCCGAAACATCGAACTCTGTTGATGATATTCAAGTGTATTACTGTCTAATTTATTCAATTTAAGTATTGGATCAATCCCAAATTGTAATAATGAATTTGCCAAATACAAATAAAGTTTGATCCACAAAATTTCTAAATCCTGATTGAATTTTCTACCAAACCTTTCATGAAATGTTTGAATCATTGCTTCTCCCATTAATTCAAACATTGATGGCTCAATACCTAAAATTCTTGAATGTCTTTTACCGAGATTTTCCAAGTAATCGTTCAACGCTGATAAATTCTCTAATTGTGATATTGTAAATGACATAACTCCTGCAAATGCAACTGCTTGATGCTTAATTGACGGGAATAATTTTTCTAATCCTGGATCCATTGTTAATAAATTCCCATATAATTGTCTACAGAATAATGAACTTGCAATATTATTAGCAGTTTTGGTCTGTAATTGGTCTTGATGACTGTGATGTGATTGCGTAGCTGCTTCTTGTTGCAACGAATTATCCTGGAAATTAAATGCCCCTGGTATTGGTAAATTTGTATTGGTTTGACTAACCGGTTCGTCTAATAACATTTTATTCCAGGTGTATCTAATCAATTCAATATCTTTTTTATTTAAATTTAATTCAATTTTGAATTGCTGCTGTAATGAAAAGTTTGAATCGATCGACTCGTTCGTTTCCATTTTTGTTAAATGGTAATTTGGGTTCACTCCTTGATCAGAATTTGTTGATATTGGTGTTAAATTATAATATGGACTATTTGGTACATTAATTGATTGATAATTATTAGCGTATGGCTCTGATTTATTTGGTAATCCCCTATTTTTCATTGGATTAAAATTCGATAATCTACTGGCTTTCCTATTTGAAACTAATGATTGCTGATCAAAATTTGACATGGTTGAATTGGTATTTGTGTTTGATGTTATGGTTGGTGAATTTGAAATAAATGATGAATTAATGGATGTGTTGGAATTATATCTTCTTAACATAACTCAAAAGGGGTTCCTTACTTTATATGGATTGCCAATTAATTTGTTACAACTGGAAATGAAAATTTTTTTCACCAGAAATAATATAACCTAAATTGGTTAATTGATTAACGCGTTAATGGGGGTTACATTTTACATATTTTCGTTTAATTTTTTTGTTTAAGTTATATTAGTGAGTTTAGTTATCTACAAGATCAATATCGATAGGTGATAATTCATCAAAAAGGTGTATACTTGATCCATTTACATCAATTTACCAATTCTATTTATCGTACCATTTAAAGTTTTTAAGCTGATATAGCTCGCACTGACGCAAGGCGAGATATTAAAAGGGTTGACATCACCGAATTAAGGATCAATTCATTTCAAATGAGAATGTTCATCGAAAATGGGTTTTCAAATTTGTTAAATTACTTTAACAAAATAATAAGAATTATGACAAATATTTATGACTCTTTAAGATTTAATTTATCATAAATCCATCAAATAAACGACTGTTTAAACTAAAAAATAGACGAAGTAGTGGATTGTATAATATGCATGTACACGAAGGATTTGATCATAAGCGGATGCAGGGATTGAACTCCTCGGGAAATATGCTCACAGGAATACTTTATCTGTGTTACCGGAAGCATAAAGCTTATTCGATCGGGAAATCCATTTTTTAACCAAAAAATGGATTTCCCGATGGGCAATTTTAACCAAAATTGCGCTTCCAAAATTGCTTATTTATTAATTTAGGTTATCCCCGATACAAGCATATTGGGCCAACGGAGATACTTTGGAAAAATTTTTTGAGATGACTTTACTAGGCCATTGAACAATATTAAATAAACAATCAAATGTAGTTTAGACTAACAATTAAAGAACCCTTGTAAACAAGTGTTGTAACTTAGTAACCCATAATAATTTTTTTTTAAAAAAACAAACTTCCAATTAGGCTCTATCAACAATAGGTTAAGAATATTCCCAATTAGGAAATATTGTTTAAATCAATGACTTCTAATTTTTACTGCTACTACTGATAAGATAATTAATATTTAAAGCTTAATTTATATTATTAATCATTACATGTTCTATAATACAACCCTAATTAAATTCATCTTGAGGTATTTCACAATAATAACACTGTAAAGCTCTCTTTAATGCTGGAATTAATTTATTCCATTTGAGAATTCTAACTTCTTTATCGAATCCTCTTGGTTTTCTGATTTCATAACTCATTATTCTTTTGGCAAGTTCAATTCTATAATCTGGTTGTGAATTGTTATCAATTCTTGAACTAATTGGTTTTTTAGACCAAAATGGTACTAAATTACTACGAACTCTACCCCTTTCTTTCCTTCTATCACTCGAATTATTTGGCATCGTTCCAATTAAAAGTTCAACAATTTCAATTACTTCAACACTCGTTATAAAATAATCATATGGTGAGTTATCAAAATCATCATCTTCATTATTGCCATTATCATCGTCTTCGCTAATTTTTTTGGAACATTCTAAGCAGCTAACTTCAATAACGTCAATACCTGAATTTACTGGTGGTGGTAATACTGTTGGATTCTCATTTGCACTTCCTAATATACTAAAATTTGCAATTATTTTATTACCATTTTGAATTCTTTCAATTCTTACAATCCTTCTTTTATCTTCTTTCTCTGAAAAACTCCAACTTGGTTTACAAATATCCTTAACTGATCCTCCAATTATATTCAATTCAATTGGTAAAAAAATTAAGTTAGAATCTGTTGGTGTTTTTGGTGGTTTTGCATTACTACCTCCTGCTGCAATACCTCTAACAACTCTAAATTTATTTGTATTACTTGTAATGATTTTATTTTCACTAACCTTACGTTCTTTTGGTGAAGTAGGCTTTTTTAATGGTGAATCAGCTGAAACTGATGATGACATTGATGATGGTGCTTGAATTGGTAAATTCCCGGTTTGAATATGTAAATCAGTTGGTGATGCCTGCACTGTATTATAACTTTCATCATATCCATTAAATGTTGGTTGATTAAATGTTGTCGTATTAAGATTTTGTAAACTTGTACTATGTTGAATCAGATTATTTTGTCCCTTATAATCATAATATGAATTACCAGAAACCATATCATAAGACTGAGGATAAACAAAATTGGGACTTTGAATTTGTGGAGTAGCTGATGGTGTATTAAATTCTTGACTTAAATTTATTGAATTTGAATTAAATTGTTGTCCATATTTACCATCATTTAAGTTAACATTAATTGCACTTAAATTTTGTCCATATTGATTAAAATTATTATATGGACTTGCATATTGACTTATTTGTTCATATTGTAATTGTTGTTGATTAAATGTTGATGATGTGGCTGATGATGGTTGTTGCATTTGAGGATTAAAACTATTTGAATAATTTGATTCAAATTGATTAATTAATGGAGCTGTTGGACTTGTCATTGGTATCGTTTGATTTGTCTCTAATTCTTCATATCCCAAATCATAATTTGGGTAATCACCATAATATTCATTATTATTATTATTATCTATCATGTCAAAATTGGAAATTAGAATGTCACTAGATAAATCAAACATTTAGATGATAAATTAATTTAAATTAATTAGTGTGGTTACTTAAAGTATCCGAGAAATTATATTAGTTGTCTTATAACTAAAGGGATTTATACTTGATGTTTGCAGTAAAATTTATTAAGGTAGCTTTTGGTACCTTTCTTAATTTTGTATGTAAACAAAAACCTGGCTGTTTACAACTGAGAATTAAAAGGTTATCTTTTGTTAATCAAATGATTTAACAATTAAATAATTGGATAAGTTATTTAAGATGTAGTAGTTAAGTTACTTTATATTATCTAAAAAAATTGGGAAATGATTCAAATATATAATTTTTGACTTTCTAAAATTAAATAATAAATACACTGGTTGGAAAAAATTAAAAAAAAAATTAAAAAATAACATGATGCACAACCTGTATATTTCGGAAAAAACCATTGGAGAAAAAACTTCAGCTCCCGTTAGAAGCCCTTAAGTCCTAAATCCTTCTCAATTACAATTAGTAAATCCTACTTCCGCTTCACTATATCCTATGACTAGGTTACTATATACTATCCCATTAAAAGCTATACAAAATTTCTATGACGCAAAATCATACTCCCTTAATTTCTTTTTTGAATAACTCTAATAAACTTTCTCTAATTCGACTAACCCTTAAAAGTTTTTCCATTGATTTGTAGTGTCCTTCGATTGCATAATCTAAAAACACTATAAAATTTTCTTTTTTCACGGATATTCCATCAAATGATTAGTTTGCGCATGTGAAAGTGGTTGGATCGCTTAGTTGATCGCATTTAGAATAAAAATAGGTATAATATGAGTAATCAATTTTATGCATGATATCGTCATTGAGAATGTGCCATACAAATTTTCAATGTCATGTTTATCAATTAGTTAAAAAACAAGCCTACGATTATAAAATCATGATTAACTTTTTAAAAATAAGTATGATGTAATTCTTTTGAATATGAAAACAATCTCGAACAATCAAAATGACCTTCTCTTGCATGTCGAATGCTTCCGCATCAGGAAATCCTCTACATGCAGTCACTTTTCTTTTTTTCTCATTTATTGTTTCGTTGTAAGGCATTTCTTAATTAGGCATTGTTCTTTATTCCATTTCTTTTGCAGATATATCCAATTCATGCATGAAGGCTGTGACAGATGAGCGTTCCTCGGCTTCGAATTTAACAAATGATTGAATTGATTTACAACTAGATTATCATTAAAGCTTAAATCTCTAATGAGTAGTTAGAATCGACATGCCTAATTAATTTCTTTTAAGCTCAATAAATAAATAGATAGAAATAGAAGTAGATTATGCGTTCAACAACACCGATACATTGATACGAAATGTAAATTGCAAATGCATAAAAGCGGTGGTGACTAGGAAATTTTCATGCTTGTACTCATTAATGGAGAAGTATCGACATCTCCGATGATAATAATCGTATTGTTAATCGATTAATAATAAAACAAACTTTATTTTTAGAAGTTCTGGAAACTCGTGTGTGTTTCCATTCGTCCTAAACGGGAATGGTCATGTAGCCATGCATATATCTTATATACAGTCTATGGACTTTCCGGTGGATGTTTCTAAAGTGGATAAGTTCATGCGTTAGAATGTTCTTAAATTTCCTAATTTAGTGAAGGACAATTCTATTGTTAAATTAATTGTTTAACATAGTAAACATTCCCGATAAAACTATTTTTATCTATATACTAATAATACCCTTAAATAGTAGTCAATAATAATATTAAGGAGTCTAAGCATTATACTAAAGTAATCCAAACTCTATGCTTAATTATTAAGCTATTTAGTTTATCTCGCTGAATTTTCTTTTCAAAATTTTCTTTTTTCATAAAATAATTTATCCCTAAATGAGCATCAGCCACTCAGAGGTCACCATGTGAAAGTATCAACTATATCGCCGTTAAAGTAATTGATAATATGTTAGTTATTACACTAAGTCATCACAATCAAATTCTAAAGTCTGATTTACGTCAGTTAAAAATTAAATTAATTGCTACATTTGTATAATCGTATATTTCATTTATGTAAAAGAATAAATTAGTATTTTTTATACTCTGGATAGTATTTTTGAAATAAAAATCCATCAAGTAAGACTAAACCAGTTATAATACTACCATGAATACCTAAAGTCAATTTATTTGAGAAATCAATTCTATGTCTTTCTAAATAAGCATAATAACCAGCGATAACACCAGATAAACCAACTAAGGATTGAATTACAACAACAGGATTTTCCAATTCTTTAGCTGCTTGATAACTAACATCTTTTGTAGCATTGTAACCAGCAATACCAACATCAGTGATTTTTTTATTGACAACTTGTAAATTAGCAGTTATCGAATGATATAATTGAGTTAAGAAATCTTTTGATTTTTCACCTTCTCTTTTTGCAGCTTCCTTCATCTCTTTTGTAAAATCTTCAACTTTACCTTTTGCTTCATCAATTTTTGGTTTGAATTCATTTAATTGCTCTTCAGGTACAACTTCTACATTACCTTTTGGAGTACTAGTTGACTTAACTGATTGAACTGGTGGTACTTTACCACCACCAATTGGACCTGATGATTTAGCTGCTTCAGCGTATGACATGAATAAATTAAGTTTTTGTTTTTTTAGGGGGCGTCAGGTGGTATTTATATAACGGGGTTGAAGGGAGGAAAAGTTTATCACAAGTTTAATTGCTTCGTGACCTAATTGGGAATTCATTGTTAGCAATGTACAGTGACGCGCGAGGCTGGCCATAATAATTTAGGTCAAACTTTACCACTATCCTCGCTAATTTTATCACTAATATAAGCAAACTTTTCAATTACTGGGTGATGATAAGTCATACGATAATTAATCAATTAAACTTAATTGAATGATACTAAATAACATAAAAAACAGTCACATAACCAACAGTCAATACCATTGATTGTAATAGCAATTAATGGGGATCGGACGTTAACGTGACCTCATTCACGTGCCGCGCATCCTGCCTTCGGATTTAGAAAGCGTTTGGGCTCCCGCCCTAATCCACGCACGACGATCACCATATAGTAAATCTCAACCTGAAAAATTTTCTTCTTTATAACATTAATTTGTCGATTGAAAACCAACTCCCCGGCTTTCCACGTAACATTCCGACAAGTATAATATAAATAAGATGTCTGAAGCTCAACAACAAGCCCCAAGAAGAAACTTTGGTAAAAGAAAAGGTGGTCCAAGAAGAGGTAGAAGAGATGAAGAAAAAGGATGGACTCCAGTTACTAAATTAGGTAGATTAGTGAAAGCAGGAAAAATTACCACTATGGAAGAAATTTACTTACACTCTTTACCAGTTAAAGAATTTCAAATTATCGATCAATTATTACCAGAATTAAGTGACTCAGTTATGAAAATTAGATCAGTTCAAAAACAAACTAGAGCTGGTCAAAGAACTAGAATGAAAGCTGTTGTTATCTTAGGTGATTCTAATGGTCACATTGGTTTAGGTATTAAAACTGCTAAAGAAGTTGCTTCTGCTATTAAAGCTGCTATTGTTATCGCTAAATTATCAATTATCCCAATTAGAAGAGGTTACTGGGGTTCTAATTTAGGTGCTCCTCACTCTTTAGCTGCTAAAACTTCTGGTAAATGTGGTTCCGTTACCGTTAGATTAATTCCAGCCCCAAGAGGTAAAGGTATTGTCGCTTCTCCAGTTGTTAAAAAATTAATGCAATTAGCTGGTGTTGAAGATGTTTATACTACTTCTTCAGGTTCTACCAGAACTACTGAAAATACTTTAAAAGCTGCTTTCGCTGCTCTTGGTAACACTTACGGTTTCTTAACTCCAAACTTATGGAAAGAAATTGAATTACCTGCTTCTCCATTAGAAGTTTACGCTGAAGAAGCTGCTGCTGGTAAAAGAAGATACTAAATTGTATAGTAATATAATATCTTAAATCTTTATTAATTCGTTTCTACATAGTCTAATTCGTTACGTCGTATGGCTTGTTTTCACCATGTTTTTTTTGTTTTTTTTTTTATTTTTTTTTTGTTATTTATACAATATACTATAATCATACAACAGGTTCTGCACGTTCCATTACTTGATCTTCAGGAACTGCAAACATACGTTCATCGGTATTATTAGGTTGTTCAGATCTTACCCAAGTATTTGAAGGTCTACCACCTGGATGATTGTACATACAAGTTTTATTAGTACATTTATCACCAAATCTACAATCTTCATTAATTGGATGAGCAAATGAACAATCAATTCTAGTACAATTAGCACCTTCTCTACATGGAACTCCTGAAGTTGCATGTCTTCTTGGGCACATAGCATTTGTACATCCCATACCGAATTTACATTGTTCTAAAATTTTTTCAACTTTTGGAGCAGCTTTTTTACCAAATGGTTGAGCATCAACAGATGGTGATAAATAACCAGGTGATGGATGAGCTTTTCTACATGATTGATTTTTACAATTTTTACCATCTTCACACCAAACAATATCAATAACTTTTGCTTCAATATTTGCAGGAGTTGGATGACCAAATGGACATAATTCTTTTGAACATAAAGCTCCATATTTACAAAGACTTATACCAGTAACAATAACTTCTGGTTGTCTTCTATGATTTTTCTTCCTTTCTAAGTATTCTTTTTTACTCACTTCTAATTTTGCCATTAATTCTTGATCTTGATCTGGGTGTAAATAATTACATGTACCAGGTGGATTCGGACAATTTGGCCATGCATTACAAACTTTTGTAGGATGAGCAAATTTACAGTCTCTATTATGACAATCAGGGAATTTATGACAACGACCTTTTGGTGGCCTTGATACAAATTTAGTAATATCACTATTCATCGCTAATGCTTTTTCTAGGTTATTTGCATTTTGTGCACCATTTTTTTTATTCATTGGTTGATTACGTGTTTTACCAATACCTCCAACTTTACCCTTTTGGTTCTTAAACTTGTTTGATGGCCTACTAGGCAAATTTCTAAAATCAACTTGATCAGTCATCGCATCATCATCACTTGGTTCTGTAACTTGTGATGGTTGAGGTTGTATTTCTGGTTGTTGGGGTTGGGTGGTTTGTTCTTGTGGTGGTTGTGAATCTGTTTGTACTTGTTGAGTAATACTTCTAATCTCTCCGAATAACATATTAATAAATCCTTCATCAATTGGGGCATCCACCACCAGTTTGACTTCGGCGACAATTTCTGGCGGGGTTTTGTTGTCAGCAATCAACATGAGTAAGTACTCGGAAGTATCTTCTGCTTCATCGGCTATATTATACCTATTGATTAACTCTTGCTTTAATATTGGCTTGATTCTTTGGGCCACTGGACCATCAGTTGTGAAAGACATTTGTAAAGTTTTGATGGCGAATTCGCGAGTAAATATGACGGTCGTGTGTGGAGAGATTTGGTGTAGGGTTGGTGTAGGGTTGGGATGGGGAGGGTAAGGGTGTATGAGAGAGAAACAAGTTGGGGAATGGCGTATGCGTTACGGTAGAGGATGAGCTGAGGTACCGAAAAGATTACCCTAGTGTACCGGTTACGGTAGTATAATACCTGGCAGGGAGAGTTTGGTATGAACCTCTATTTAAATCGTAAATTTCACTATACAAGCTGAAACATATCCTCTGATATATCACCCATTAACTGCTTGATAACTTCAATAATACTATCCAACTCATTGGTGATGATGTTGGTAACCAATATATACGAGTACAACAAAACATAGTCTTCGCTGTTTAGTACTACAGAGCTCATTACTGAATTAGCTCTCACCTCACTTAATTTATACAATAACCTCTCCTTTGCATGCTCAGTTGACGCTGGTTTACTAGGCAATGGGAACTGTAGCTTCATGGAGCTGGCTATCATATAGAAGATCAAGAAGATTCGGTGCTCCAATTCGTGTCTCTCGTTTTCAATGTAGTTTATCACATATTCTTCATTGGTACTAAGTTCAGCATCAACTTCAATCATGAGAATCATATTATGCAACGCATCAATAATCTTGGAAGTGGACGCTATTAAGCTTTGGTATTTCGCCTGAGGGAACTTCCCCTTCAACCGAAACTCAAGTGGTGCTTGTTTAATTAATACCTCTAACTCGCTTAATATAACGTTTAATGATTGTTCACCACCTTTCAAACTTATGAGCTTATACTTACCGTCTTCTTCGTCATACTTATAGTCTAATGGGTCACTGTTCCAAATGACACCAATTCTTAGCCATAGGACTGTTAAACCAGATTTTAACCTGGATCTAGCAGAATTTGGAATGAATACGGAAGCCATACTTAATGCCCAAACAATCCCTATAGTTACTGAGATGAATCTATGGAACGCTATTTCAAGCACTATAGGGGAGTCACCACCTTCATTATCATCTTCGGAGTCATGTTGTTCCATGGTATAAGAGTATAACGCGGTTAAGTTATAGGTTAATAAGATGAATCTACCAAATGCATTATTGGCTTTCCAATGAAGAATAATATCGAAGCAGAATAACGATAGTATAAATCCAGCAAGTGCTAGAGCCATTGGGTGTCCATCAAATGTAATCCACACAACCCAAGCAATGGCACAACCCAAGAATGTTCCCAAAATTCTCCACTTCACCGTCATCTGAGTTCCTCCTAAAGACTTATTCATCATGATACAGTAAATCGTTAACGACCATTCACCTCGCCAGTTATTAAATAGGAACTTAGTACTAGGATGGAATGCAAATATCGATAATACAAATGCTCCTAATCCTACTCTTATACCGAACTGAATATCTGTTCGTTTGAACACCTTTAAAAGCTGCCAGAGCTTATACGATAGCAAGTTCATGGTGGAATTTTGAATATTATGGTTATCTTTGTCAACTGATTTCAAGTTGTACTGATTTTGTAAGTGAAATAACGCATCATTAAGGTTAGAATTGAATTTAGCAGTACCTGATTTTGTTGAAGCAGGTCTTCTGTACCAGAATTTGATCCATTGCCATGATCTTTGTGGGACTGGTTTTTTATCCAATAGTTGTAAGAACTCAACCAATTCTTCTCCATAAAACTTCAATAAACTAGAAAAATTCCCACAACAAGCAGTTACTTCTTCTAAGTCTGACTTGAAGAGGAAGTCTGAGTTAGACTTAAAGATTTCCTGATCATAAAGCTTCTTAAACGAGTTAATTTGCTTATCATCATAAAGTTTAAGTGCCAGTTCTAAAGATTTTTGGAATTTTGCTGTCTTGGCAAACTTCTCGTAGGTTCCATCATTGGAGTCAAACGGTACGTCAGTTAAGATGTTTTTTATGGTAAAAATGAATGCTTTGGTGGATGGGGCAAGATAGTACACGAATAAGTCGAACATTTGACTTGAATTGATAGCCACATAGTCTAAATCAGAGCTACTTTCTTGCTCTTTAATCTTTGTGAGGTTCTCTATCGATTCCGATACATGTATTGGGCTGCTGTACGACTTCAAGCTAGCGGTAGTACTTTGAGTCTCATCAGCTTCATGTAAGAGCTTAGTTTGCATTTCATTGGACGCTCTTATCGCTTTTAAATGTTGAATAAGGCCAATCGTTATATCTACTAACTTATTAAGGTGTTCCCATTCAACCTCTTTACCTTGTAAGTACAATTCATACTTCGATTCTTGGACATGTTTCTTCAAATCTTTAACTTTTGAGTCGAGCCTATTAAAAACTGCATTATCAGAATCGTTTAATTTTTCACCCTGCAAGAACCTGCTAGCAAGTACAGAGAGAACAGAAGACATTAAGTTTGTTGTTTCATTTAACTCTCGTTTTAAGATGTCTACAGCACTTTTTGGCCAAAGTCCATAGCAAATACTCACCGATATCAAACAACCAATTAACACGATTCTTAGCGTAGATTCTAACCGACTAACAGGAATGATGGCTCCGTTTAAACTTCCCTCCTTAATAACACACGCCACAATGGAGATAGACGCTAGCGAACATGCGGTATTGAAAGTTTCTTTGTTAACTTTCTGCTTCATAAACGAGACTATTCCAAGACTAATAGATGATATCAACAAGTCAATGGCATAACTTACCTCTTCACTTCCCTGCTTGTAGAAGGTAGCTGAAAGGAATCTACACCCAAAGCTTATAGTAAAACTATAACTGAGTGATATAATAACATACAATAAAGTAATGTGCATAGACCCCTTTGTCCTAGTAGGATGAAAGTATACCACCACGGTAGAAACAACATGTTTAAAGTCCGAATTACCGAGTAATCTATTGAATGGGCTCCAATATACCCCTAAACTAGCAATTAAGTACGATATGGCACATTTTAAGATATTCCTATTTTGCTCATTTTGGTAGACGATACTAACCCACATGTACAAGTTATAAGTCCAAATTTTTAACCGATTGGTAGGGGAGATAGGCCCCGGGATTAGTGGGGTTGTTTCAGATACCACTGGGCTCTCATCAGATTCAATAGGATGATCGAAACTTTCATAGGTTGCTTCTGAAAATGTAAAGCTACGATGCACTCGCTCACCAGTTGACGGTAATATAACCGAGCTACGACGCTGGAAGTTCCTATTTCTTCTATCTGGGTTATCCATCACCGTTAATAGATCTTCATCGTCCATTAAATTCAGTGTGTCGAAATCAGCCTGGCTTATACCACCATCATTCGTCAGACGGTAAGACATAAAGTTGCGAAACTGGAAAATGCATTATCTATACAATCTACAATTACACTATAATCATAACGACATAAAGTATTAAGGGAGGATTAATCTAATCCAATGATATCTTTGAATAATTGTTCACATGGAACTTCAGCATTTAATCTGGCACATAATAAGAATACTCCACTAAGTTTTCTATGTAATGAATATGTTTCTTCTGGTGGTGGAGTGAGTCTTTCGCTTAACATAACAGAAATATTTCCTCTGACTCTATCGGTAACGGTTTGGTCTTTAAAATTGAAATTACCTCCTTTGTTATCTTGTGGACAGAATGGTTCTCCAAGTACAATAACTGAGTCAACATGTGCATTAACCATTTGTTTAGATTCTAGCCCTGTCAAGTATCCGAGTTTTTTCGATATTTCAACAATTGCTTCACGATCTTTTTTAATAGCTGCTCTTAATATATCAATATAATTTGAGATAAATTCATCATTAAAATCTCTTGCTGCACCAAAATCAAGTAGTTCTATTTTTTTAGTTGATTCATTGTATAAGAAATTTGCCCAATTTGGATCCGTTTGCATAAACTTGAATTTTTTAATCTCTAAAAGACACAATTTCATGATATTTGTTGCGATCCAATTCTTAGTTTCTTGATCCCAATTACCTTTAACAACTTCAGTTCCTTCCATTTTTTCCATTGTTAATACATGTTCTCCACACAAGTTATGGTAAACTTTTGGTACTTTAAACTCAGGATAATCTTTCACCATGTCTTCGAACCTAATTAAATTTTGTGCTTCTCTAATATAATCACATTCCCATTTAAGTTCAACTCTTGCATTAGCAATTGTTTTATCTAAGAATAAACCTGCAGGTAATAAAGAACTAGCAGTTAAAAACATTAACAAGTTATTCAAATCTGAATCAATAGAGTTTGCAACTCCTGGATATTGAACTTTTACAACAACTTTTGATAAATCTTTTGTTACAGCAGTATGAACTTGGCCAATTGAAGCAGCAGCAATTGGTAAATCATCAAATGTGGTAAAATTATTAGCTCTCCAATTTTCACCAATATCATCAACCATTACTTTATTAAGTTGATTATATGGCATATAATGAGCGGAATTTTGAACTTTTAATAAAATTGTTTGAATTTCTTTTGGTAAAACAGAATTATCTTGAAATGATAACAATTGGCCAACTTTTAATGCAGCACCTCTCATTTGACTAAATTTTTTAGCCATTCTTTCGATATTTTGGGGATTTAAAAGTAAAGATTTAAACGATAATGGTTCTTTATTATCAGCTGTAGTATAATGTTTTATCCCATGTTGAGCCATACCTAAACCCATACTTGCAGCTAATGATCCATAATGAAAGATTCTTGATAATCTTGAACTTGGTACTTCACTACTTTGTAAATCAAATGATTGATCTTTTGTACCAATAACTTTTGATTTTTTTGATTTTTTGGCCTTTGATGTCTTCTTGAATGGATCTAAATTAGGATTTTGAAAGTTGTTGATTGGTTCATCAAATGTTTTGGTGGAATAATGTTTTGGTGTCTTGGAGTAACTTCTTGTATGATACGATCTAACTGATTGTCTAACAGAAGATTTTGTATGAAGATCCCTATACATTGAATCATTATTACTACTAAAACTTACCGGTATTTGATTACTAGCAATTTTACCAACTTGGTTAAGTATTTGACAGTTCTTAACTTGTGATCCCATGAGTGAAATTGTAGTCTTTGTTACTTGTAAACCTGAGTTTACAACACAGTATAAATCATAAATTTGTTTATTCATAATTGATGGTTTAACAAGATTGTTAAATCAGGGTTAAATAAATAAATTCACAAGCTGGCTGAATCTTATTTGCTTAGAAAACTTTTCGTCTTGCGGAACTAGAGCAACCGGTTTAATTATGGGTGTTAGGATGTGGACGAGAATTTTATTCGCCTCGTATTGTGGGGTAGAAATTGGGTATTTGTTTGGTGGAAGGGGTTAATTGAGGAGTTGCGTTAGTGGGGGCGGGTCATAGTGAGTACATCAGTTTGGAGTTGATGCTGGTTAGTTAGTTAACTTAGTTCACGTCATATGGCACCCACAACACACGTCGCTGTGACAGGTGTTGAGATGACCCGCCTGAGAAAAGATTATCGGAAGAATGGATCCAAGTAAAACACGGTTATGCCACGTCCAACAAAAACCAAGTGAGTCAAAGTAATTATTTCCGAGGCCTAATGTTAACCCCGAATTGATAAGCTTAATGCAGGTGAACACCGAGACTAACTAATAAGATAACAACCGAATGACTCTATCTCATATTTTACTATAAGTACAACAAGATATTCTTCAATTCTAACCATAATGAGAACTTACTTACTCAAGCTTAACGCAGACCTCGAAAACTGTACTGATGTCGAGCCACTCGATCACAAGGATTACCCCCATGATTATGGGTTTAAATTTAAGTGTTTTAAATGTGGATATGAACATCCCAAAGAAGTGCTTCTCAATCGATTCGATATAATTGATATTGACCTCGAAAGGTTTAGAAGAAAGGGTAACTTTCAAATAAAGTGTAAAGACTGTCACAATGTAATATTCTTTATCCTTACTAAACCTAAAACAAAATTAACAATTGAAGACGCAAAGCAAGGCAAATATGTACCAATACTAGAGATACATGCTCATGGATGTGAATTAACGGATTTTGTACTTGAAGATCAGTTCCAGTGTAAGACCATTACTGGTACTGTAGTTGAAGAAGTTGACCTCAGACGCAGAGAGTGGTCGGAATTCGACGAGGAAAATAACTTGCCCATAAATATCACCAACGCCCTGTTTGAATTAGAAAAACTCGAAGGTAATAGCCCTGTTGTAAGTTTATAGATACCAGTAATATACATTTTGCACCCATTAATGTTTGGTAAGTACACTCCACTTACATTAATTTTCGCATCTCATCGAGGATAAAACAAATTATAAAACATGGCTAAAGGAAGTAAAAGAAGATTGGATAACGATATTGAATCAGATTCATCTGCAGCATCTAAGAAACACGCAAATGAAGATAGCATGGATGAACAAGATTTCTCAAAACTTCAAGAACTTACCGATAAAAAGGTGAATTCTAGCGCATTTGATAAGATCGAAAGATTTAATTCAACAGCTGAATTAGCACAAGAATTGGAAGATTGTGAGTATAATCCATTCACCGGTAGAAAATTTAGCGATAAATATGTAGGGATCTTGAAAGTCAGAAGAAACTTACCAGTGCATCAACAAAGAAACGAGTTTTTAAAGATTTTTCAAAGCCATCAAATTATGGTATTTGTTGGGGAAACTGGTTCGGGTAAAACAACCCAAATTCCACAATTTGTATTGTTTGATGATTTACCTCAATTACAAGGAACACAAGTTGCATGTACACAACCAAGAAGAGTGGCAGCGATGTCAGTTGCAGCAAGAGTCGCCGATGAATTAGATGTTAAATTAGGTGAAGAAGTTGGTTATAATATTAGATTTGAGAATAAAACCAGTGATAAAACGATCCTTAAATATATGACTGATGGTATGTTATTAAGAGAAGCCATGGAAGATCATCTATTATCAAGATATTCTGTAGTTATTCTTGATGAAGCTCATGAAAGAACTTTAGCTACTGATATATTAATGGGTTTATTAAAGAATTTAATTAAAAAGAGATCTGATTTAAAGATTATTATTATGTCTGCTACTTTGGAATCAAAAAAATTTCAAAGTTATTTTAATAATGCCCCATTATTAACAGTACCTGGTAGAACTCATCCAGTTGAAATTTATTATACACCAGAGTATCAAAAGGACTATTTAGATAGTGCTATTAGAACTGTATTACAAATCCATGCCACTGAAGATGAAGGAGATATCTTAGTATTTTTAACTGGTGAAGAAGAAATTGAAGAAGCATGTAAAAAAATTTCATTAGAAACCGATCAATTAATTCGAGAAGGTCAATGTGGAGAATTAAGTATTTACCCATTATATGGTTCGTTACCACCATATCAACAACAAAAGATTTTTGAACCTGCACCTCCAAGCACTAATGGTAGAATTGGTAGAAAATGTATCGTTTCTACTAACATTGCAGAAACTTCTTTAACAATTGATGGAGTTGTTTATGTAATTGATCCAGGATTCTCTAAACAGAAAGTTTATAATCCAAGAATAAGAGTTGAATCATTATTGGTATCACCAATATCTAAAGCAAGTGCTCAACAAAGAGCAGGTAGAGCAGGTAGAACTAAACCAGGTAAATGTTTTAGATTATACACAGAAGAAGCATTCCAAAAAGAATTAATTGATCAAAGTTATCCCGAAATTTTAAGGTCTAATTTAAGTTCAACGGTACTAGAATTAAAGAAATTAGGAGTTGATGATCTTGTTCATTTTGACTTTATGGATCCACCAGCACCTGAAACCATGATGAGAGCGTTAGAAGAATTAAATTATTTAGCATGCCTTAGTGATGAAGGAGAATTAACTTCATTAGGTAGAATGGCATCACATTTCCCATTAGATCCAATGTTAGCGGTATTATTAATCAATAGTGAAAAATTTAAGTGCTCAAATGAAATTTTAACAATAGTAGCATTGTTATCAGTGCCTAATGTATTTGTTAGACCAATTCAAAATAAAAAATTAGCAGATGAAATTAAAATGTCATTCTCCCATAAGGATGGAGATCATTTAACTTTACTTAATGTTTATGAAGAATTTATCGCTAACGACATGGATGCTAAATGGTGTAGGGATAATTTTTTGAACTATAGATCACTTGTGAGTGGTAAGAACGTAAGAAATCAATTACAAAGTATTATGGAGAAGAACGGAGTTAAGCTCATATCGATTGACTTTAACAACAAGAGTTTCTGGGATAATATAAGGAAAGCTTTAGTAGCAGGATTCTTCATGCAAGTAGCTAAGAAAAAGAGTGGTAGCAATAAGAATAATTACCTTACAGTTAAAGATAATCAAGATGTAATGATACATCCATCATCAGTATTAACATATGAGAATGAATGGGTTATTTATAATGAATTTGTTTTAACATCCAAGAACTATATAAGAACCGTTACAAATATTAGACCTGAATGGTTAATTGAATTAGCACCAAAGTACTATAATTTAGATCATTTTAGTAAAGGAGATATTAAATTATCATTAGAGAGATTATGGAGATAATGCGACGCGTACTTAATGATAACTAATGATAAAGGTTAATTACCAATTATGTATTGATATAACTTTAATCTAAACTGTAACTAATACTCGTATACATTCCTGTCTGATGCATCCCAAAATGGACTAAACTTCTCGTCTAAATGAACGCGACAAAATCCCCGATTAACTACTTTAATAACTATGGGTCTCCTTGTAGTATGTATTAATACTAAAGCTTAATAAACAATTGATCAATAATGAACTAAATTACTAACATTACAGTCAAAACTTTTCAAAAACCGTGAAATGAGGATCTTAATGTTAGGTCTTGATAACGCAGGTAAAACAACCATTTTATATAAGTTAAAATTAGGTAAAACATCACAAACAGTTCCAACAGTTGGATTTAATGTTGAAACTGTTAAACAAAAGAATGTATCATTCGCTGTATGGGATTGTGGTGGACAAGAAAGAATTAGACCATTATGGAGACATTATTTTACTGGTACTGATGCATTAATTTATGTAGTTGATTCAAGTGATTTAGATAGATTAGAAGAGAGTAAAAAAGAATTATTAAGAGTTATTAGTGATAAAGAATTAAGTGATTGTTTATTAATTGTTTTAGCTAACAAACAAGATGTACCAGATGCTATAAAACCAAAAGAATTAATTGAAAAATTTGAATTAAATAATTTACCTGGTAATCATACATGGTCTGTTATACCAACAATTGCTATTAATGGTACTGGTTTAGTTGAAACTTTAAGTTGGATAAGTAATAATAGTAAGAAATAAATTAATTTGTCTGTAATAAAACTGTACCATCTTCTTCCCCAAAATATGATTTCTCTGCCATATTACAAAACAATCCAGTTTCAACAACTCCTACTAATAATTTAATCTGTTTATGTAAAGAAATTGGATCTTCAATTTTACCAAAATCTGCATCAATTAAAAAATTATTGTTATCAGTTATAACAGGACCTGCTTTAGCTAATCCACCACTTCTTAATGTAATAGTTTTAGCACCTAAATTTTTTAATTCTTTGCTAACTTTAACCCATGAATTTGGTACAACTTCAATTGGAACTCCTTTTGTCCAATTTGTACCTAAAAATTTAGGTGATTTCTTCCTATAATCTGCTACAACAATAAATTGTTTAGCACTACCAGCGACTAATTTCTCTTGAAATAAACATGCACCACCTCCTTTAATCAAATTCATTTGGTGATCAACTTCATCAGCTCCATCAAATGCAATATCAATATCTGGGAATTGTTCAATTGTACCTAATTTTAACCCATTATCAATGATTAATTGAGTACTTTGAAATCCGGTGGGGATACAAGTAAAATCTGCTTTATTCTTGAGTTGACCAATTCTTTCTGCTACATAAACCACAGTACTACCTGAACCAATACCGACAACTTTAGCATTAACTGGGAAATTTTCATCTACTGCTTTATAAGCAGCTAATTTTTTAGCAGTTTCAACAAGACTCATCCTCCGTATGGGTTGAAACATATAGTAACCGCGGGGGATATCGTCCACATGATTGACATCACGTGTCACACCCGAAAAAATACATCTGGTGGCCCCCTAGCAGGATCGATATTGAAGGTTTCGTGTCCCGCACCAAAACACCTTTGAGCAAAACACCGTCACGTCGTCACATGATTCGATCCCACCATACAATTACTCTCATCAAAAAAAATTTCACAAATAATTTTTCATCAAACACCATGTCAGCTGCCAACAAGATTTTATCAGAAAAGCCAACTGAATTAGAATTACAAGTTGCTCAAGCTTTTATTGACTTAGAAGCTCAACCAGATTTAAAAGCTGATTTAAGACCATTACAATTCAAAACTATCAAAGAAATTGATGTCTCTGGAGGTAAAAAAGCTTTAGCTGTCTTTGTCCCACCACCATCATTATCAGCTTACAGAAAAGTTCAAACTAGATTAACTAGAGAATTAGAAAAAAAATTCCCTGATAGACACGTTGTATTCTTAGCTGAAAGAAGAATTTTACCAAAACCAGCAAGAGTTTCAAGAAAACAACAAAAGAGACCAAGATCAAGAACTTTAACCGCTGTTCATGATAAAATTTTAGATGATTTAGTTTTCCCAACTGAAATTATCGGTAAAAGAGTTAGATACTTAGTTGGTGGTAACAAAATTCAAAAAGTTTTATTAGATTCAAAAGATTCAACTGCTGTTGATTATAAATTAGAATCTTTCCAACAATTGTATAGTAAATTAACTGGTAAACAAGTTGTCTTTGAAATCCCAGGTGAATACTAATTAATATATACGAACTGTACTGGTTGTGTAGTTTTAATATATCATCATTTTGTATTTTGTTTTAAATTTTTTTAACATAACTACTAGGGAAAAGCCCTTTTTGACCATTAATCTCCCCTTCGGTCCATCCTCCATCTTCTGATATAAATACAATTTTATCTCCTGTATTAATACTAATCTCATCTTCTCCATCGGCTTGATAATCATATATGGCTTCAACGTATTGTACTCTTTTAGCACCTCTCTTAGGTGCAACTGGTGGTGGTGGTTTCTTTTTATCTTCTGTTACTTCAATATAACTCGTTGGAACTAACCCTTGTACTCCTTTATTATTAATCATTGTCCATCCACTTCCGTCATCAATTTCAATTATTGCAAATATATCTCCTACATCAACTGAACATTCATCATCTCCTGCTGCATCATACTTATATAATGCTCTACCACTTTGTCCTTCAGGTGTACTTGAATTAGATTTAGCTCGATTTCTTCGAAGATTAAAGATCCCCGTACTTCCAATATGACTTCCAATTGTTTTATGACTACCACTAGTTTTATGACTAGTAACTGTATGAATAGAATGTCCATCATTATCTTCTTCCTTACCTTTCCTACTCTTAAATAATCCAAACTTGGACTTCTTGACTTTTACTTGCTCTTGATATGAAAGGTCCTTATCTCCAGCAAAGTTTTGAATTAATTCAATTGTAACTTCATTTTTTACTCTTTGAGTATCTTCCTTCATAAATTTCGATAACAATGATAATGAATTAGAGAATTTTGTATCAAATTTCAATGTTAAACTTGCTTGATCTTTAGTTCTATCATTAATTGACTCTTCTAAATTTTGTTTAATACTTAAACAAGAATCTTCATAAGAAGAATAGTCAATTGAACTTTTGTTTAAAATCTTCTTCAACTGAGTCAATTCAGGCTCTTTAACCACTAAACTCTCATCATCGTGCCAAATAGAACTTGGTATAAAATAGTGATCCGCTGGCTCTTTCCAATCGACTAAATTATGTTTAACGTACATTGCCACATCTAATTTTGGATCATTTTGGTCAATTGTAGTGTCAATAACTGTTAATTTATCCTTAACTCTATCAAGACTATTACGCTCAATGATATTAGCGTTCTTCAAGATCTTATTCAATAATTGAACTCTTGCCTCATTCAATTCTTGAAAGTAATCTAATACTTCTGGTAAATCTTGATAGTAATATTTATCCTTTAACCGATTAGCTACATTGATTTTGATTAAGTATTCATTCTTACCGATATTCATTTCAACTTCTTTCTCTTCAAGACGTTTCTGATATTTTTCACTCAGTGATTTTTCAGTCTTTTGTCTAGCGGATTCTGTATTAGAACATAACGAATCATAGTGTTTCTTAGCTTTTGATACTTCTTCTTCAATTTTCTTCTTCTCTTCAATTAAATAATCATGAACTCCTTCAATTTGTTTACACACATTTGAAGATCTTGACTTTAACATTAGTAAATTATCACCAACTTTAGTATTCAATTCTCTACTGAATTTGCTCCTTTCTTCAGCAATTGACTCGGTTTGAGTTAATAATTCGGTCCATAACACTAAAGAAGCACTTTCTAATGATCCTGGAGTGATTTGTGGTTCATCTCCTACCGATAAGTGTGATGAAATCTTTGCTTTCTTGTCAAAGTGTTTCTTGCAAAGCTCTTTTAATTTCGAGGAATATTCCTTTTCAATAACGGCTCTTTCTCGGTAGAATTCATCAATGTCGCTAAGCCAATTGATCCCGTTGTTGATCCACTTGTCAGTGTTCTTGTATGAGTCTTTTAACTCATTTCCAATTGATAGTTGGTCCATGAATAGGAGATTCGCGGGATCGATAAGAATGAGTATCACTATTTAGCGAATGAGAAATGGCGGCAGATGAACGAATATTAGTGCTGGGTACTACAATGACGGGGTGGATCAATGGTAGACTGCTAGACAGGGTCAAATTACTTCCTATATGCTGACATAAGCACAACCATCATGATTACGTAATCGCAAACCAAAATAATTACCGGCACCAGGACTCTAGATGACTACACATATCACTCGGCAAACCCATATAGCGCTCTCTCTAGTAATATACTAATACTTTGATACTACACTAACTTCAATCACCTACCACATGTAATCGGTATCATCATTCATTCGCGCAATTATACACCACCATATTTAAATTCGCTAGGTCAGTTTCTAGGCGTTTCAATAGGTTAAAAGCGGCACGGCCATCGTTTAAGGCATTCCTTGAAGTCTACCACGACTATAAATCACTAAAGAAGAGATTCCCCATAAATAAACACGAATTATATCTCAGTAATTATTATATAAGAAGTATCAAAAGGCATGGAAGAATGATTCAAAGATCGAGTACTTCACCAACAGCATCTGATGATGAAACTCCACGAGTTTCTAGACGTCAAAAACTTGTAGGAATGGCTAGAACAGCCCGTGATGTTTATATCCCTAAATTATCCGATTCTGTTTCTCAATTAGCATCAGGAGTTTCATCTCGGGCGTTTGCTAATGATAAATATGATGCTCAAGGACGATTAAAAATCCCTAAAGATGCTACAATTATGCTTATGCCTACGTATACCAGGAAAGGTGATAATGGTGAATATCATGTAGATGTTAGTGGCTGGTTACTGTGTCCTGGTTTAATGACTCGTAAGAACCGATTAATATTCTCCCTAGTCAAACAAATAATTCGATACGATTCAGGGTCAAAACAAGCAATTCATAACTTAGAGAGCGATAGTATTCAGCAGGATATCTTCAACGAATCGGATGCTGAAAGTGTGGTATCTGAAGCATCAACTAATAGTGGTAAAAGCACTGGAGAAGAATTTTTACGTGAAAGATTAGGTTATTTCATTGCTAGATTCATTGCAAATGCTGAATTAACGGTTACTATAGGTAGTAAACAGGATTTACCTACTGAGCGATTGAAATCTGTGGATCTTTTCACTGATTCTAATGGATGCTTCAATCAATGTATTCTAGTTGATTATGAACCGTCAGTACTTCAAGTAGTAGCTAAACATGATGAAACTATCTTCACCTTCAGCGAACTTAATATTGTATCAAGTCACGGAGTCGCTATAGTGAGTGACATTGATGATACTGTTAAATTAACTGGAGTTATAGGAGATAAACGTGAGTTATTAGGTCGTCTTTTTCTTAAAGATGTAGACCTGTGGAGAATCCCAGGTATTATCCAATGGTACGGTAAGCTATTAGAGTCGAAAAAAGTAACGTTCCACTACGTTTCAAACTCTCCCCTTCAATTATTTCCTACGATATTACAATACTTTAAATCAGTTGGATTACCATCAGGGTCAATGCATCTTAAACAATATACGGGGAACATCATATCATCACTTATGGAACCATCGAGTTCAAGAAAGAAGACTGCCTTGACCAAACTCGCTAACGATTTCCCGCATAAGAAAATTATTTGTATAGGAGATTCAGGTGAATACGATTTTGAATCATACGTGGACCTTGCAAAGAACTTCCCGGGTAAAGTACTAGCGATATACATTCGACATGTACCAAACTCATTATCAAATATTGATGATTCTAAAATTTTCAACGAGTTAAACAGAATTCTACAAGCTAGAACTGTAAGTGAAGCACCTAGCGAAGATGAAATCATTCATGATGCAGAAGATCTTGAAGATTTGATTGATTTAAGTGATTCACCCACACCAGTAGCTTCTATTCACAACGATAGGTCTAAAAAATTACCACCAATGATACCACGAAAGCCTACAAGTTTACGAGTAGGAAAGCCACCACCATTACCAAATAGGCCACAAAAACTTACAAAATCTCACACAGTATCAGAGATACAACCACAGAAGCCACTTAGACCTGAAATACGACCTACCACCACTCAAATTCTTGATTTAGATAATCCTACCCGAAGAGAACTTTTAGATAATCTTCAAAATATTTATTATTCCCATCATTTTGAAGATTTAAAGGACATTGATGAGAAAGGAGCAGAATGGATAGAACGAGTGATGGCAGCTACAGCTGTATTAGAACATTGTGATACAGAGATTAAATTCTTTAGTGATGAAGATGATGGAATTATAAACACAAGTTTAGAGATTTTACAAGGGGTTGAAGATAACACATAATAAAGTATATAATACAAGGTGCAGTCGTTTATTAATGAGTCTCTATTTGTTCCATCGTTTGTTGTTCCTCTAGTTGATTACCATAATCCTTTATATCTTTATCGTCAGGTAATGCACTCTTAAATTCACTTAAATCCCATTCTCCTTCATTATCTTCTTCAGTATAATATTTATCAGCGAATAAATCTAATATAATTTCTCTACCAGTTTTCTTCTTTTTATTCTTTTGGGATTTTTGTTCATCAACGAGTTTTTGTTGTTTCTTCTTTTTCCACTCATTAAATGTATCGATTGTAATTGGAGTGAATTTACTTTTATCTAATTTACCTCTTTCTAATTCGATAAAATCTTCTAAAGTAATCTTTGGAGAACTTTCATCAGCTAACCTTTCTAAACGTTTTTGTTCTTTAGTTTTTAATACAAATCCTGGAGGTAAAGAATGCCTATACATACAATCATTACCACCATTTGGGCATACCCAAAACCAACCATATTTACCATTTTCAACTGCTTCAATAAAGTATTTACAAACTTTATCAGTTGTTGTCTTTGGATTACCATGCTTTGACAGAATAACTTTCCTTAATTTTTCTTCATCCCAATTATCCATTGTATCAGCTTCTTTCTCAGCTCTTGCATCAGTATATAAATCTTTTTTAGCATCTTTCCTACCAACATTTATATCATGACTAAATTTACATTTATTACCTTTTGCACATACTCCTTTCTTAAAAAATTCACATAAAACAGATTTAGGGTCAACACCAAATGGTACTTTCTGTTGTTGAATACCAAATAATGCAGCTGCTTCCTTTTTAGCTTGTTCTGCCGCTCTTTTCTCTTCAGCTCTTCTTTTAGCTTCAGCTTCTTTCTTCTTTTGAAGTCCTCCATCAACACCTGCTTGCATTTGAGCAATTTGGGATTGAACTTTCTTGGATTTGTTCTTATTCTTCATCCCAAATGTCTTATCTTCGGCGGATTTCGCCTTAGCTTTAACCTTAGTTTTATCAGCTTTCTTTGGTGGCATTATTGCTAAAAAATTTTCGCACTACGATAATATCTAATAGCGGTTACTTTATATTATACGGTATGTATGTATGTCTATTTCTTAACGCCTTTCTTCTTGGGAGATACAGGTGCTTTCACTTGACGTTTAGCTCGTTTCTTATTATTGCCCAAAAGGTTATCAAACATCGTACCATTAATCTCTTCTGGATCAATTGGAGTCCTGAGTCCTGCTACCGCATTTGGTGAAACAATCCTTGAACTTGGACCTTCAAATGTGGGACTACTGGGCATCACAGGTGTAACGTATTTTAATGGTTTACCACTTCTAAATGGTATATATGACCTTTTACTACTCATTGGTGATGTTGGTGGTCTGTAAGTTGCACCAATTGAATCAGCTAATGAAGCTTTAAATGAATTATTACTTTGAGTTCTGGCTAAGCTTCGGTTTAATATAACTGATGCTTTTTTATCATATACAAATGGTGCTGAATCTAATGGTGCTATAGTATTACTATTAGTACTAACTCTCGTATCAATTGATGCACTATGAGTATGATTCCTTCTAGTATTTGTAATTGTTTTAGTTGGATTTTCATGTTCTTTAGTGAAAAATGAATCAAAATCATCTAATGCTGCCCACATATGACTTAATGATGCCGCTTCTTTATCTTCAACTGCTGAAACATTATCAGTTGTTGGAGCATAATCTTCTCGATGAAATTGAATATCTTCATCATTAACAGGTTCATCAACTCTTGTAGTTGAACATGTTGAAAATACTGCATGAACATTATTTCTTGTACTTGATGCTGTAACTGCTGGCATTGGAATTGCCCATCCACTATCATCTGGTATACCAAAAAGTGTAGCAGTCTTTTCATACTCTTTCTTCATTGATGAATTACCTAAACTCATTCTTAATACATCTTTATCAAGTTGACTACCTGATATACTAACAGTTTCATCAAGTACTTCAAGTGCTGGTTCAGCATAATCCGTGAGTAATAATCGTAATAATGGTGATATTAAATCAGCCCCAACTCCAATAAACTCTTCTCGTTGAAGGTTAACTAATGGGAATACATATTTAAGGGTACTAAGGGTTTCTAACTTAATCCAACTAGTCTTATTCGATAAAAATCCAAGTAATAACACCAAAATTTGTGCTTCATATTCGGGGAAAAATACATTCTTTATCGATCCAATAGTTTGAATCAAGAAATCTTTCTTACTCCTGAATCGATTTTTAGCTAAAGATACAAAAATCTTCGCTAATGATGCTTTACCTTGTCTTTCACTTGTTGCACTAAGTCTCATAGCTGCTGCCTCCACTTCAGGTGAAATATCTTTCAGATCTAATGAGTGTAAGAACCGAGGTAAATTAGCTACTATTGACATCAATAATCGACTGTCTCCCATACCGATAATTTCACTATCTTCTAAAGCATCTAACTTATCTAAGAATTTCATTGTTTGATCATAAGCAGTTGCAGACCTTAATCCTACCATTACTACTTGTTGAAGACCTTCAAATCTTCCTTCCCATTTGGGTGGGAACGTAGATATTAAGCACAGTACTGTATCAGGAGAATCTAAGTCAATCTTACTAACAAATTTAGACATGGCACTTAACAGTTCAATAAACTCTTGTTCGTTAATGGTGCTTAAACATGCAACTCCTGACCAAAATAATTGGGGGAAATCAATCAATTTCTCTGAATCTAACTCAGCATTAATAGCATTCAATGTCATAAGAATTTGCATGGCAAACCCTTGAATGTCTGGAGTTTCATCAGAGATTGTATTGGATAATCTGTGTAACATATCCTTTAACATAGGTTGATCAATAAATGAAAGCAATGACCGAAAAACTTGAAATGACCTACAGGCAATATGTCTTACAGCACAAGTAGTTGCCCAACTTAATGCTACACGACTCCATTCATCTTGTAAATTATTAACAATAGGAGTAAGGATTTCAAGACAATTTCTTACTAATAAATCCATATTCTTTGGTGTTCTTGCCCCTTTATTATCGTTATTCAAGTCATCGTATGCCCATAAGTGTTTTGGCTGTGATAATTTATTGAGTGCCATTTCAGTTCTTGGATCATTTAATGCTAATGAGTGTAGAATATGACTAAGTAAAGCAACTGCCAGATCTTGTACTATAGGCAAGTAATGATCAAGTAATGAAAAGGATATGTGAAGAATTAATGGGAGGTGTGTGATCATTCTATCGTTCTGGGACGTAAATAAATCGACCAAGAATATCATTGATATTTGGCCTAATGAAAATGCTGCATCTTTCTCGTTATATGGGATTAATTCCCATAAATTAGCCACGTAGGGGAACTCTTTAGGCTGAAATGATTCTTGTACTGACAGTGGCCGTGGTGGAACCATTGATTTGGGCTGAAGATTTTCAATTAACTTATCCACCATTATATTCAAGTTTGCTGAGAAACTTAAATAATCAACAATCTTACGGGCATAACCTACAAACCCAGCATTCTTTCGATCTAATGAGTTCCGTATAATATACTCAACGATTTTCTCAAAATTTCCTGGTTTACTACCGAGTGCAACCCATAATGCCTCCACTTCATTAGAAATAATCGAGCTAAATTTCACAGTAATTTCAAATAAATTATGAAGTACCATCGTAGAAGATGGAGTTAGTTGTTGATCCTGGGTGTACGTCAATTCAACAGCTTGAACCCATGGTAATAAGCATGAAAGAATATCTCTTCTAGTACCAGTACTAACCACACTAAAACACATAGTAAAATGACTAATTTGGTCATATGTTAATTCTGGGTGTAAGGCAGCTAAGTGAACTGATATTTCAAATAATGCTTTCTTATAAACCACGGTATTCTTACTACTAACAGCCTCCGCAAATGCATTCAGTGAAGTTGTATTATAAAATTTTGATTCCAAGTATGTCAAGAGTTTCATAGCACTGTTTCTAATGTCACAATTATCATCACCAATCAAGAACATTGATAAGCAAAGTAAATCACCTGCTGGTGAATCTAATGGTTTAGTTTCCACTAAAAACTTAACGAATGTGACAAAATAACTTTCGGTGGTTCTATGATTCACTTGACTACTATAGCATTGACGGAGTACTTCTTCGTAGATCACCGAGTCTTTAACATTCAACTTAAGGATATTGCCTAAAGCCCTTTTACCTATATCATGAGCACTATCAGAATCTGAGCAAAGTAATGCATTCACCCATTTCATAAGTGAAGGAACATCAAACGACATCACCGCTACATTACCTGGTAAGTTAATTGTTTGAGTAATATGCCCTGAAAGTAGAGTTGCCATACAACTTAAGGTAGCCGTTCGAAGATGCTTCCGTTCAACTTCAAGGATGGCTACAGCACTGGTTTTAGTTTGACTATACTTTTCAAACATATAATTATACCGCTCATCAGTTATTTCCTTTGAGTCTCCATATCCACACCACTCCTTCAAATAATTGAAACATCCAATTCTGGCTTCAAATGGTAGCCATCTGTCCAAGTCACTTTTATCCTTGAGCCCTATGAACACTTTCTCCAAGAATACAGCAAAGTACCTCCTTAATTTCTGGAATTCTACGTCCGTTTGCACCGCAGGTGATGACAAAAAGTTCTTCACACTCTTTATGATTGATACAAGATTTGCGACCATCCATTCATCACCATAGATAAACAGATTTGACCCAAATCTCGTTGTGACTTTACTCAAAATATGAATGATTTCAACTCGGAGTCTATCTTCAACTTGATCCCGTTTCTTACTTGCCAGGTCCCATTCACTTAAGGGAGTTTGAACATTCTCTACGAATGTCTTAAGAATATTGATATTTATACAGCTAAGCCCCGAAATAACGGCATCTCTAACCATAGCTTGTGGAGATTTAAGAAGACTTATAACCATCCTAAAGATTGATTTAGCACTAGTAATCTTTTGGTGTTGAATGAACATCTGTAATGATTTCTTACGGCCATGAGTTGGTTGATTAGGGAACGAAATCTTTTGTTCATTGGTCGATGTTAATGAGCAACATACAAAGATCAAGTAAAGCCTCCACTGGTCCACTAATACTTCAGGAGCAATACCGTGTGATGGCCTCGAGAATAATGAAGATGTGTAATTCTTGTAACTATCGGAGAATTCCACTATATGTTCATGCATTTGCACCAATCTAACGCATACAATTGACCTACAGAATGCAATAGGAAGTGGACATCTATCAAAGAACATTTCAAGAAGTTTAGGATAAACTCTGAACCAAAGAGTGGAATCTATCCCATAATCAGACTCTGCTAATCGAATTAAAATCAGTTTCTTCTGTTTAAGCTTAGAAATTCTTGTTCTTTCAGGGCCACTAAGTTCTGACTTAATAGGTTTTATTAACTCCTGGAAATCGGTGGTCTCAAGTACGTGAATCAATCGAGTTCCAATATCTGCTGCAAACTTAGATGACGACCGTGAATGATTTGGTGCATCCATTGCGTCTGATGGCGCTGGACTATCGGTAGCATTGTAAATTTCTTGATCAAACTGTTCTACCAATTTTAAAATGGAAATCCCTAAGTACCGGATCTTAGCATCTTGTGAACAGAGAAAGAAGAGTCCATTACCTTCAATCTCCTCGATTACTGTAATTATTGTCTTCCATTCAAGTTCATCACTGGCTTTTAGTTTGGTATGGTCTACTGCCAAATCATCTGTTTTATAGTTGATCTGGTACAAGTCATTCAATACGTCTTTACTCATAAGCTCATCCTCTTGTGAAAGAGGGTGTTGAAAACTATTGGATTGTTTGGCATGGCTTAAATCTTTGAATTGTTTTAACCAACAGTTTAAAAGCTCTACATAAAGCTTCAAAAGACGGTGAAATTCAGGAGAATTAAGGTACTCGACATCATAGTTAGGATTGGGTTTGTCTGAGAATTGGAACGCAAACTTCGAGTAAATATTGAGCAATGATGAAGGGTTCTTTCTAGTGGCAAGCTTGCGTAAAGCATTAATGGCAGCATTAGCAATCCTGAAGTTACTGTGCACCGAATTCCTTGTGAGTATTTCAACAATTGATTTGAATGGGATCCCTGCACTAGCAGGTTTTTCATTGACTGGTACCATTGTCCAAGGAATAGAATCAATGATACTGGCAAATAACTCCAAATGGAGGTTCTTGGATACTTGGTACGAGAAATCAATACCGAAATGGAATGCAGAAAACGGTGATTGGTTCTTGGAGAAGTTGGCTGACAATGGGGTAGATTGTCCATCTTTAGTCCAAATTTCACACCCGTACTGAGAATCTAATAACCGTAAAAGTACGGCGAAATTTTTAATAATTTCTTCATGAATTGAAGCGTTATCTGAGTTCTTTGCCACGAAGTTAAATTGACGCATCTCCTGTGTATCTTTATTTTGACTGTTCTTGACTCGTGCATTTAATGCTTCTTCTGTAGGGAACAGGGGTTTCTTTCCATGCTCATAATCTTCTAAGATGATCAAATATGCCCTTAGCACTAAAATAAGCTTCTCCAGCAGAATATTTTCTAAGGAAACTCCATTAAAACTCAATTTTAAAAGTCGAATGATCACGTTATCCAACGTATAATTCAAATGTCTATACCCAACTATCCTTATCATTTCCACTAATGCATTCAATAAGTAAACATCTGAGGTAATCCATTGGTTCTTCTTATTGGTAGCTGCACTGTTAAAGAACAATAATTGGAATAAACTATCCAACCTTTTTATGGTATTATTCAATGTATCGGATAATCTGAAGATATAAACCCAAAGTACTCGGTCAATACATGTAATGAAAGTAGTTCTATCTTCTACGTCGACTTTAGGTCTTAGTCTATTGGTACTGTCTTCGATAATCTCAAACCAAGTATTTTGAAATAATTCTTTTCTAGAAACTGCAAGGGAAGCAGTTAAAAGGTTGATAGAACATTCCCATACATTAGATATATTACCTGGGGTAACAGTGGAACCACTAGGAGATAAATTTATTAAACCATTTGAGTTCTTTTCTGGATTAGTATGTACGGTCTTATTGACTCGGTTCCAGATAAAGTAAGCCTTTTGAAAGATCTTTTCAATGGCAGTAGCCCAACTTGGATGATTGGTTTCTGCCGTAAGAATATTAGCTAATGGTAAAAGTAAACTTGTTAATACTTCACAGTAAGCGAGGATGATTGATTCATTTTGAGCTTTATCAAAGAATTTAGCTAATGATTCTATAAATTCTGCTGATTCTTCAAACACTTCTAATGGGTAATTGGTTAACTTCAAGTACCTCATTCCGTGAATTAATAAGTGAAGTCGTGGCTCATCATCATGATCAATTTCTGCTGGGATTTTCTCTAAATCTGCAATAAACCTATCACTAACACTAAGGAATCTTTTAACTGACATGTAACCCAATAATTCAGCGAATAAGTTCCAATTAGCTGATCGTAACAATGATTCACTAGTACTAATAGGATCAGTAGTCTTTAGCTGGGTGTAAACGATTTCTTCTAATTTACCACCTAAATCATCCCCCATAACCAGGTAAGAAGTCTGCTTAACCACTTCAATTAATACTCGACACAAGATGTAGATGGAAGCAAGAGACTTCCTTTCAGCTTGAATAGCAGCTTCACGAGCCTGATTAAATTGTTCATCATACATAGCTTTCTGCTTGATAAAGTCTTCTGAATCATGAAACTCTGCTACTGATGATGTAGACTGATTTCTCCTATGATCTCTTGCGGTGATTCGTGATAAACTTTTGCTTCTCATGAGACTTAAACTTCTCTTTGATTTAGTGCCACTAACGTTATTCTTTTGAATTCCTGGGTTACTAGGGTTAAATTGGTTCTTGTTAAGGTTACTCTTTGCTGTCACCAATACTCTCTCTACTTCTGCAGCTGCTAATGATGCCACTTCACTCTTAGATTTCCTCCAAAACATCACTGAATCGATGATTGGTTTTGGCTTTTTCCGGGCAATATACCCAAGAGAAGAGATGATTTTATCGAACTGATCATCACCATTCCCTTCTGCAAGCAAATCAATCACTTGAGCTTCGTCTTGGATAGAATAATCAAGGCATAAGTTCAACTTCCGTTCAGCGTGCCTGACGAATTGGGTGAATACAATATGCAACGTATACTCAGCGGGAGACTTCAAGTCAGTGGCAAGACCCTTCCGCATGCTGACCAACTCTTCTCCGTTAGAAAATGTGAGTCTTTGAATGGAAGATGATGATAATGGTGGTGGTAATTGAGGACTAGGTTTAGGGTATGGACCTGATGTAGGAGACACGTACTGTTGGGCAATATTATTAGGAGATGAAATAATATCGTTCACCACATCTTGTTGTTCTTCCACTTCTTCAGGAGCAAGCTGTTGATGAAATTCAGGAACTTCATCTATATTATCATCAACTTGCTGAATGTTATCTAAATGCAAAAAATTTTCGCTATTAGCGTTAAGGATATTCTTCTCCCGTATTAATGGAGGATCTTGTAGTTTAAACTGAAGATTATCGTGATTTTCAATCGAATTTTGGTGAACATGCATAGCCCTAGCGGTGTTTAACTCGAAAATCTGATTATTAATCTCAAACGAGCTGGTATTGGAAATGGGCAAGGATACCTTAGAGTTAATCTCATGCACTGAAGTGTTCTCTGTACTGATATCATTATGAAGTAAGTGATTATTAGTGGATTTCTTCATCATATTGGACATATTCGATACGTTACTGTCATTTCGAGGCTCAAATGTCGTACTAAACTGGAAATTCTTAAACCTTTGCTCGTCCTCGTTATCAATGTCTCTATTAGTAGATAATTGGGAGAACTCATGGGACATATCACCATAGTCAGCGTTAAACCCATTCAAATCAGGAGATTCTTCAGTAAACTCGGGTTCATCGTACACGTGATCCGGCTGATTTATTGCATCAAATGTCTTTGTATTAGCGGTTATATCGTCTAAGTCAGGAATCTCAATCATTGTGATTCTTGGGTTATTGTCCTTGACTTAGAGATGGTTAATAAAAACAGATCAGTGCGACTCCTATTAGTGCGGTATGGCGGTGACAAAGGTGGATACCACTAAATTCGCGGTGACATTTCTTAGTAATGGACTCTGATATTACAACACTTATAGCTCAGTTCACTACATTCTCTAGTGATGAGGATACCACCAAGTACTCACAGTACTCCCGGTCCATCGCCCTGCTCATAGAATCAAAACTGCTTACGTTATTACAATTTGTTCAGCAGTTGGGTGAAAAAATCACTTCCACCACCGACGACGAAAGACTTAAAGCAATTCATTGTTTGACCGAAGTTATTCATGAAATCGATAACTCGAAGCTCGTTAAACAGGATATCAACGTTTTAATTGATTTTTATCTCACAAAATTCGAAGATAAATACTGCTTTAAGTATGTGATTCAAGGTCTTGATTACCTCATCCAATTTAATCAATTTAACCCAGGTTTGAATGATAACTTACGGAAAATCTTGACTGCCATAGACCAGAAGTATGATGTGTCCCATCACTTGGCCAAAAGTCGGTACGAAATCTTCAATTTAATGACCGATTTGCTCCTGGTTTCTTCCGATGCCGTTATTACTTCAAAAGATTTGCATGATTTATACGTTAAATCTTTCATTAAAGTGTCTACTGGTGAAAAGGATCCTCGGAACTTGTTGATGTCCTTCAAACTCAATGGGAAAGTCAGCAAACTTTTCACTTTTGATATCAATAATCCCCTTGAAAAGCACTTTGTTGATGAATTATACGATAATTTGTTCTGCTACTTCCCTATTTCATTCAAACCACCGCCAAATGACCCATACAAGATTACTGCAGACCAGTTGAAAGTAGCCTTGCGGTCAAGTTTGACCAGTCAAGAACTCTATGCCTTAGACTTGTTTAATGACTTATTTGAAAAATTGGCTAGTACTAACCCTGTAGTAAGAAACGATGTGTTATTAACACTCCTACAGGCAGTAGAGTCATATGGGTTTGAAACCTTAATTCAGTACTGGGAAAAACTATGGAATGGGTTGAAATTCGAAGTATTGCACCTCGAAATCCCCAATTTATTCTCTCCAACTTCCACTTCATTTATTCCTTCCAACTTGCACGAGCTTGAAGATCTGTACGATGGTAAAGCCGTCTACTTAGTATTAGAGATCTTTAGAGTACTTACTAATAAGTTAAGTAGCGAAGCAGTTTACTTGGATTTCATCACTAAAGATATGGCAGAACATTTGACCGTTAATAACAAGTACTTCAAGCAAGCGATCATACTATTAGGAAGCATGGCATCCGGTAATGAAGATGCGTTCAACAAGATCCATTCGTTCATCTTCCAATATGATAATTTAGGAAAGTTCTTGAATATGCCCAATTTGAGTGAGGAAACCATGGAGGAAGACATTTCAATGACTGTAAGCAAGCAAAGAGACTTGATTGATAATTTGGGGTTCATTCTTATCTCATATCAAGTGATGAGTGCTGAAGTATCTGATACTTCAAGCTTTTTCAGTGGTAATTACTTAGTAAGTGTTAAGGATAACTTAATTGTATTCTTGGGTCAATTACTACAAGTATCGTCAAATATTGAAAAGACGTTGAAGTGCAAGATTGTGCAGCAGTACGTCAAGTTGATTGAGCTCAAGAGGTTTTTGACGTACGAAGAGAAGTTCATTATTGTCACTATGTTGAACGATATGTTCTTTGAATTATCACCTTCTGGATTCAATGATATCGTCGTAGAAGAGATCATTAAGGGATTCACCAGTTTAATCTCCTGTAATAATGATGAGTTTAATAAGCTCATCATTGAGATTTACTTGCCTAACTTAATCAGTAAGCTCGATGAAAATATCGATAATACCGAAATATTCGATCAATATTTAGGTTTACTTGAGAGGATCATCATCAACTATCAGTTTTTGGAGGTACTTTCCATCAGACTCATCAACAAACTCAATGTTCACACTAAACAAGTTGATTTTAAGATTATCAAGTTGATTATTGAACTTATCTTGAAGATCCAGTCAACCAGTCAATTCTTGATGAACTCATGGCTAAAGACATTCATCCCCCAGTTGTTCACGTTCTTAGGTAAATTCGATGTCAAATCCTCTGATGAGTGGGATTTCAAGAACTTTGAAATCACCAGTGAGCTAGTTGGATTGATCATCAAGTACACCGATAATACCAAACACCAGGAAGTATTAAACCAGTTTGTGCAAGTATTCTATGGTAGTAAATCGTTATACAATTTGCCAGGGTACCAGTTGTTGGACGACGGTAACTTAATGGTAATTATCTTCAATAAAGTGTTGAGCAACATAGATAAATCCTGTGTGATGAATGTTAGTGATGATTCCATTGATACCCTAATTACAACTATCTATACCAACCAGAACGAACTTCTTAAGGTGCATTATTTGCAGCATTTAGCATTGATTATCAACAAATTTTACGATAATAATGAAACGTTATCAATGAAACTTGCTGAATTACATACGTTTGAGAATTTAAAGAAGTTTGAAATGTCTATTTGGATCATCAAGTCTCTTTTACTCAAGTTGAATCCCCTTGGAATCAAGTACTTGAATCAAAACTTAGATAACTTGAACCATAAGAAATACGCTCTGGTTGAGCTTAAGTCTTTTGATATCATGTTGAAGGACTTGAAGATCTTTTCAAATAATAAAGAACTTCCTAAAGGTAGTAAGATCATATCCAAAACTCAAAATTTAAACGTTAAATTGCTCTGGAAACAACAAGTATTCAATGTTATCTTGACTAAGATCCTCGAAAACTCAGAGGATATCGTTTACTTGACATTATTATCGATTCTCCTCAAAAATATTGACTCAAAGATACTAAAGTTCAAAGTTGACGAAATTGTTCCGTTGATAATGAAGTCAATTGAAGTTAATAGTTTACTTGAAACTAGTTTAACTACTCTTTTAATTATCATTGATTCAAACAATTTAAGTGATAATCTTCCTTATTTGATTAAGAGATTGCTCCAAATATCCAGTACCAAGATTATGCAGAATGGTAAGGTTGTAAACACGGAAAACATAAGATTCTTATCGCTTAGCTGTTTGGCTAAGTTGTTAAAAACCAATGATAAGTCTACTGTTCTTGTATACAAGAGGGATATATTAAACCAAACCATCAACGGATTAGATGATCCAAAGAGATCAGTTAGAAAGTTGTGCTGTGATATCAGGCAAATTTTATACGAACTAAGGGAATAATAAATAGACTCTCATTATAATTCTAGACAAATATATACTAATCTCTAAATCTCCTTATTCATCATCAGATTCATAATCTACTGGTGCCAATCCAGGGGTCAATCCACTATGTTTTATCTTTGTCTTAAATTGTTTCTTCTTCTCTGGTTTCTTGCCAAACTTCAATATCTCTTGTTCTAATGAGGAAGTATCATAATCATCAAATTCATTATTTTTCAACACTAAATGTTTATTCTTTCTTACCAACTTATCGAGGTACTTCTTATGTTCCATTGATAAGTTATTTGAGTGTTTTTTGCTCTTTATAAGCTCATATTTTACCCTTTTTAATTCTTTGGCATTTTGCTCTGATTTCTTTTGCAATGATTTATTTTGCTTTTTTATGATTTTTTTGGTTTTTGGTTTGAACTGGTCGTTGAGTAGTTCAGTTGATGATTTGTCATTATTGGTTGTATCGGTGATAGAAGCAGTTAGCTTGTTGATAAGACTAAGAGTCTGGGCTTTGGAGGAGGAAGAATTAAACATGATGAGATGAGATGCGCACTGAGGGTGAAGTACTGAACGGGGTAGATTAGACCTACTGAAGCTATACACCGGACACCAGACAGATAAACCGGTTGTACCAGACAGATGCTGGATACACCAACAGATATACCAACACGCTTCATAACACTAGTAATATAGTGGACTGTCACGTGATAGTTCGGTAAGTCACATGAAACTGAATGAACACCAGCTCTAGGCCGCCACTGTTAGTTACAATCAATTTTTATTACTGATACCTCACACCAATAACTTCTATAGCACCCTTAACGTCTTGTGATTAAGTCCGAATTTTCACATTCAGACCCCGTAATATGCGTCAGCAATTATCTCCGTACCCCATATGTTTCCTCGGTGACAAAAAATCACATGAGACTTGTGAATTTTATTCTCATTATAAATACTGACATATTCTCCCAATAACCAATATTAAACATGTCAGTTACAGCAGAAGGATTCGAATCATCACCATTTTTACAACAATTAGCTGATGGATTATCAGATCAAGCCATTGCTAAAAAGGCCATCTCTGGTGTTAAAGCAACAATTGTTTTCACATTAAAGAGCAAAGGTGGTAAAGAACAAAGTTGGTTCTTAGATTTAAAGAATAAAGGTTCCCTTGAAAAAGTTGATAAACCACCAAAGAATGATGTTCAATTAATCTTAAAAGATGCAGATTTTGTTAAATTAGCTAACGGTAAAGCTAACGGTCAAAAATTATTCATGAATGGTAAATTAAAGATCAAAGGTAACATGATGAAAGCAACTTCAATTGAGACCGTTTTCAAATCTATCGATCCAAGACCAAAATTATAGGTTATAGGTTATAAATAAATATTCCATAGTCACTTGCAATTACGAGCTCTTTATCATAGTGTATTGCTTCAACTTTGAATAGCTCTGGTAGCCCTCCAAGGTATACCAATTGTGCGGTATAATTTTCAAATTTTAAAAGGAATAACGTTTCTTCTCCATTGTATACCACTACATTGAGGGTGTCCAGTTGTTTCGCTGCGAATAATATGGGTGCTTCGTTGAACTGGTGTTGGTATTTGATAGTTTTACTGTCCAATTCGTATATCACTAACTGCCCCAGTTCAGTACCAATAATCATTTGATTCCCGATTATTTTCATACAGCTAACGTGGTAGTTAATGTTCAAATGTTCGTACTGTTTAGTGAACAAGTTGAATATCATGAAATCTCCCATTGCATAGTTAACAATCATCAGTTTATCATTAGTCTCAAACTCTAGGTCATTGGTCCCGTCTTTATACTCACTCTCAATCAAACATATATGCTGAACTGCATCATCTTTATGCTTTACCTTTACGAAATCATGTATGTTCTGGCCACTACCACACTCCCACATCTTGACTGGTCCATTGGTGTTTCCATTTAAGAAATTCCTACCACGGCCAATTAGCTCTACGTTACTCGAATTCAAGCACTTGAACACTCGAATACACTTCCATTCCTTGATTGACCAAAGCTTAATCTGCCGGTCTAATCCCACGGTTATAATCACTTCTTTTGATGGCATTACTTTGATCTCGGTAATGTCTAACAAGTGGCACTCTGGCACCGTAATTTGCTCCTCTGTGAGAACATTATACACGATTAAATCACCAGTTTTAGTTCCAATAATGAGGTTCTGATCAATCCTATTAACGCTAGAGATCCCCGTCATTTTAATCAGCTTTTTCATCATCTTTAACTCATATCGGCCAATTTGGTACCCTTTACCATGACAGTTAAACTCAATATCGCCAACGATTTTATCGGGAAAAACCTTGAATTCATGCAATTGTTGATTCTCCCCTGGTCTCCTAATACTGACCCAGAACTTATCCTCCTTCACTACACCTTCTTTAACATCTTTTATCACCTGTTCAAACGAATCTTGTATGGTCAATATATCTAACATTACAACACCGCGATATTTTCTGCCATGAACTCCATTCAAGATGATACCACAAGAATGTTCTTCGATGATGAGTTCAATCCTGCTAGTTATATAGATGCATTGTTCAAGGGCAATGACTATTCAAAGGCAAGCTTGAATAAATTAATTGGAATCTCCAATAAACTCCTCACTCATTTGAACTTCTTGGTAAATCAATTGAACAATGAAATCACCAATAAGTTGCAAGAGATTAGTACATTAGCTAGTGAAACAAACTTGAATAACTCCACCAGGCTTGACTACTACTTGAAGTTATTACAGAACTCCATTATCTCGTTAAATGATGAATTAAAAATACCAGAATTTAATGAGTTAGTAGTGATAAATCAGCTTGTCAACTTCAAAACTGCCAAGTCTCATATGCTAGATACATTAAAGGTTTTACAGTTTATTAAGAGCAATTTTGCTGACTTGAATATCCGAAATTTCGAATCGACCCTAATGGATGTGTATCATTCTATTATAAGCCTTAATGACTTACTGGATAAATACGATAATCTAAACTATTTGGTGGAGTGCAGTGAAGTGTTTAAGGGATTCAACCAGTACAATTTGATATATAAGAAGAACTTGCTGCAGTTCACCAATGTTCGTGATGAGATAAACGATGTATAGTTAATATAATTGCCGAAGGTACGCGTAGTAAGAGTAAACTGTGATATTCACATAATATGAACACGCACTCTCTTCAAACACTACATATAACATTGTTAAATTACCAGCAGTCTACTTAACCCTAATAACCTCCACTTAGTTGAAGGAGCACGCTGGTAATCATCCATTTACTACAATTAGGTCTACATATACCAAGTGGTGTCAAATCTGATAAATTCGGGCGGTTGGTGTAGTGGTTAACATTTCTGCCTTCCAAGCAGGAGACATGGGTTCGATTCCCGTACCGCTCATTCTTTTTTTGCCCCATTAAACTAACTACCTTAACGATACCCCTATCTACACACCCTTGACCTAGTAACTGTCCTACCTCTCCGCCAACCCCGGCCACCTCTCCCTACCTCATCTAACACCACTCCTCCTTGCCCCATACATCATCGCGCGTTTGTTTTGATTTCACCAATGCAAGTTGACACAAGACCTACATTGAAGTCCATTGGGAAAATGCATGAGATCGAAGAGATCAATATGGCAATGACTCAAGTGTTCCAGGAAGCACAATTCAGTCTTTCAGGTCACAGAAAATTGGTGGTGATTCTCACAAATCTCCATAAGAAATCAATTGATTTAGGGTACGAAGAAGCCTTCTGCTTTAAATTTACTAAACTTATCAATAGAATCTTACCGTTGAAAAAAGGTGAAGAAAGTGGTGATAGAATCATTAAGTTCTGCTCTGTTTTCATTGCCAATTTGTTCAAAAATCAACAGAATGATGAGTCCATGGAAGAAGATAATCAAACTACCAGGATCGCTAATTACCTATTAAATCATTTGCTTAGAGGTGTTGAAGCAAAAGATAGGAACGTAAGGTACAGAATAATCCAGTTAATTGCGTACCTTGTGAACTTTATTGGTGATATCGATGCTACAGTGTTTACATCTTTAGTGCACTCATTAAGGAAAAGATTATCTGATAAAGAACCAACAGTAAGGTTACAAGCAGTGGTAGCATTATCAAGGTTTCAGCATATAGAAGATGAAGAGTTTGATCAGTCCGATGAAAATATCAATTTCTTCAGCAGATTGTTGATCGAAGTAATGCAAAATGATGATAGTCCGGAGGTAAGAAGAGCAGCGTTATTGAATCTAATCAAGACAAAGGATACGTTACCGCATTTAATTGAACGAGCAAGAGACGTAAACACCATAAACCGGAGAATTGTATATTCAAGAATCTTAAAAGAGTTTGGTGATTTTAGGGAAATTGACCTTGAAAGCAGAAGTACTTTAATAAAATGGGGGTTGAACGATAGAGAACCAACAGTTAAAAATGCTGCAATCAAATTATTCAATAACTTTTGGTTAGACTCTGTTAACAAGGATTTCCTTCAGTTACTTGATAATTTATACTTATTTGAGCAAGATGACAGTATGGATAAGTTACTACAACGGTTATTTGAGCTCAATATGGAAACGGTAAAGACCTTACAGTTTGATAAAACTTACTGGAAGGAGTTCTCGGTGGAGAAATCATTCTTACTCCGGAACTTATTTGAGTTTTTGACCAAGAATAAGTACTATAACTTAATCGATGAAAAATTTGTGGATTTGATTGAACTAAGTGATATCTTATATAAATACTTGAAGCTCAGGAAAGTCAGATTGTCCAAGAACAAAGCATTGATTGATAGCTATAATGATTTCAAGAGGTCCATGGAGATTAAAGAATCTGATTTATATGCTATTAACTCTGAAATTGAATACTTAACCGATAAATTACAGCAATATGAGCAAGAATATAGTGAAAATGAAGATAATCTGGAGAACACCAAGCAGATAATTGAGAAACTACGAGTCAAAATCGACGATTTACTGTCAAAACAGAATCAAATCCAGCAAGAGAAACAATTTCTCATAGAGAGTAATCGTACTGTTAATGAAGAGTATAGTGACTTCAAAGAAGAGTACAATGAATTGGAATTTATTATCCAAGAGTTATTGAAGATTAGTAAAGATTACGACTATGCAGACGAAGCCGGTAGAAGATCAATGTTACAAATTATCAGAACAAGTTTAACCAACGAAAATTTATCAGATAAATTGATTGAAATAACCTTGAAGGTATTGAAGATATTGAGTATCAATGAAAGGGATTTTATCGGTATGACAACAGAAATAATTACTGATATTAGAGATTCTGTTCTTGATGAAAATGATGAAACGTTCCATTCAGCACATTCTGGGTTCTTAGGAGAATCAGACTCTGAATCAGAGGATGATGGTGAACCAATTGGTAGCCAGAACGTCGAAGAAGAAGTCAATCCTGATTATACCAATAATCTTAATAGGATAGAGAATGTATTTGATGATCAAAATTTCAACAAATCGTATTCCAAGAAGGGTACCAAAAGAAGAAAATTACAGCCTAAAGTTCCACCAAGAGATATCTTGAACCAATGTTTGAGCTTAACCCAACATCTACTCGAAATTACTAATGAACCGATGTCAAACAACTACTCATTGGGATCAATCTTACAAAGTTTAGTATACCCAGCAGTACTCTTGGAAGATGGATCCACTACTAATAAACTAGGAATCAAGTGTCTTGGATTGTTCTTGTTACTTGATAAGGAATTAGCCATTGAAAAGCTTTATTTCTTTGGTAGAGTTGTAAGTTTGAATAAGTTCGACGAAGAAATCAGAATTATCGCTACCAAAGTAATTATTGATGTTTTATCCACTTACGGTACAAGTGTACTAGATGTAGGTACTAATGAGCTATCAGGTACCGAAGATTATGACTTTACAAAAACCAGGTACGTTGATTCGTTATCATTGAACAAATTGTTTATTAAGTCTTTAAAGAATTACAAAATGGGTAGTTTACAAGCAGTCACAGCAGAAGGATTATGTAAGTTATACTTGGCTGATATACTTGAAAACTTTGGTGATAACTTATTCGAAACTCCAGAGGAGAAAGAGCAAGAATTTGAAGATTTATTTGAAGTATTGATCTTGTCATACTTTGACGCCAGAAATTACTTCAATAATAAACTTAGACAAACTTTATCATTTTGTATACCAGTTTATGCATTCAGTCACGTAAAGCATCAAGTTAAGATTGGTAAAATTAGTGGTAATATTATTTACAAGTTCGGTAAACGACAAATTCAGTATGAAGAGTATTATAGAGATAACGAACAAGCATTGCTTATCTTACACGGGATTACAGCCACATCAGTGGTACAGCAATTGATTCATTGGTGTGATCCACATAATCTCGTAAAGAAAGAAGATAAAACTATCACCACATCCGAGTCTACCATCTGGCAAATTATCAGTTTACTTCAAGCGATCGAACAAGATACTGCTAAATCTATTAAGAAATCTATCATCAACAATTTCAATAAGATTTACTTAAACGAACAAATGAGTGGTAAAATGCTTCATAGTTTAAAAGAAGCAATAGAAGATACGATGAAATTAATTGAAGAACGACAAGAAGACCAAGAGTACGTACTTGATAGCATAACCACCCGAAACTTTAAAAAGATGCACGAAATTGTTACGGATTTAGCAGAACGAGAAAGGGAAGAAGAAAAAGAGGCGGAGGAACTAATGGAACAAGACGAACCAATGGGACAGGATGAAATGGAAATTGAACGAGAGAGATCAGTTGAAATTGAACGGGAGAAATCAGTTGAAATTGAAAACTCCGAACCGAAACAAGAATTACCGCAAGATGAACTTAACGAAATTGACGATTTCCTTGATGCAGAAGATAAAGTCGAATATGTAGTTTAGTCGTACCGGTCGTAACGCGTTTAGAGTTTTAGTGAAAATTTTGGTCGTATAATTTAAACGAGGTAAACGACCAGCGCATATAAATAATACGTTGTCCAAAAAATAACTTTAGAATATATTCAACATACATTCGAAATGACTCAACAACTTTATAATAAAGATCACGATAAAGATAGTCAATTTGCTAAAGCATTACATGGTGATAGTTATAAGAAAAAAGGTATTAGTGCAATACTTTCAAAGAAGAAAGATGCAGCAGATGTTGCATCGGAAGGATATTTTAAACATTGGGATGGAGGTGTTGCAAAAGAAGATGAAGATAAAAGATTAAATGATTATAATAGATTAACTCATCATTACTATAATTTAGTAACAGATTTTTATGAATATGGATGGGGTTCATCATTTCATTTTTCAAGATATTATAAGGGAGAACCATTTAGACAAGCAACTGCAAGACATGAACATTATTTAGCTCATAAAATGAATATTCAAGAAGGTATGAAAGTTTTAGATGTTGGATGTGGTGTTGGTGGACCTGCAAGAGAAATTTGTAGATTTACAAATTGTTCGGTTGTTGGATTAAATAATAATGATTATCAAATTGAAAGAGCAAATCATTATTCTGAAGTTTATGGTTTAACAGATAAATTATCATTTGTTAAAGGTGATTTTATGCAAATGGAATTTGAACCTGAATCATTTGATGCAGTTTATGCAATTGAAGCAACTGTTCATGCTCCTGTTTTAGAAGGAGTTTATAGTGAAATTTATAAAGTTTTAAAACCTGGTGGAGTTTTTGGGGTTTATGAATGGGTTATGACTGATAAATATGATGAAACCAATGAAGAACATCGTAAAATTGCTTACGGTATCGAAGTTGGTGATGGTATCCCAAAAATGTATAAAAGAGAAGTAGCAGTTAAAGCATTAGAAAATGTCGGATTCGAAATTGAATTTCAAAAAGATATGGCCGATCAAGATGATGATATCCCTTGGTATTACCCATTAGCTGGTCAATTTAAATATGTTCAACAATTATCTGATTATGTTTCAATCTTTAGAACTTCAAGAATTGGTAGATTTGTTACAACTGAAGCAGTTGGATTATTAGAAAAAATTGGTTTAGCTCCAAAAGGTACTAAACAAGTTACAATTGCTTTAGAAGATGCTGCTGTTAATTTAGTCGCTGGTGGTGAACAAAAATTATTCACCCCAATGATGTTATTCATTTGTAAGAAACCTGAAACTAAATAGATATAGGTCCGGTACACGACAATTAATTTTTCATTTTACTCTTATCGATTTAATCATGGTCCGCGGGAGTGTTCACGTGCATAACCTTTTCGCATATATATTGTCTGCGGCTAGCTAAAGCAACTATAATGACCCTTCATAATCCAAACCTTGAAGGATACAATGTTATCCGTAATATGTGGTTAAAGTACTATAATAAACATCAAGGTACATTCGTTGCTCCTAAGAGGTGTAGTGGGTGTTATAATGATGATAAATTCGTTATTTGGGCAGTTTCAGTCGCTGCTCAAGCAGTAGTTGATGGGGCAAGAATTTATAAGGAATTAGTACCATTAATTGACCCAGCAATTATGATCTTTCAAAAATATAAGAATCACCATCTCAAGGGGTTCTCTGCTGCAGAGAATGCTGGTAATGATAAAGATATTTATTATGATGATGACGCACAAGTTTGCTCCGCTATGTTAACTGCTTATGAAGTTACTGGTAATACAAAGTATTTGGATCAAGGAAGAGAATTAACCCGGTTTTTGATGGGTGGATGGAATGATAACCCTAATGTTAGGAATAAAGGTGGTGTTAAATGGCATATAACAAATCCTTACTTGAATGCTTGTACAACAGCAGAAGTTGCTAAATGCTGTTTACAAATTGCAAAATTTATCCCTGATGAATCAAAGGTTTACATTGATTTTGCTGCTAAATGTATTGATTGGCAAATTAAAACATTACAAGATCCAAGTGATAAATTGATTTTAGATGGTATTCAAGACGTTGCTGAAAGTCCAAATGATGCTAAATGGTCTTATAATGTTGGTACTACATTATCAGCTGCTTGTCACTTATATCATTATACAAAGGATCAACACTGGAAGAAAATCGCTGATGAATTAGCTGAAGCAGCAATTGATAGAAATTGTTGGATTTATGATAGAGATTATGATATGGATAAGAGATACTGGAGAGATTCTTCATACTTTGTCCAATTATTAATTGAAGGATTAGCTGACTATATGTTATACATGAGTACTGAAGCACCAGGTGATTTACCTGCTAGAATTGAAGAAGAAATTCGTAGACATTTAATCATGTTTTATGAATTTATGAGAGACCCTGATGATGGATTATACATTCAAAGTTTTGAACCTCATCATACTTATAGAGAAGTTTACGATAAAAAGTATAAACCCAAATTTGGTGATAGAAAAGGTTGGGGATTAAAAGATGAAGATAAAGATGGTGATAATGCTCAAAAATGTCTTATGGGTTGTGGAAGCGCTGCAAGAGTTTTCTTTCAAGGTGCAAGAGTTGTACCAAAGATTGAATAATGCTATTAGTCTACTTAAACTTTAATTTTTGGTAACTTAAATGCTGGTCCATTAGACACTGATGGTCTTTCAATTATGATTAAATCATTACCCAATTTATTAGCAGCAAGAATTGGTCTATACTTGAATGAAATCCAAAATGGTTTTTCATCATTTGTTTTATCATCTTGTTGTTTCATTCTATCTACTTGACTTTGTCTTAATGAAAGTTCCATGGCTGTTTCTTCTTCATCTTCTTCTTCATCTTCTTCATCGATGGTTAATCCATCTCTATTTCTTTTCTTATTTGCCATATTTTTATATGTTTTTTTAATCGGTATATTGATAGATAAGTCAAAGAAACTTATCCAACTTTTACCAAATGTCCATACTTTAGATTGTTCAATAAATATTCCTTCAGGTTTGTCTTCTAATGTTAAGTATTGTTTAGGTAAGAAATCACTATTTCTAGTACTCCATGGTGTAATAATTGAATCTAATGATTCCTTCTTGATGTAAAATTCATAAATTTTATTGTCTTCTGTTACAACCACTAAAGTATTGGATGGTGATATTTCAATCAAATGTGGAGCAATTGATAATTGGGTTAATTTGTATGATGATAAGTCATTCAAATTAACAATTTCAATCGCTCCATTAAATCTTGTAGCCACTAAAGTTGTGTCTTTAACGGTTATAAGTTTGACATTATTCGTGTATGGGACGTTGGATTTAATCAGTGATCCTGGTAATTCAATTTCGTCCATTAACTCAATCTTTTGATCTTCCACTTTAACATCAAACTTGTATAATTCATCAGATGCTGTTAATGCAATTAATGTACTGCCAGATAGTATGACAGATTTTGCACCCAAATCGAATGTTTCATCTCTAATCTTCGATACAACGAGTTTATTGGCGGTACGGGTCAATGTAAAAACTTTTACGCTGTTCATGGTTGCAACTGCTAATAAAGTTCCTGTTTCATTCAATGAAACACTGGTGATATTGTCTTCATCACTTAATGTTATCTTTGCAAGTAATTTATAATTTTCTGCCAGCCCAACGGTCCATATCTTGACTTGTTGATCTTGGAACATAGCCACCAACTTATGGTCACTATTTATGAGGATATTAGTTTGTTGTTGGGTTAATGAAAGTTTCCTATATTTACCATCATGGAACAGATTTATTGATTGGATGACAATGGACTTCTCTACTCCTCCACTAACAAGAAAGTTGTAACCTTTACTCTCGTATACGTCCATTGATCTAACGTCATTGGAGTGTAGTAATCTGTTATAACTGTGTACCCATTTGGATTTATTGTTAACACTGACCAAATTATATTGGTGAATCTTTCTATCAACACCAGCAGTGAAGAATTTTTCTTCGGCCAAATCGTTGGTGATACACAACACATCAGCTTCGTGGTTTGTAAAACTTTGCAATAAAGTGAAAGATTTTAAATCCCATACTTTAACAGCTCCAGTAGAATCACCACTGATAATTTGTCTCTTAATAGGTAATACATTGATAGACCAAACTAAAGTACTTTCAGTTTTTGACTTATCGACTCTCATAGTGCCTAATATTCTACCTTTAGTATCTTTTGAAGCTGACCAACATCTTATTCTTGCATCAGCACAACCACCAATAATTAAATCATTTTCAAACCATTTTAAGCTTAAAACTCTCAGTTCTTGTCTTTGACAGATCATATCATGTTCTAAAGAACCAGGACCTCCGGATATATCAATGATACAAACACTACCATCATCACTACCAACAGCAAGTTTTGTATTTGATTTATTAATAGCTATTGACCAAATAACTCCTACATTACAGTCATAATTTATCTTAGGTAAACCAGTTTTAAGATCCCATTCGGTAACGGAAGTAGAACCTCCAATGGAGAATAATCTAGGGGTCGTATCATCATTATTTACAGCCCAACATAATCCTTCAATAGAAGTACCTTTTGAACCGTATAATGTTAAATCGTGAGACCAATTAAATTTTGGGTTCCATATTTCGATATCACCATTATTTCTACCAACAGCTAACCTTAAATCATTTGAAGCTATAATAGATGTATCAGATGGATGACTAAAAGCTACACTTGATATGGTATGTGGAGTATAATCCACAAATCTACAACGATGAAGGTTCATGAGATGAGATAAATTTTTCATTTTTCGCATATTTAGACAAACCCTACAAAACTATTTACTAATGATAATAACCTTATAAACCACTTATTTTTATCAGTATTTAAAATCATATTAATGACTAATTCTTGATTATGTTCATTGGTGACGATAGTTCTTTTAACCACAACATTTTTTTTTATACACCAAACGATAAATAATGTGGCTAATATGCTAATAACAAAGCTCTTCAATATGGTAAAGAAATTTTTACCTAAAATCTTTAAATAAAACCAAAGCTTTTGTTTTAATTGACTGGTGGCGTCTAAGTCTTCCGATTCACTGTCTGAATTTCTGCGTTGTAAAAATTCTCTGCTTAATTTGTTGATAATCATGTTTATCTCACCCTGCCAATTTTTGAATTCTGTATCATTTGGAACTTGAATTTGTTTTGGTTGATGTCTTTGTTGTTGAACGTAATCGTTGATCGATAACATGGTAGATCTTCTAGAATGGGAGTAAATTTTCTGTAAATTTGGGTTATTAGAGTAAGTACTTGGTAATGGTAATGGAGTTGCTGTACTATATCTATCACTTTGATCATATTGACTAATCAGTGGAGAATGATTTGGTATTGGGATATTTGGTATATGATCTAATTCATCTTCAGGACTAAATTCAACATCTTTAATTTGATCCCAAAGGTACTCTAATTCACCGAGTAATTCCCTTGCTTCAAGGGTACTACTAGCATAAATTTTCATTGTGTCAATAAGGTAAGAGATGTATTGACGTTTTGCCTCAGTCTTTGATTTACCTTGTTCACGTCTCCAAGCATCCCATTTCTTTTTCGCTCCTTCATCTTCAAGTGTAAAACCTAATGGTCTCGCCATAATACCTTCAACATCTCCTTCGGTAGCTTGTTTATATAAACCATATAATTTTATCCGATTTTCTGCAGGAGGTCTAGGGAGTGAACCATGATTTGATCTGGATGATAATGCTCTAATAGTAGTAATTGCTTTTACGAATACACGATCTAATGGTTAGTAATTACCATATTAAAATCAGTTATTTACGTACCAATTGAATCAGACATGTTTATGTTCGCACATGAAAATTGTGGAGATTAATGAGAATCTACGAAGCGAATTACAAGAGATGTAAGCTTTTGAAATGGACCAGTATAATCATAAGATATCCTGGTGAGTAAGAAGCTAATTAATCTAGTTTGCACCAAAATAGGAACCAAATACGGAATAATAAATTTGGCACCAGAGTGTCGGCAAACATTTTTTTTTTTGAGAGATTTGTTAGACAACCTTTTTTATTGATACATTATCTATTAAATTAGTTTTCTGGAACGTCAATTTCACCATCATTGATTGCATCAATAATATCATGAGGATTTTTTCCTTCAACACGACATCCAACAGATTGGGCAGTACCTAAAATTTCTTTTGTAACAGAAGCTAAATTTTTACCGAATGATTTTTCTTTCATTTGTCTAGCAATTTCATAAATTTGTTCTAATGGGATATTACCAGAATGTTTAACATTTTTTTCCTTCTTTCTATCTCTTGGTGGTTCTTTTAAAGCAGTAATAACTAAAGATGAAGCAGATGGAACTACTGAAGCAGTAGCTTGTCTATTTTGAATCTTTAATTGAACTGTAACTTTAATACCTTTGAAATCTTTTGTAGCTTTGGCAATATCTTCACCAACTTTCTTTGGTGATAAACCTAATGGACCAATCTTTGGAGCTAAAGCTGATGAAGCACCAACTTCACCACCAACGGCTCTTAAGTAAAGATATTTAACTTCATTTGGATCAAATTTTGGAGGCATCTTGGTTGTAGTAAGTTAATTAGGAAATTTTTTTTTCACTCACTGATGGGTGAGGATGTAAAAAAAACTCACGATTAGAAATAAGCAGTCGAGGGCTGGGGCCCATAGACCCGTGCGCGCCACGTGATAACTAGACAGAAACGAAATAGATTGTTACATTCACTATAAAGTCCCCCCAGGTATATCATCTGCTATTCTACTATCCTCATAAAGGTCAACATCACTCTCTTGCTTAGTATCTGCTAACTGTCTCAACATAATTGCCGGATGTTTCCCAATCTCTTGTAATTCTTTAAATATAGGTACTGGTTTCTCTGCTAATTTTAAGATCCTTTCTTTGTCACCATAACAAATAACTAATACATATTTCCCCCAATCGTCTCGTGGTATATGGTGACGTTTCATGGCTTGTTGAAGAATTTTTAAACATGAATCATCTGATGATGCTCTTAATTGTTTTAATGGTTCAGTTGTTGGCATCGTATTAGTACTTGTCAGTGATGAATGTTTTCTAAACTTAGGTGGTTGTGGTGCAGGTTGTGGTTGATGGAAATTAGCAGATCCAGTACTTTTACTTTCTACTAACCTTGGCCTAGCAGGTTTTGATTCTCCGCTAACAATTTTCCCTGTACCTAATGAAAGTACTGATCCCGATGAATATCGATTACTTGTTGGACTAGGCAGTGGTGCTGTCTTTATAGCTTCTTGTAAAGCTTCAGTTAATGTACCACCAGGACTATTAGTACTATTTAATGAATAAGTTGGCAGATCAAGTGCATGAGATGAACCAGGATCAAGTGTTGGAGTTGGTAATGGTTTACTGTCTTTTAATAATCTAATCACGGGGATTAAATCACTTTTGAGCCGTGTAAAATTATCATTCAATCGTTTAACTTCAGTATCCGGTGTTGTACCACTTGAAAATTTGGTTATTATATGTTTCATAAGTACTGATGCTAATTCTAAACTTTCAAGATTAATAAGATTATTATTAACGTTAATGCCATTAAGTCGATACTCTGGGTCACTATATGATTTAGGAGGATATTCATGATAATGACGTGATATTAAATCACTTATATGTTTCTTTATCATTAATCTAGTGGTGAGGTTAGTTATACCTAATTCTTTTAAATGATCAGTAGTTAAGTAAGGTAAAAGTGATCCATTGATATTATGGGCAAGAAATTGCTCTCCAGCGGTGGTATCATAACTATTGATATATGATGATACCTGAGCAGGATCCCATTGTAAGAAAGTATCATTAGTTTGCACTGACATTAAGGGGATATTTACGCACAATCGCGATTATGATTAAGGGGATTGTTCATCAGTACTCGCTTAAGAAAGCAGCTTTTGAGTTCAATGCCAATGATGAACTGGTGTTACCGCTGAAGGTCGTGGTATTTATCGGGGGACTCACCGACGGACTCGCTACCGTTCATTATTTACCAAAACTTGCCGCTACTCTTAATCAGTTGGGCTGGGGATTGATTCAGGGAATCTTTACTTCTTCGTACAGTGGATGGGGTCAATCATCATTAGATCAAGATAATAAAGAAATGGCTCAGTTAGTAAGCTATTTACGGTCCTCTGAAGGTGGTAATCGTACCACCATAGTACTAATGGGTCATTCTACTGGGTGCCAGGATACAATTCGGTATGTGAGTAAATATGTTCATGAAAAAGGTAAGTCATTCGCCGTAGACGGGGCAATCCTTCAGGCTCCTGTGTCAGATAGGGAAGGTGTGCTTATGTTTCTGTCAAACTTAGATGATCTCGTAAAAGAGTGCTATGATTCGTATATTAATAAAGGACTTTCTCAGCAGATGTTACCATTAAAATTCCAAAAAGCTGCATTTAATACTCCGATTACGGCGTACAGGTTTTACTCGTTGTTCCTGGAGTACGGAGATGATGACTATTTCTCCTCATATATACCACTGGATAAATTAAACGAAACTTTTGGGCGTATTGAAGTTCCTTTAGCCGTACTTTATGGCGAAGAAGATGAATTCGTACCACCACAAGTTGATAAAAAACAGCTCGTTAACGGTTGGCAAAAGGTTGTTAGACCTGAATTGTGGTACCATGAGAACCAAGTATTACCTAAGGCTTCTCATACTATCGAAGACCCTTCAGCAGTGGATGAAATGATAGCTATAGTAAGTAGATTCCTCCTGGCAGTTTAATGTCATCCTCAACCTTAGACTATACCAATGTACTTAATAATCATCTTGAACGGTGTAATTCTTTACACTTTCTACTAATCCCTCGTAGTATCCATCCAACGTCATATCGTCCTTTAAATATTCTTTTCTCTCGAATAATCGACTGAAGAACCCTTTGTTAACGTTCATGTGTGCCATTGATTCACTCAAGTCTTCTTCAGGGTTCAATCGAGCAAATAAGAATCTTGATTGTGAATGATTCTGCTGCGTTACCACATACTTTGGCACTATAGGTCTTGAAGGAAGCGTGTCTAAGAACTCTAAGGGTAACGATGAATCGTGCTGGTACACTAAGTGCTGGTTATTAGAGTGATGGAGTTGTAAGTTGGTATCGTTCTTGTAGATTATCACGTTGAATACTGAGTCCAACACGATAAACGATGACTTAGGGGCACTCAGTACGTTCCGGCTATCCAATGAGATCTCTCTACAATCGTCATCATCTACCAAGTATAACTTAGGACGAATTACTCGTTCACACAACGATCCACTAATTCTCATAAACCAGTGGTGATTATACGCAGTTTCATCAGGCAGAGAGTTGAAGATCTTGATAAGCTGTGGGTTCGTTCGGAGACTGTATGCTAACCCAGGAATTTCCTTGAAAACATCCTTTATCTCATACTTATCAATAATATCTGATAAAATATTGGTGTACGGATTTGATGATGACTTAAGCTTATTATACGCCATGCCTCCCCAATTGTACAATAATCTGATTAAGATTTTGTCTACATCAGTCACTATATTGTGGAACTCTTCGTATCCTAGCGTGGTATCAATTTTATCGAGTAGCATCCGTGATAGAATCACTATAAATGCTTGTTGATCAAAGCTATTTAGCACCTCTTTCTCTTTCACTAATGTGCTCTTAGTGTTAACAAGCTTGTATGTATTATTACTCATCTTGACTTTGTTGGCTACGTAATAATGGAGGGTAGTATTACGTGATATCGTGGTTACTCTTAATTTCCAGCCGGTTAAATCCCAGTATTTTACTTGAAATTGTATGAACACCTCAGTTACTCCGTCAGCACTTAATTCACTAGATGATCTAGCGGTTTCTGGCTCAAATAGCACCACCACAGTATCGGTGTCGCTCAATTTATTGAACAGCCATTGGTTGGTAAAATTCTTTTTCTTTGAGCTTGAGTCAAATACCGTCAATTGATCACTAATCTTCTGGTGGTGCTGGTCGTAGAACTTCTGTCTCTGATAAGACGATGGAAGACTGTGTCCATGGCCCACCATTCGTGCTACTTTAAGTCTAGACAGAGTGCGGACCGTTAACATAGCATTATACTTTGCTTGTAAATCCTTTTCGACAACTTTAGGCATCTCAGATATGAACTGGCTGCTACCAAATGAGTCGTAGAGGTAAATTCTCCCCATGGTGTTCAGGGCAAGTGATTTCATCTCGTAAATACCTACTTGATCTAATGAACCACTGAATAAGTCGAACGTCCATTTAGGGGTATTTGCAAGTGCTGGGAAGTCCGTTTGGCGTTTACTACTATTCACCACTAAGTTAGCATTCTCTGGTGTCATTCCTGCTGCAATCAATGAGCAGACATTGTAAAATTTCAGACTCTTTAAAAATTCAGGTACCGAAAGATTAACAATATCTTTATGACTTCTCAATGTCAGCGACTTCTCAACATCAATGATATTACCAGGGTACTCTGTGGCGGGACCAGCGATAAACATCAATACCTTACCAATAAAGCCAGTATATGAAGCCTTTGATAAGAAATTGCTCACTACATAAGTAGCTAAACCGGTTGCACGAGGGGGTTTATAAGACGACGTCAACGTAGGTTTAAGGTTCTTGATGTATCCAACAACGGTATCCTTATTTTGGTCATCTATGATCAATAAATAGCCTTTATCTACGAGAGGGCTGGCAGTAACATCTCGTGGTAGATGAGGTACTAAACCAGCAGCAGAAAGCACAGTACTAGTACTATCAAACAAATCTTTGGTGATATGGGCGGTAGTCACTGGCACGACGTTACCACCAACCATTTGGTGGATGTATACCGACTTATCGAAAGTCACCAACATGACGGAGGACCCCGAAGGTAATAATTTAATCGTGTGACATAAACTTGATTTCAACGTTTCAAACAGGTCTTGACTGTCGTGCAATTCATCGGTATTCTGGTATAAGTCTACCACGAGTACGTACGATAATTGTTGTACCAGGGCCAAATCCGAATCTGGTGGTAAATCATAATCGATACTTGAGGCTACTTGTTGTAGAGGGATAGGCCAAGTTTCACCAGGTGGTGGTAATTCTAGGTCCAGTGGTACAAAGTTCTTCTCTCCACAAAAAGGACAATGCCACATACCATTAGCTCTATCTACCTTAATAAACGGGTTAACAATTGCCTCACAAGTACATTTAATGGGGGATCTGGCGGTTGGAATTGGCTGAAGGTACGAAGGACGGCGGTGTAATGGGGTATAAATACATCCAATTGGTACCACTAGCTGAGTGTACTCTAACCGAGTTGACGGGAACACATTCCAGTTGAATTGAACCCCGTCTGCAACGGGGGTTGTCTCGTAATCTTCTTTCATGATAAGGGAATTTAGTTTTTCCTCAGATAAGCCGCTACCAGCGCGAGATCGGTCGAAGCCCGCGCCAGTGATGTGAAAACTCATCGCGAAATTTTTACTCATCTCATGGCTCCCAGACAATCAAAGACAGCAAAAAGGTCAGTCAGTCAGAACAGAACTCGTACGGTTGACTCTGAAGTTACCACGGACTCTGCTGCCAGGAACTTACTTGAATATCAACCAAAACTTACCCCAAAATCTGCTAAGAGACAGCCATCAAAACTTGCAATAAAGAAACAGCAAGCAAAGATCAGACTTTATGGAGCTAAAAATGGTAAAGAATACAACGAGCAACAACTTGAAATACCCAAGTTGAACAGAGCTATAGTGCCGGGAGTTAAGGTGAAGAAGGGGAAAAAGGGGAAGAAATTTGTTGATGAAAAAGATCCAATTGCCCTTAATTTATTAGTGAAAAGTATTAATGATAAACATGATTTAGTCAATGAAAGTAAACTTGAAAAATCTAGAAGGTTAGAGGAAATACGGGAGTTAAAGAGAAAGGAAATTGAACAGAAAGAAGCTGCTAAAAAGGATAAATTAGAGAGTAAAAAAGATGAACTCAAGAGTAAGGCAAACGTTGCAAGAGCCAACAGGAGAAAGAATGCCAAGGCAAGGAAAGAAGATGAGCACTCTGGAAAACAGGTCAAAAGTGTATCTTTTGCATAATATATACAAGTAAACGTTTTAAAGTAACAAGGTCGATTAAAGTTTAATTAGAAAACTCTTCTCCTACGTTCTCTAGCTTCTCTGATTTTCTTACTATACCACCAACCATAAGCAACCCCGGCTAAAGAACCACCTAAATGAGCGGCATAATCATAAGCACCCCATCTAAATGCTAACCCAGTCATATTATAAGCAACAGATGCAAGAAATGCTAACCAAGCTCCTCCAGGGATTGGGATAAAGAAAAATGCTATAGGAGCTTTTGGTATTAAATAAGAAAATGCTCCTACTACACTAAATATAGCCCCTGAAGCACCTAATGATCCAACTGCAAGTGAAGCTCTCGTTAATGTAGGAACTATAATTGAAACAAGTGATGATATCACGGCTGAGTTAAGGTACATCACAAGGAATGCAGGAGCACCAATCATTGCACAAAGTGAACTACCAAATGATTGTAATACAAACATATTTACAAGCAAATGAGTAAAACTTTGGTGGGAGAATGCACTTCCTACTAATGACCAATTGGAGTAAACATGATCTTTAACTAAAAGTCCATACCGACTGAGTTGACGTAAGAACATCCCTGAATTCCACATCAAGTATACCACCCCATTCAAGGCAATAATTGTATATATAAGAGCCTGTGGGTAACGCTTAAAAATCCCCATAGGAGTATATTGCATTAAAGGAGGTACTAAAATCGTGGTACCAACACAGAAAGCCGCCGTGAACAATGCAGGTCCTTTAAGACGATTCCAGTTCGAATTCCCATAGTATTTATTATACTGTTTCCACGTATTGCTACGGTAAAACCTAGCGGTAAAATTACCACGTAAATTCAATTTAGTCCGTGGGAATATAGATGATTGAATAATAGGCCTATTAACAATTGACTGGCGGACAATGAACGTAGGATTAACGATCTTTAGCGCCATGTTAGGCCTAAAGAACAGATTCTTAAGCAAGGGATTACTGAAGAAGTTAAACATATTAAGTGAGAATTTTTCCCTACACACTATACACTAAATTCATCATCGTCTTCAATATCAAGTTTACCTTTACCGACCAATCTTTGAGCGGCTAATTGCTGGGTGGCGTATTGTTGTTGAACTTTAGCGGTCATTCTATCAATTTCTGCTTCGGCATTTTCGGCGTCTTTTTCTGCATAATCCATCACCAATCTTCTACCGAGTAAATGTACTCCTTCTAATTGGTTCATAGCATTTTCTGCTTCTTTTAATAAGCCAAATTCAACGAATGCAAACCCTCTGGCGGACCTGTCAAATTTCTTTGGCACTCTAGCACTTTTAATTTGTCCGAAAGCACCAAATAATTCCACAATATCCTTTCTGGTAGCTTCAAATGGCAAATTCTTGATGATAATTTTAGTGGATTTCTTGGATCCTTTAGTCTTAGAGGTTCCTGAAGTACGATTAGATAACTTCAACTGTAATTTATGACCATCTAAGACGTGTCCATCCATTACGGTAATAGCCTTTTCGGCATCTTCCTTTGACCTAAATTCAACAAACCCGAATCCCATACTTAAAACACCTTTCTTTGGATCATTCTTAGTCTTAACTAGCGCTACTGCATACCCTGGTAATGATTTAAATGCTTGGGCTAATTGTTCAGTTGTAGTAGTAAAGTTTAAATTCTTCACAAAAACTGATACCGTTGGTCCATCAATGTCTTCTGTTGGCTCTTTTTCTGACTCTAAAATTTCCTTAGCTGATACTTTGGCTTCTACTACCTTCGTAGTTACTTCAACTGTATCATCAGATTCTGGCTCTTTAGTGAATAAATTTTTAGGTCCTTTCTCAAGGTACAATATACTCTTACCGAGTCTTTTGTATGCTAATTTTGTAAATGCAGCTCTTGCACTTGGTGAATCTCTAAATTCTACTATGGCTATAGTCCCTGCTGGTGGCATTAACATTCGTTTAATCTCCCCGAATTGGTTAAATATTTCTCCTAATTCTTCAACGGTAGTGCCAAAGGCAAAATTCTTCACTAATATAACTTTATCATCACGTTCTTTCTTATTAAAGCTTGTTAAATCAACTCCTTTCTGCTCGAAATACTTTCTTACATCTCCAATCACGTGTGCTTCTGCTAATGCTTGTTTTACTGCAGAATCTGAACTTTGGGCATCAATTAATTGAGATTTACTAACTCCTAATTTACTAGCAACACTGTCTAATACTGCATCTTGATTCATGTATAATGAGTTCCAACTGAACTGACTTTTGGATGCTTGAGATTTCTTCTTTAACTCTCGTTGTTTCTTTAATGGTAAGTTTTGTATATCGAATTCATCGAGTCTATGATCTTTCTTTTTGTCTCCTGGAAGGATATGAAGTAATCTACCTTGGAAGATTTGTTTATCAAGCGATTTGTAAGCATTAGCTGCATGTTCTGGGTCTTTAAATTGAATGTATACAAACCCTTTAGACTTCCCAGTTCGGGTATCAATTGCAATATGTACTTCTTCAAGTCCACCAAATGGTGAGAAAAGTGCTCTAAAATCGTCTTCTGTAGATGTGTAAAGGATGTTTCTGATGAAAAGACGTCCTGTTTCATAAATTTTATCCACTACTTTCTGTTGTTCGTCAATTGGTTCTTCTTCAGTTTGCTGTTCTACTTTAACTTGCTCTCTTTGTGCTGCTTGTTCTCTTCTGGCTGCTTGTTCTTGAGTTTCTACCATTCTGACCCTTCTTTGCTGGAGCCATTCGAGATCTGAAACTCCATCTTTTCTTGACATTCCATCATCGGTAGTTTCTGTAGGTTCGGTATTTTCAACTTCAGGTGCTAATGCTATCATTTCTTCTTCTTCGTCGTCCTCTTTCTTATTAAAATCATCATATTCATCATCACTAGCGTTCTCTTTAACACTATATGTAACTGGTTCAGGTTTAGTATCAGTTCCTTCTAATGCTTCTTCTAATGCTTTAGTAGATGGAGCACCAGTACCATCAGCCAATTCATCATTATTCCAAGCCTTGGCAGGTCCCATGGCTGCCATGAACTCTTTTAATTGTGGATTGCTATTAATCTCTTGATCAATATGGCTCTTTGTCTTTTGTCTCTTTAACTGTCTCTTTTCTTCTTCTTGTTTTAACCTTTCCTCTCTAGCTCTTAATTTTTCGTACTGAAGTTTCCTCTGGTCACGGGCTGACATTGGTACAGTTGGGTCGGAGAATGTTTTAGCTACTTCCACACTAATTCTACTCGTATCGATGAATGAATTATTGAAATACCGTACCGCTGATTCTGCATCAGATTCGGATTTATATCCGACAAATGCAAATCTACGGGATTCTCCGTTCCGCTTCTTCATCAACTTAGCATCTGTGACATTGCCTTGTTTGGAGAAATGTTCTTTAAGTTTATCCTCTGTTAAATAGGATGGTAATCCTTTTACAATAAGCCTAGACATAATAATGAAAATTTATTGAGATGAGATAAAAATGATAGGGCGCGTGATAAGTATCACATGGTTTAAAATCACGTGCCGTACATATATTATATCGTGTGACATTCACGTGCTCTTTTGATAATCTATAAACTCATTTGTAATTGCTATTTGTATCATGATTGAATTCCTTAAACACCTTGGACTCGCCAGTCAAAAAGATCCTACCGTAAGTAGCACGATTCATAAGGTGAAAGCTGTGGTAATCGTAGTATTTTTAGTGCACCTCGCAGTAGTATACCAAATAATATCTGTCATTGCATCAGTCCTTAGTTATTCATTCCCTGAAGCTTCAATTACCTTTAAACGTAAAGCATGCATTCTGTTCTGGGACACATGTATCTACTTAATGAACATGAATCACGTGGAAGTGAATGTTACTGGTGATACAATTACTAGTGAGTCAGCTATATTCTTATGTAATCATCTTTCATTAGCTGATCATATATCGATAAATTACCTTGCAAGGTACTCATACTTTGTTAATAATGATTTGGAAATACCTATAGTCAACTTTTTCACTTGGTTTCTTATATGGAAAGTACCTACATTTAGAATATTAGTTAATTTAGCAAAAAATGATGAAAATTGGGAATTAGATTCAAATTTAAATAATTCTTTCTTTCAAAAGCTAATCGATAGTAGAAAGACTGAATGGTTAGTTTTATTCCCTGAAGTGAACATTTATACGGCAGAATCTGCTAAATTGCAGAAAATTCAAAGCCAAAAATTTTACCTTCCAGTACTAAATCATGTGCTTTACCCCAGATTCTCCAGTTTCTATAACGTGGTTTCAATGGTGAAAAATAATCACTATAAGTTCAATAAATTGTATGATATCACCTTCTCCTACTACTATATCAGTCAGTTCAATGAAAAAGTGTATTTTTCTCCTACCCTATTTGACATATTCAGCTCGGAACACAAGATTTTCATAAACATTAACGTAAAGTTTAAAAACCTTACACGAATCAGTAGCAATCGAGCAAAGCTTGAAAAATGGCTAGAGAAGTCATGGGTCGAGAAGGACCAAGCTTTGGACTTAGCTTACACCAGTTAATCTTCTCGGTAAATAGGTGCTCTTCTGATGGCACTGTACTGATGTTCATCACGTTGAACTCGATAGAAGTAAACGTCATTATCCGTATGGATACGACTTAAGAAATTTTGATCGTGGCTGATAATCACAAGTTGAAAATTCTTTTGCCCTTTCCTGGTTTCGATAATTTTATTGATCGATTCTGCTAAACCAATAGCATTTTCATCATCTAAGTTAGTAGTAGGCTCATCTAATGCAATAATCCCACAGCTAGAGCCAAAACATTCGGCTAGTGTTAACCTAATTAATATACTGGTAAGCACTCGTTGTCCAGCAGAGCATCTTCCTCTCATATCCAATTCAACATTCTTCTTCTTCATCACCACTCGGTAGTTGTAAGACTTACTCTTTCCCTGAGTATTGACCTCTGATTTTATGGAAATGGAGTCAATATCAGTTCCTTTATAAGTTGATGTCCATAAGAACTTCAACATCTTGTTAATCTCTTCCATCTTGATGCTATGGTACTTCATAATTGCATTATCAATTGATTTGGAGTAAGTGGTGATATCACTAGAAATAAGAAGGTTCGTTTGAAGCTTAATCCACTCTTCGTGGTACACTTTATCTATGTCTTTATACTCGGTATTGAGCTCTTTTTGAAGTGAATTGATTTGCTCTTTTATCTGCTTTACTTGCCCAATCTTGTAGCTATTCTCCGAGTTCAAGCTAGTTATTGTATCCCTTAAACTCTTGGATTGGTCCTGGTATTGATTCTTTGCTTCTTGGGCTTCTTTAATGTTCAAATCTGCTATCTCTTTCTCCAATTCAGAGATTTCTTTCTTGAGATTATGAAAGTCAATGTTATCACGTATCACTGACTTGACATTGGACGATTCACTTATTTGTCGTTCATATTGCTTAAGCACTGCGGCGTTATCTGAAAGTTTCACTGTCAAATCTTCGATTTCGTGCTTCAAACTGTCAATGTCCTTAAGATTCTGCTCGAATTTAGGTTTGTCTTGCTCTTCAAATGCCTTGACCATCTCCTCAAGATGCTCTACTTCTGCGTGCTGTGCCTTAAGCTCATTGATACGGCTGGATGTACGAGCTTCTTCGTTGTCGAATTGACTGAAAATACTTGTTTGGTCCCGTTGTTCCACAACTTTGTCTTTTTCTAGCTCCACTAGCTTCCCTTCAATCTCTTTAATCTCCATTTTCAAGTTGCTGTTACTCTCCTTGTACTCGTGAATTTGGCTTGTGAAGTTCTTAAAATCTGATAACCCTGTCTCCAAGTTCTTTATTTCGATCTCAAGATCTTTGATCTGGGTATGAAGTTTATTCAAGTCTTTGGTCTTAGCATACTTAAGCTCTTTGTCATTGTTGATCTTGCTCCTAAGGTTCTTGATATCTAAGTTGTTATCGTTGATTTGTTTGTTCAATTCGTCGATATCTACTGAACCCTTGATACCTACATCGTTCAATTGTTCGTTCAATCCAGTCAATTTCTCTTGGTTGAATTTAAGTTGATGGTTCAGTTTCTTGATCTCTTCTACCAAGTACTTAAAGTCATTGAACTTATTGAATTTTTGAGTAATTTGTTGTAGTTTAGCAGTATCTGATTGAATTTTGGTGCTGACTTGATCAAGTTCAGCCTTTACTCTAGTTAAAGTGGTACTTTTAGTGTCTATACTCGCTCTCAAAGATTTGAACTTGGATATCTCTGGCTCGATAGCCTTTAATGACTCGTAATCTGCTTTTGAATCTTCAAAATCTGCAATCACTTGGTCTTTCTTCATATTGTTGATTTCTCCATTCAAGTAATCAACAAACTGCTCAAGTTGCGTACCCTGGAACTCCCTTTGACATAACAAGCAGCTATTTGAATTTTTACTGATTTCTACCGCTTTTATCCGGAAATCTTTTGATACTTCAAAAGTCTTTAGGGTTTGAAGGCTTTCATTATAATCATCTTCTGCTTCCTTCAAAATACTAGAATAGCTGTGTATTTCGGATGATGTAATAACCTTGGTGATTCTACTTTCTGCTGAGTTTAACTCGTGTGTTAAATTGTCGAGTTCCTTTTGAGATATCTTTATTGTTGTTTGCAACGAGCTTTTGGTATTAGAATTCGACTCCTGAATCCGTCTCTGATTGGTTAAATCGTTCTCAAGCTTGTTGTACGCTTGTTGAAACTTGGACTCAAAGTTATCAATTGTTAAACCCGGTATAAGGTCTTCTAGTAACAGAACATTGGATGTTTGAGTGGCCTGTAACGTCGTAATGGTTTGATTAATGTAATTGATCTTGTTCATCAAGTCATTCTGGTCGTTGAAGTTCCGAAGAGACTTGTTTAGCTCGTCATACGTAGCTTCAAGTTCCTTCAACTGGTCTTCATTAGTACTGATTTCCCTATCGAGTTTAGCTAAAAATCCTGAACTATTAGCTTCTGTGAATTTCTTGTTGAGTTTTTCAAGCTCCTGTTTGCTCTGAATGAGGTTGTCTTCATTGGAGTTCAAGGCTTTGATCTTTTGTTGGAGGTTGGAGACTTTATCGTTATTTTCTTGGATATTTTGGTGCTTTATGGCCATAAATTGATTCTGATTAGATATTAACTCTTCTATAGACCGAAGTCTCTTGGTCCTTTCAGTTCTTACTTTATCATTTGCAGCTTTTGTGTCGGTAAACTTGGTGATTAATTGGTTTAATTGATCAGATATTGCTTGTAGATGCCTGTCATCTTCGGTAAACTGGTCCAACTTGGTGCAATTGTCGGTGTACTGAGACTTCTTGAACTCCAAAGTTCCTTGGAGTTTGTTCAAGTCATTGAGTTTCTTCTGAAAGCCAGTTATTTGACGATTAATGTCAGAAGACTCATTAGTGATTTTACCAATTTTTTGTTCATTTTCTTTGACTATAGCATCGAAATTCTGTAATTTCTCCATAAGCAGGTCTATGGAGTCAGGTAAGACTTCAATTGACCCATTCAAACGATCAAATTGTTGCATTAAAGTGGTCTTGTTGTACGATAATTGATCATACTTACTTAAAACTGCTTGAAATTCTTGATTTGAATTGAATAACTTCTCTAATTGATCTTCGTGGTCAGCTATTTTAAGTGATAAATCTCCAATCTCTTCATTCAATATATCGATTTTGATCTTTAGCTCGTTTAAATTATCTACAATTTTTGTGCTTCTACGCTTATCGATCTTCAAATGGTCGACCAGTTTCTCTAAAAGTTTGATATCCACGGCCAAATCCTTGTTCAATGCCTTAAGGTTATCCAACACTTTTGTAAACTTCGACGCTTGAAAGATATCATCAAATTTCTTCTTTAATACGCTCGGTTCACTTAAGGGCCATAAACTCTCATCTTGATGACAAAAGATGACATAATCAAGGATTGGTTTTGTTATACCGAGGTAATTGGGTAGTTCAGTGTCGATATCATTATTCTTACCGCTAACGGCTCTTTTCTCATGTTTTATAGTCTTTTCAAGGACATTTTCAAGAGTTTTAAAAGTATATTTACCTTTACCGGTGAGTGATAATTGCATAGTACGAGTTATAATATACTTAGGCCCTGCTACTGATCGGAACGCTAATTTTATTTGGGCAACTACTGATTTTCTGCCTGAAACATGTGGATCATTAATGAAGGCACCACCTTTTGAATTTGGTGGTAAATAACCGGTTGTAGCATATTTAAGACACTCAATAATAGTGGTTTTCCCACACCCATTCTGACCACATATAAGGGTTAATGGAGTACCAAATTCTATGACTTCAGGAGTCTCTGGCTTAAAAGATCTTACTCCTTGTATTGCAAGCTTTTCAATGCTTGACATTTACAGATAGGATCGCGCTGAGGTAGAGCAAGAGGTAAAGAGTCGCGGGGTTGAAGAGAGCGAGGTAGAAACCGTCTCGTGTATTACACATGAGTCTTCTCTAATTCAGCAGCTATTTCATCAACGTCCTTATCTTCTTTATTATCGGTACCGTCGAGTTCCTTAGCCAATTCGTTGAAATCAATTATCTCAACATCTTCTTCTCCTTCTTCTTCTTCTTCTTCATCTTCTTCATCACTATCTTCCCCTTCCATCTCATCGAATCCGTCCACTACATCACCTAATAATTCGCTAAATTGTTCACATAACTCATCATCTTCTTCTAATTTATTACCATTGATCTCTAAACTGTCAAATTTAACAGATTCGTCTTGACATTTCTCATACAATTCACTTAAAACTTGTTTATTTAACTCATTGTATTGAATTTTTAATACTTTTAAACTAGTAGGTAAGTGAGGAATAAGTTCACTAAATCCTTTGGACTTCAGTAAGCAATCATTCAAGTTTAATTCATGCAAATTTGACCAATTTTTTAAGTTATTGGCAATAGCATGAGATCCTAAATAAGTTAATGTGTTATCTTGTAAATCTAATACTTCAAGTTTAGTATTATTAGATAAACCATTAATTAAAGTGTGAATACCTAAAGGTCTAATACCATTTTGATATAATCTTAACTCTTTCAAATCTTTATGATTAATTAAAGCTAAAGTTAAGTACTTCATTGAACCATTCTCTAATCTATTTCTACCACATATAAATGTTTTTAAAGTTGAATAACCTTTTTGTTGTTTTAATTTAGATAATTTATATAATGCTTTACCAATTCTTTCACCAGCAAAAGGTCCCATCCCATTATTTGATAATAATAAATGTTCAAGGGCAAAAGCTTTTGATAAATAAGATTCAATTGGTTCAATGGTTTGTAAACCAAGAGCATTATCACTTAAATTAACAGTAGTTAAATGAGGAAATTGTTGTAATACTGGTAATAAATGATCTAAACATTTTGGTACTTCAGTATTTAATCTACCAGTGAATATATCACTTAAATTAATGGTTGTTAAACTATGAGAAAATTTTGGTAATATTTCACTAATTTTTTTAGCAGCTTCAATACCAATAGTATTACCAGATAAATCAATGGTTTTAATATCAATTTTATTCTCTAATTCATTAACAATAAATTCAACATCAATTTCATTATTAAGTTTAAGCTGCTTACCAGCAATTGAGTATGACATGTTCAAAGTGCGGTAAAAAAAATTTTCAATAATGGCAGGAAAAGAACAAGAATCATACTTAGAAAGTATTCAAAAATTACCAATCTATACTATTGGTGTTAATGCAGTGTTATTTGTAGCAGGTGTTGCCTTTGTACAAAGTCCTTTAATGGATATGTTAGTTCCACAATTATAGTGTATATAGGAATAGATATATTCTTTATCAAATGTAGAATGAGGTTCGTGAATAGGTGCTGAGTTCTGCTTGTTCTGGTGCTGAGGTGCTGTGCTTGTTGGTGCTTGTTGGTGCTGAGGTGCTGTGCTTGTTAGTACTTGTTAGTGCTTGTTCTGTACCACATACCGTCGACAAACCGCCTACTCTATCACACCGTGCCTTCCTTCTCTACCGGCTCTACTTACCTAGCAACGTCACTCATTCTCTTATCTACCATATACTCCTGGTACCAATCCTGGACCTCGTTCACTACACCATCCCTGCCACCTGTGCCATCCTTACTACTGTATCCCGACTACACCAACTATCTCGGTAATACACGCTTATTGTCACATTCACATCCTCGGACCTCATACCTAATATCACTTTAAAATCAGGCCATTAACTCTATTAACTCTATATACTTATACTTTACTATCGGACTTCACCTAATACACTATACCCGTTATAAATCAGGTCATTATCCCCACATGACTGTGACATATAATTTATCCTCGGTTCAATTGATTTGTGGGGTTCTCACTATTTAAACTCATACATCCCCCGAAAAACATCATTAAAATGTTTAACGTTTCAAATTCTGTTGAGTCCTTAAAAGGACCCGATCCAAAATCACTCATTGCAGCTGAAAGAGCTAATCAAAAATGGGACCCAATTTTAATGAATTATTTCTTAGAAGGTTCAAAAGAAACTAGTGAATTAAATAAACGGTTATTACAACAAATGGATAGAGATCCAATTATTAGAGCAAATCCTCATTTCTATGATTTGAGTAAACCTGAACAAAGAGAATTAACTGCTTTAAAAATTGATAGAATTAGTCAATATTTAGAAGTTGATACCCCAGTTGAATACCTTAGAAGAGCTTCTTTAATTTCAGTTTTTGATCCTTCATTAAATGTTAGAGTTGGTGTTAATTTAGGATTATTCTTACATTGTATTAGAGGTAATGGTACCGCTGAACAATTAAATTATTGGTCAAATACTAAAGAAGATGGTATATTAAAAGGTATTTATGGTTGTTTTGCAATGACAGAATTATGTCATGGTTCAAATGTTGCTGGATTAGAAACTACCGCTACTTTTGATAAAGAAAATGATCAATTCATTATTAATACTCCTCATATTGGTGCAACAAAATGGTGGATTGGTGGTGCTGCTCATTCTGCTACTCATACTGCTTGTTATGCAAGATTAATTGTTGATGGTAAAGATTATGGAGTTAAAACTTTTATTGTACCATTAAGGGATTCAAATCATAAATTATGTCCAGGTATTACCGTTGGTGATATTGGAGCAAAAATGGGTAGAGATGGTATCGATAATGGTTGGATTCAATTTTCAAATGTTAAAGTACCAAGATTTTTTATGTTACAAAAATGGTGTAAAGTTAGTAGAGATGGTGAAGTTTCACTTCCTCCATTAGAACAATTAAGTTATAGTGCTTTATTAGGTGGTAGAGTTACTATGGTATTAGATTCTTATAGAATTAGTGCAAGATTTACTACAATTGCTTTAAGATATGCTATTGGTAGAAGACAATTTAAAACTAATGGACCAGAAGAAACTCAATTATTAGATTATCCATTACATCAAAGAAGATTATTACCTTATTTAGCATTAACTTATTTAATTTCAAGTGGTGCATTTAAATTAGAAAAGACTATGGATAATATCTTAAATTCATTAGATGTTTCAGTTGCTAAAAATGATATGAAATCAATTATGAAATCAATTAATGATTTAAAATCATTATTTATCGATTCTGCTTCATTAAAATCAACATGTACTTGGTTAGCAGCTGATTGTATTGATCAATGTAGACAAGCATGTGGTGGTCATGGTTATTCAGCTTATAATGGATTTGGTAAAGCTTTTAATGATTGGGTTGTTCAATGTACTTGGGAAGGTGATAATAATGTTTTAGCATTATCAGTTGGTAAACCATTAATTAGAAGTATTGATGAAATTTTAAATAAAGGTAAAAAAGCTGATGGTTCAATTAGTTTCTTAAATAAAGTTAAAGATTACCTTAATGAAGAAAATATCTTAAAAGATTTAAATGATGTTAATGATTTAGAAAAAAATTTATTAGCAATTGAAGTTTTAATTATTAGATTATGTAAAGATTCTTTAGATACAATTAAAGAATCAAAAGGTCAATATGAAGTTGTTTCTGCTTCAATGGTTACAATTTCCAAATTAAAAGCTCATCATTATTTATTAACAGAATTCTTATTAAGATTAAAATCTGCTGATAGTTCAATTAAATCATACTTGGAACTTATTGCAAAATTATACACTTCAGCAATGGTTTTCGATAAATTTTCTGGTGATTTCTTAACTTATTCAGTTATTTCACCAAAATTAATGGGTAAAATCAATCAAGTTCATATTCCAAAAGTTTGTCTTGAAATTAGACCATTAGTTGTAAATTATACTGATTCATTCCAACAACCTGATATGTTATTAAATGCTCCAATTGGTAATTATAATGGAGATATTTATGAAAATTACTTTAACGTGGTTAAACAAGAGAATAATCCAATTAATTTTAAAGCACCTTATTCTGCTGCATTAGAAGCTATGTTGAACAGAAGCTCACTAAATGATAGAGAAAGAAATGAAAAATCTGATGATGTTAAATCAATCTTAAGTAAATAGTGTAAATAAATGTTGTTGATTGCCTATTTACCCTACTTCTACCCTTTAATTGCCTCCTTACGTTCAAATCTATCCCTAGTATCATACGAATCTCTATTCAACATTGTTTCAAGTGTTGTATATGGTGGTTTAGTATTAATTGGGTCATTCTGCTGGTTAACAACTTTAAAGTAATTCTCATAAATATCTCCGTTGTACTTACCAATTGGACTGTGCAATAAGTTATCGGGTTGCATGAAACTATCAGTTAGTACAATGGCCATATCTCTTAGTTTTTGAAGCAATTGTGGTACAACTTTCATACTTACCTTTGACTTAACCGAAGGTGTTATAAGATCATACTGAAGCAACAAACTTGAATACTCTTCAATAACGTACACCATGTAGTACACTTCAACCACAAGGTTAAGGGTATCTGATAAGTCGTCGGGGATATTCTGAATGAACGTCTGGAGAAGGTAGTGATGACATCTCAACTTAGATAATATAACTCTAGTGTAACTAACATCATCCAATGACATATTTTCTTGAGCCATTTGATCATTAGTGGCTACGGCAATTTTAATTATAAGCAGTTGGATCAATTGTAATACACTTTCTGGTTTAATAGCATCGATGGAATCTATGCTATTATCTGAGTTGATGTTATTCAAAAAGGCCAAAGTTCCAGTGATTTTCTTACCCTTTTGCACGAGTTTAACATTGTTCAAGATAGTCTTACCCACGCTCATACTTAATACATTGTTATCACCCTCCCAGGTACACTGAACAACCCAATCATCATAACTCTTCCCAAATCCATTGTAAGCAGAATACCCGTGTCCACCACATGCTTGTCTACACTGATCAATACAATCAGCTGCTAACCATGTTAATGTAGCCTTTAATGAGCCTGAATCATTGAAAAGACTTTTAGTTTCAAGTAATCCATTCATAATTGCTTGTTTATCGTTAACAGCTACTGCTTTATCCAACAGTTCAACAATACGTTGATGTTCATTCAGAAGTCTTCTAGTTCCAACTCCCATAACATAAGTTAATGCTAAATAAGGCATAAGTCTTCTTTGGTGAAGTGGATAATCTAAAAGTTGAGTCTCAGCTGGGCCATCAGTTTTAAACTGTCTTCTTCCAATCCCATATCTGGTGGCAATAGTGATAAATCTAGCACATATCCGGTATGAATCTACTGCCATGTACACTCTACCACCTAGTAAAGATATATAACTTAATTGTTCTAATGGAGGTAGTGAAACCTGTCCAGTTCTACTAACTTTACACCATTTTTGAAGCATATAGTACCGTGGAATACGAACATTAGAATACTGAATCCAACCATTATCTACACCAGATCGTCCCATCTTTGCCCCAATATCACCAATTGAAATCCCTGGTAATAATTTATGATATGAATCTCTTAATGGTACAACAAAAGTTTTAACTCCGTAATCTTTACCATTTACTACTAATCGAGCATAAACAACTGAATGAGTAGCAGAATGAGCAGCACCGCCAATCCACCATTTTGTTGCACCAATATGAGGAGTATTTATCAAGAACTCATCAGATTTTTCATCAAATGTTGCAAGGGTTTCGCAGCCACTAACATTTGATCCATGACCTAATTCTGTCATAGCAAAGCACCCATAAATTTGTTTCATAGTACTAGCTTCCTTGACATTAGCCCAATATTCTGCCTGGCTAGTGGTACCATTACCACGAATGCAATTTAAAAATAATCCCAAGTTAACAGATATTCTAATGCCTAAACTTGGGTCGTACACGGTAATTAAGTTCAATCGAGTAAAGAAATCTTGTACTGACTCTGCTTCTCGGTAAGAAGTCAATCTATCGATTCTTAAAGCGGTCAATTCCCTTTGTTCAGCGGTTGACATATCATATTCATCGAATTTACTTTGAAGGATTGGGTCCCTCTCTAATTGGCTCAACATAGTGAGGATCTTTTCGGAGTTTGCAACTCCTCCTTCAAGGAATTGATGAATTTTTTGGAAAGGGAACTCAGGGAATCGATTCCTTTCGTGGCTAATCAATTGACTGGGGTTAGGAGCTGGTGTTGAGTCGACTTTATTGGTGATTAACATTGCTTGAACAATTGGAGATCAGTCAGTATTTATAGTGTGCATCCCCACATACCCCATATTTTTCTACCCCACAAATGAACGTGAATTATGGATATTCGGGTAACAATTATAATCCGATCAATCAGTTGATACCCCACTATAACCAGCTCATAAGCAACCTAGCACCAAAACCAACGTCAAAATCATTATTATATTTATCGTGTCCCACTCATATTACCTCTGTTAGATTCGCTCCGCGAACAATTTTGCCACTCAACATGTCTAGAGAAGATCCATTAAAAGCTGAAAAAGACTACACATCTATCTTAGATAAAGAACTACCAGAGATTGAACCACTCCCTTATAAAGAGGCTGTTGATAAATATCTTTCTCTTGAAAAACAGGTTAGGCAATCGTCAGATCTCGCCAGTAGTAAAAGAGTTTTAACTGCTATTGTAGATAAATTAGCTGGTGATGATTGGGAGTATTTAAATGAATTAATCCCTATTTTATGTAAAAAACACGGTCAATTAAAGAGTGGGATTCAATTGTTCCTTGCTCATATCATTGAAAAACTACACCAATTAGATGAAAGTAATGCAACTCAATTATCAATGAAGATCAAGATTATTGAAACAATTAGAACTGTAAGTGACAAAAAAATATTCGTTGAAGTCGAAAGGGCTATTGTATCAAGGAATTTGAGTGATATTTATTTAAAAAAGAATGATTTAGATAAAGCAGTTGAAATTTTATGTGACTTACAAGTTGAAACTTACTCGTTAATGAAATTTGAAACAAAGATTGAATACATTTTACAGCAAATTAAGTTAGTATTGATGCAAAAGGACTTCTCACATGCTAAAATATTGAGTAGAAAGATTTTATTAAAGACTTTAAAAGGATTTGATAAAGCAGAAGAGTATAAAGCAACATATTTGAATCACTTAATTGAAATTAGTGAACATGAACATGATTATATAACGATTGTACAAAACTTATTGAAGCTAATTGATTTACCATTGGTTCAACAACAGGATTCATTTAATTCATTAGTTATTTCTGTCATTTATTACATTGTATTATCACCATTTGATAATTTACAATCTGATTTAATTTCAAAGATTAAGGTTAACCCATTAGTGAAAAAGAATGTTAACGATAAGATTTTTAAATTATTAGAGACTTTCACTACAAATGAGTTAATTCATTGGTCAAATATTGAACAATTATACTCACAAGAATTCTCTGAAAGTAAAATCTTTAGAGACTCAACAAATTATAAAAACTTACAAAAAAGAATTATTGAACATAATTTAAGGATCATCAATAATTATTACACATTTATTAAATTAGACAGATTATCATATTTACTACAATTAACAAATGATGAAAGTGAAAAATATGTTAGTGAATTAGTTAACAAAGGAATGATTAATGCCAAAATTAATAGACCAAAAGGAATTATAAAATTTAATAAATTTGAAAATAATGAAACAATCAATAGCTTATTAAATGATTGGTGTTATGATGTTGATAAATTATTAGATGAAATTGATCAAATTGGTCATTTAATTAATAAAGAAGAGATGATGCATGGCATTAAACAAAAGGCTTGATGCGTTTATATTATTATATAGTTATCTAATAAAGAATAGAACCAATTATAACAGCAATTAAAGATAACCAACTAACATTTGTAATAGTAGCAGCACCATCAGTTGAACTTGAACTTGAAGAACTTGAAGAGCCTGAAGAACCTGAAGAAGAAGAAGAAGATTCATCATCGTCATCATCAGAACTTGAAGAAGAGGTTGGCATAGAACCAATTGAAGAATAATCATCAGAATCATCAACATCATTATCAGTCCAATCACAACCTTCTTGAGTATAAGCATCAAATCCCAGACCTGATGGTTCAGCATCGGCGATAATGTATTTTAAGGCACCTTTTGGAGTATCAGGAATTTTATTTGAAGCTTGCCATTTATCAGATTTAGCAGGACATTCAGAATGATCTAAATCACTTTGATAATTACCATCACCTGTTGGGTTAGCAACTTTTTCAAACATTGATTTTAAATTATCATAATCTTCATTAGTTTTAACATCATCACCATCTAATTCAACAACACCATATTCATTATCTTCTTCAGAGTATTCGTAAACTAAACCACCAGAGAATACATGAGTCATTTTTTCAGAATAAATTGCTTCAATTTCAGTGAATGGTCTTGGTCTAATTTCATTACAACCAAATTCACTAAGGAAAATTGGGATTGAATAATTTGAGTAAGCTTCAACTTTATCTTCGTAACCAGATTTTTCAAAACTTGATTTACCACACCAAGAATAATCATTAAAACCAAACATATCAGCTCTTGCCATTTCATCATCACCACAATTAAAGTAATGAGCTGTTTGTAATCTATTCTCTTCGACGTCAGCAGCAGAATAACCAACAGGGATACTTCTTAATTTTCTATTTTTGATAAAATGTTTCATATCTCTAATAACAGCTTTAACATAAGTTGCAGCAGCAGTTGTTTCATCATCATTAATAACTTCATTTGCAGCAAAGAATCCTAAAGTATTATTATAATCAGCAACTTTTAACACTGAAGCGAAAACTTCATTTAAATAGTATGAATTATATGAACATTCAGATGTATTACCTCTTGTAATTGAAGCATGTGGAGTATTAACATCAAAAATAACGTAAATACCAGCATCAGCTAAAAGGTTCATACATTTTTTATGATCTTTAGTATTATCAATAGAGTAAATTCTAATAGTGTTAACTCCTAAATCTTTAAAGTATTCAATATCTCTTTCACAAACATCAGGATCAGCAATTGGATCTTCTAAATTTGATGAACCACCTGGTTGATAATCAATACCTCTAATGTAAAATCTTTCATCAGTACCTTGTTTAAAGAATGCATTACCTCTAACTTCAATAGGTGTAATACAAAGTACTACTTGTAATAATAAAAAGAACGTGAAAAACATATTTAGTATATTTTTGGGAACTCGAGAGTATAAATAGTGAAAAATTCGTGGAAGTAAACAAAGGTCTTGGCTAAAATTCATGGCAAGAGGCGAAGCGTGGGATGGATTAATTGTGTCTTATATACATTAATCAGGTTATATGTGTATCTGTTGATGATGTTGATGATATTTACAGATAAATTAAGTGTTTATATCATTAAGGGGCTTAAACTATGTTTGCAGCCAGGCTCAGTAGTAGCTCATAATGATTGTTGAAGTTTTCGTGGAATATCAACTTTGACGAGCACGATTTGTGCTGTACTTACCATCAATACGTCAACAGGCCTAGATGCCGGTTTGTAACACTAGCATAGTTAAATTGTTTGATTTAGATTATGCTATTGGTTGTACACGACCTTGCCTATAAATAAATCGTACACGACCCTTACACCATTTAGGTTAAAAGTAGTCTCGCTTCTTCTGTACTATACTTCTATACTTTCTCTATACTTTCTCTACTTTCTCTACTTTCTCTATATTTTCTCTATACTTTCTCTGTTCTACTTTGTCTGCTATACTTTCTCTACTTCTCACAATCAGTTCGCTGCACTATGCCACATTAACTTTCTACAATTCTTACCCTTGTTATTATTTCTAACGCGGCAACTATACCAAATCAGTAACGTGAAATTCACACCACAACTTCAAACGACATCAATTTATACCGCTTCAACCCTCCTCCAACACTCCCTCTAAGTTCCCTTTTAGCTATACATCTCTCTAACACTCCCTCTAATATATCACTGCACGCATTTGGCACTATCTCACTCCCTATACGTCCAGATCGCGAAATTTTTCATCAACATGGCCTCTCAAATCCACTTCTTAGACATAAAAGGGAAGTCACTCCTATCAAGAGATTATAAAGGTGATATAGATCCTCATGCCATTGAAAAATTCCCAATGCTTTTAATGGAATTTGAAGGATCAGGTGATTCTCTTACCGAATCAAATTATAAACCATTTATAAATCACCAAGGAATTAACTACGTATTTATAAATCATAATAATCTTTATATTTGTGGATTAACTACAAAGAATGAAAATATTATGGCCATAATAGTATTTTTATCCAAGTTAATTGAAGTTTTAGCTCAATATTTTAAAAATTTAGAGGAAGAATCAATTAGAGATAATTTTGTTATTATTTATGAATTGCTTGATGAAGTAATGGATTTTGGATTCCCCCAAACAACTGATACAAAAATTTTAAAAGAATATATTACCCAAGATTATTATAAATTAATTAGAAAGACTCCATCAAGAATTGTTCAACCACCAAATGCTGTTACAAATAGTGTTAGTTGGAGGAAAGAAGGTATTACATATAAAAAGAATGAAGCATTTTTAGATGTTATTGAAAGTATAAATATGTTAATTAATGCTAATGGACAAGTATTAAATAGTGAAATCTTGGGTGAAGTTAAAATTAAAAGTCATTTAAGTGGTATGCCAGATTTAAGATTAGGATTGAATGATAAAGGTATATTTAATACAGAAGAATCAACTAATTCAAAAGGTATTGAAATGGAAGATATTAAATTTCACCAATGTGTGAGATTATCAAAATTTGAAAATGAAAGAATTATTACATTTATTCCACCAGATGGTGAATTTACTTTAATGTCATATAGATTATCATCAACACAATTTTTAATGAAACCATTAATTGCAGTTAATTGTAAGACCAAGATTCATAAACATTCAAGGATTGAAATTTTATGTACTGTTAGAGCTAATATTAAAAAGAAATCTACTGCAAATAATGTTGAAGTTATAATTCCAATCCCTGATGACGCTGATACTCCAAAATTTATACCAGAATATGGTACTGTTAAATGGTTACCTGAAAAATCATGTATTATTTGGAAATTAAAAACTTTCCCTGGTGGTAAACAATTTCATATGAAAGCTGAATTAGGTTTACCAGCAGTTGATAGTGATGAAAATATAATGAAAAAACCTATTAAAGTAAAATTTTCAATTCCTTATTTTACAACAAGTGGTATTCAAGTAAGATACTTAAGAATTAATGAACCAAAATTACAATATCAATCTTATCCATGGGTAAGATATATAACTCAAAATGGTGATGATTATACTGTAAGAACTAAATAATTAATAAATATTCGCATAATTTTTCATGGACTTAAATCATCAAGTTAGAGATCAAATAAGACAGTATCAATTAGTTTCGAAGTCCAAACTGTTGAAACATTTGAAGTTACGAAATGTTGATGCAATAGCTAGTCAAATCGATCAGGAAGAATTCAAAGCTTTAGTGGCTAAAAAAGTATATTATAATCAAAAGATAATGAAACTATTAAATACGGTTCAAATTAAAGATGATCAACAGGAAGACGATTTAGACGCTTCAGTGGTAACTTCTAGGTACTTGGCCATGAAATGTATCAATCAGTTGAATGAGAATGAGTCATTTAAGCAGTGGATTACTAAAACTAAACAGAAACACCATCAGTTTCAAAATCACTGTGAGCAGAAACGTAAAGATATGGATCCTGCTCTAAGAGATAAATATGATTTAGATGTGATTAAACAGTGTAAGAAAATGGAACTTGAGTCTATCGAAGGGTTAATACGATTTGGGGTACCATTTTTTGTACTTAAAAAATCATATGAATACCCTACATTAAAAGAAGATAAAGAATGGATGTTACAGCAACTTTAATATCTATTAATCCTTCAAGGACTATTTACAGTAGTCATTCAACGACCTCTTATGTTAGCATTTAGCATTTATAAATCAGTAACACAACCTTTTGATGCATCACTAACTAATAAACGATATTTATGTAATACACCTCTTTTATATCTTGGTTCAGGTGGTGACCATTTTGCTCTTCTTTCAGCTAATTCAAATTCATCAACCATTAAATCAATTCTATTATTTTCAGAATCAATAATAATTTCATCACCATCTTTGACCAAACCAATTGGTCCACCAACTGCAGCCTCTGGTGTAACATGACCAATTAAGAATCCATGCGATCCTCCAGAGAATCTACCATCGGTTAATAATGCTACATCTTTACCTAATCCATAACCCATTATAGCACTACTTGGTTTTAACATTTCTGGCATACCTGGACCACCTTTTGGACCTTCATATCTAATAACACACACGGTTTTAATACCTTTTTCAATTTTACCTTCACCTAAAGCAGTGATAAAATCTTCTTCGGCATCGAAAACTCTTGCAATACCTTTAAAATAAGTACCTTCTTTACCAGTAATTTTACCAACGGCTCCACCTGGTGCTAAAGTACCTTTTAAAATTTGTAAATGACCATTTGGTTTTAATGGTTTATTAAGTGGCATAACAATATCTTGACCATCAGGTAAACCAGGTAATTCAGCTAAATTTTCTGAAATTGTTTTACCAGTAACAGTTAATTGAGATCCATCAATTAAACCTTCTTCAACTAATAATTTCATTACAGCAGGTGTACCACCATGAGTATGTAAATCAGCCATAACATATTTACCACTTGGTCTAAAATCACATATTAATGGAGTTGTATCACTAATTCTTTGGAAATCATCAATTGTAATAGTTATATCAAAAGATGAAGCAATTGCAATTATATGTAAAACAGCATTGGTTGATCCACCAGTTGCAATACAATAAGTAATAGCATTTTCAAATGATTTTTTGGTAATAATATCTCTTGGTTTTAAATCAAGTTCTAAAAGGTTCTTTATAGCGAAACCAATATTTTCACATTCTTCTTGTTTCTTGGCGGAAACAGCAGGTGAAGAAGATGAATAAGGTAATGATAAACCTAAAACTTCAGCAGCTGAAGCCATTGTATTAGCAGTATACATACCACCACAAGCTCCAGGTCCAGGACATGAATTTTTAATAATATCAATTCTTTCTTCATTATTAATTTGTTTACTTAAATATTGACCAAAACTTTGAAACGCTGAAACGATATCAACTTTTTTTGGCATATTTGGATTATTTTGTCCACAAGTTGTTTCACCTGGCATAATTGTACCACCATAAACCATTAAACTTGGTCTATTATGTCTACCCATTGCCATTAAAACCCCTGGCATATTCTTATCACATGATGGTATAGCAATATTTGCATCATACATTTGAGCTAATGTCATGGTTTCGAATGAATCAGCAATAATCTCTCTTGATTGCAATGAAAATTTCATTCCTTCTGTACCATTTGTAATACCATCACTTACTCCAATACTATTGAATTGTAAACCTTTCAACCCAGCTTTATTAACACTTTCAGTACATTTATTATTTAAATCCATTAAATGCATATTACATGGATTACCAGTCCACCAAACTGATCCAACACCAACTTGAGCTTTTGACATATCTTCATCAGAAAATCCGGTAGCATATAACATAGCTTGTGAAGCTCCTTGACTTACATCCTCAGTAACTATGGATGAGTACTTGTTTAACTTCTTATACCTAACAGTCGTTTGACTTAAGGCTCTAATAAACTGTTTCATTAATGAGTCAAATTTTTCAGTGAGAATTAGTAGCCAATAGGATATGGGGGATTTGTAAGGAGGGGATGTAAATGGTGGTAGATTGAGGTGAAATTTTGCTATGGGTTAGAGGAGGGTATTTGTAAGGATTACACAGAGTTTAGGAGTATAAGAGCTAGTGCTAATAGAGATATAATGAGCTATATTATACCGGTATCGGTCCTCATACGGTAGACATCATGTGACCGAATCTCGGACGGCAGGCCGATGCCATCACGTGCCATAAGTCACGGTCACTTTCCACCAACTAAACACATGAAATTCACGTGCTAAATCGTATCACGCAATAAATCATAAGACAACTATATAATCATTCACAATTCCTCATACATTATGGCAGAAAAAAGACTATTTAAAGAGTATAAACAGTTACTTAATAAGAGTCCAAGTGATACAAATCCACAGATCTTAAGTCTTTTACCAAAAGATGAAGATGATATATTCGAATGGCAAGCAGAAATTTCTAAGCCAACAATCAATGATTCCCCATATTATTATGGTGGTAAATGGAAACTTGATATAAGCGTATCAGCGCAGTATCCGATAACTCCGCCAATCATTAAGTTCAATAAACAAACACCTATTTGTCATCCAAATATTAATATCGATACGGGAGAGATTTGTCTTGATATATTAAAGAATGATCAATGGTCACCAGCATGGAGTTTACAGTATTTAGTATTAGCAGTGTTGATGTTGATAGATGAACCAGAACCTGATTCGCCATTAAACATCGATCTGGCCAATTTATTTAGGCATGATAAAGTGGCATTTGAGTCATTTGTTCAGTATTGTATGTGGAGAAATGGGACTAAGGAGGGGAGAAAGGATGGTGTGAAGGAGGAAGAGACATTGCCAGAGACAGTGCTGGAGAAATCGCCAGAGATAGTGCTGGAGACAATTCCAGAGACAGTGCTGGAGACAATTCCAGAGACATTGCCAGAGACATTGCCAGAGACATTGCCAGAGACAATTCCAGAGACAGTTCCAGAGACAGTTCCAGAGACAGTTCCAGAGACAGTTCCAGTGCCAGAGACAGTACCTGAATTGAAGGTTGACCCTTCCCAGGCTCCAGAACCTGATAACTTATCAACTAAGTCCATTAAATCATTCGTTCCTGAAATTGACATAAACCAAGTCAACGATAAAATTAACGAATTCGCCGCTACCGGTAAACTCAACGAATCAGAAGGGTCAATCAGCAGCCCATCGAGTGTAAATAGAATCAAGAAATCATTATCAATCAAATCATTCAGATCTGACAAATCTGAAAAATCGGATAAATCCGAAAAGAAGAAAAAGAGTACAAAGGAGAGATTAAGAAACTTAGTTAGATAATAAACATCTATGGTGGTACTTAATCGTAGTAAATAGTGGTAAATGATAGTTTAGTAATGGTATGTTATGTATCGCGATTACGCGAGTTTGTTATTATGGTCGGTGAATCAAGAACTGAGTTAATTAATTGGCTTAACGATACCCTTCAATTAGACTATAAGAAAGTCGAACAGTGTGGTAATGGGGCGGTATATTGTCAATTACTTGACTCAATTTACCACGATATCCCCATGTCTCGTGTTAATTTTGATGCTAAATCAGAATTTGACTGCTCTACAAATATGAAGATTTTACAAGCAGCATTTCAAAGACATAAGATAACTAGGATAATTGATGTGGAGAAGATTATGAAGTGTCGACTCCAAGATAACCTTGAGTTATTACAGTGGTTTAAGAAGTATTGGATGGAGAAAAAAGACTTTAATGTAGAATACGATGCGGTAGGGCGAAGAAAGAAAAAGGTTGGTACTAGACAAGTATTGGGTTCTGGAGTATCAGGATCTGTAGCAACGGGATCAGGAGGACCAGGTGTTGGAGCAACTACTAGACAGGTATCAGGTACCGGGATAACTGGTAGACAAGTATCAGGTACTAGACTGGCATCCGGTACAAGACTGGCATCCGGTACAAGACTGGCATCCGGTACAAGACTGACATCACTGACTTCAGTGCCCAGTAGACCAACATCTGCAGCCACAACTACTAAACCGACAGATACAAGTCGTTCATCTACCACAAGACCAAACCCCAAAATAGCTCAATTAACTAAAGAATTAGAAGATGCCAAAGCTCAAATTGATACTTTGACTACTGAACTCAACCAAATCACTATTGATCACGATGCCCTTCAAGCAGAACGTAATTTCTTCTATCAAAAATTAGTTGATATAGAAATTTTAGTCGATACAACAAAGGAACCATTAGAGAAAGGTGATTCAGTTTATGAATTAGCGGACAAAGTATCTGAAATTTTAGTTGCAACAGAAGAAGGATTCTCTAATAATCAAGATGAAATGGATATAGAGAAATTTAATATCGAAGCTGAATCATTTTAATATATATCATGTGACTATCGCCTTTAAAAATTTTCGAGAAGAGATGCAAAAAATTGCAAATCTGAGACATTGTAAGTCAGACAAGGGAAACACTACAGTAATAGTGTCAAGATGACATCTCATAGTCTGTTTAACTATAGGAAGAGTAGTATAACGCCTTATACCATACCGGTGAAACATAAAAGTCTGCTGCCAATACAGTCACCACCACCTCATACACCTCATATACCGTACCATCATCATCATATAACACCAAGTTCATCATATACAGAACCAGTTAAGCATAGATCACATCAAAACCAAACAGAATCAACCAAGTATAGTTCAACCAATTCCCCCCATAATTCATATCCTCAAGCAAAATCATTACCCCATAATTCATACGTTAATACTCCAAAGCCTCATAGTACATTTACTCCATACACTCATACTCCAAATAGCCCATATATAAGACGATATTCTCATAGTCATATATCAACAGAAGACGATGAGTTCTCAAGCTCTGTACCAACATTATCTAGAGAATTCGTTGTAAGAAGAATAAGTGAAGGAGAAACTGGTAGGCTAAAAGAAGAGTTAAAATGTGAAGCTTGCGGGAAAGGCTATAAGCATATATCATCATTAGCAAAACATTTATGGGAACATACACCTGAATGGAATGTTACCAAGAAACTTTTAATATCAAAACACCAACAAGTACAATTATTAGAAGCTGCAAGTATATTAGTTGGAATGAATGAACCAAGTTCAAGAAGGAATAGTATATTCAATGAAGATGAAACACCTCCACTGCCGCGTCAAAATTCTACAGGTCCTGAGTTACTCACAGGTGGGTTCTTAGATAGAACTAGAGAATATGAAGAAGAAATTGTTGGAAAATTAGAATAATGTATATACACGCATGGCTATTTACAGTTTAACATCTCTCTCTCTCTCTCTAATCTTTACTCTCTTCACCTCTAATGATCTCTCCCGTTAACGGTTGTAACTTCTCGTACTCTGCCTTTAATTTAAGTTGTTCTTGGTGTTCAAGATCATTCCTCTTAAGTTTTGCATTATTATCAAATCTTGCTTGTTTCTCTTTCATTCTAGCAGCATCTTTAATAGGTCCTTCTCTAAGTGAATCCCTCTCGGTAATCTGAGAATAGTTAATGAATACGAATGCTCCAACTGCAAATGTAATAGAAGCCCCTAACGTAATTTTGGAAGTTGTTGACATTATGTGAGTAAGTGAAAATCACAAATTTGCGAACGGTGAGAGCGAGTTAAAGGGTAGCGATTAGTACTACTTAACGGTACTAACACCATAATTGACAAATACTAAGTATCAGTTATGCTATTACTAAGGACTACCATGGTCCGTTAATTCTTGTTATGGAAGAGGGTCGTGTAAGATCAATATGAGATGTCGTATATTACAGCTGTTCTGTTGATACTACGATGTAAATAGTAATGGTACCATAACGGTTAAGGTATCTCTAACGGTAAAATAGCTTTAAATAGATGGTTTATAGTAAAATGGTAATGTGGCACCCGGATGTCTCCTTTCTGACCCGAGCGAGCAAAACAGAAAAAATATTAATTGCATTTATTAACCATGAATGTATGTACTAAGATAATTAATTAAATAGCTATGGAACCCCTTAATTAAATGGTCATTATTTAATGATCTGATTCCAGGCTCTTTAACCATACCAATATCATATAGTTACTAACAAATAATAGAATGAAAATCCAATGAATATGGATTCTTCTGGTAAACCAAAGATTTCGAATTTAACTAAAAATTTACAAAATTTAAGTAATATTAATGATAATTCAAGTAATAATGAGAGATCACCTAATGAAAAAATTGATAAAACAAGTGGGATACCCAATAATCCACCAAGTTATAATTCAATCAATAGATTTATCCCTACACCAAATCTGAGTTTACCAAGTCATTTATCAAATTCAAATTATCAACCAGTTGAAGGAACAAGTAATGAAAAATCTATTTCAAATAGTTTAAATCAACATTCATATGAATCACATAGAAATTCAATTAATTATATTCCATCATCTCATAATACACCAAATATGATTAGTTCATCATATTCATCAAATCATTCATATAATAAATATAATTTTAGACCTTCACATTCAATACCAACAACAAATATAACCGTTGATAATAATATACCGTTTAGGAATTCAGGTTTTGAATTTCAACATTCAGTCCCTCAAGTACAATTACCACATTCAGTTCCTCATACAATTCATTCAATACCACAAAATATTTCAATTAATCAAGGGTCAATGTCATCAAATCAATTACATATATCACAATCAATACCATTTGAATCATCATTAAATTATATTACCGAACCTGATCATTATATGACATATCATGAATTTTTTCAAAATTTAAATCAACAAGATAATGATGAAGAACATATTAATATAGTAGATTATCCTGTAAATGATTTAATTTTAATGTTATCATGCTTATTAACAAAAATCATTGAAGCAAATGATAAATTTCATCCAAATCATTTTGATAATACAATAGCTATTAGACAAAAATTAAAAGAAGAAAAACGGCTAAGAAAACTCGAAAAACAACAAAAATTTACAACTAAAACTCTGGGGATTGATATTAATGAAAGTATTATAGAAGATGATAGTTCAGATGATGAAGATGAAGATGAAATGAAAAATAAATATTTAGCAAATGTACTTGCATTTCATGGTACAAATGTACCAGGAATTTCATTACATGCATACTTATCAAGAGTATTGAAGTATTGCCCCGTTACAAATGAAGTTTTTTTATCACTATTAGTCTACTTCGACAGAATTGCAAAAAAGGCAAATAATTTAAAGAAAGATACCGATAAAGAAGGGGAACAATTATTTGTAATGGATTCATACAATATTCATAGACTTATAATAAGTGGTATAACAGTATCATCCAAATTCTTTTCTGATATCTTCTATAAGAATTTAAGGTATGCAAAAGTTGGTGGATTACCATTAGAAGAATTAAACTATTTAGAGTTACAATTTTTACTATTACTAGATTTCAAATTAATGATTTCAGTTGAGGACTTACAAAATTATGGTGATTTATTGCTTAGATTCTGGAAACGAGAGCAAATTACTAACGAATTAGTTAATCACCCAATTGAACAAGATGTAACAGTAAATCGATAATATACGACCTTCCATAATAGGCCATTTAGCCGCGCGGACTTTATCAAACATTAATAAATATATTCACTACATCATCTCTGCACTAGTTGATGACTAATTAATCGACTCATTGATCTCAAATTTATTTGGGCTTTGGAATCCATTCAGGGGCATTCTTTATACAATAGCTATCAGCACATCCGCATGGTTTAACTTTAGCATCTGTATGTTTATCTTGAACTATTAAACATGGGTGATACGTTGGAATTTGTGGTTTGGCTTTATTTGCCCTTGGTGGTATATAAGTATTTTGAACTAACTGTGATAATTTATTTTGATCCATGTTATTAAAATTTAGGGAGTTTCAGGTATTTATACTGATAAGAGCCGCACAAAACGGCAAAGCGGGCGGAAAGATAAGAAAAAGGGATTATAACGGAGTAGTGGATCCGAAATAGAGCGCTAGTGGTTGTGTGAGTACTGGTAGGAGTACTAAGAGCACCGAGAGTACTGAGAACTCAAGAGTACTAAGAGTACTAAGAGTAACGAGAACATAAACAATACCGATAGTATTAAGAGGTGAGTAAATCCTGTTTGGGCGGGGGTAAAGCCCGGTTCGTGTACCAGCGACAGATTTTTTGGAATGACGAAATATACACCCGGTCCTAAATTTGCGACATTTGCAGCAATTTGCATGGAAGCATAAAAAAGTGAAAGGCACAAACACAAATGAGCCAAAGTTTAGAAGACTTGGTTTCCAAATATAGGGGCACAGAGGAGTATAAACTCTTCATTGTAAGCGAATACCAACGAATGCACAGCGATGGGTTCAATCGTGTCATAGAGGCATTGGAGTTAGTAAAACCAGAGAATTACAGTTCAGCGGCTACGCTCTTGCGACTGTTAGATTCTGAGGTTGAAGAATACCGCAAGTTTTCCAAGTTTAACTGGGGTCCCATAACTTTCATTGGTGGTGGCACACGGTGTTTCAGTTTAGCGGGTATTCATATGCTAAGAAATAGCTTCACTATGTCGAAATCATTGCTTTTGCAATTACTTAAATTTCGTTTGCCATACAATTTAATGGGACTAATGTTGAGAGCTCCAACTGGCGTTTTTACAGCCCCTGATCGTATAGGCCAGTATGTGCACGATGCGATTGAAAATCCCTTATTCAGTAGTCAACAAAGTTATGATGTAGTGTTTGCGACAATGCTGATATTCAATACAACAGACCTTCGAGTATTCAACAGCGAAGCAGATGTGCAATTTGAATTTGGAAGAATCTTGGGACACATTATCTTGATTTGTAATTGCTTAATTGGCGATAGATTTAGTTACGCCTTCCAACAATTCTTACTTACAAAAGTGAGACCCGATATCTTGGTTAAAAGTAGCGCCTGCAATATCGTAACCATTGAAGTAAAACGGAAACTAGAAAGAAACTTGCAGCTGAACAATCTTCCCCAACTTATATGTGCTATGATCGATTCTGGTGTATATATGGGGATATTGACAGATTTGGCTACAATTGTGGTTGTGGAAGTAGATGAAGAAGCTCTCATATCGAGGTTAGAGAACCTCAAAGGCAGTGAGCAAATACAGTTGCCTTATAGTGTCTTCTCAGTGAATATTGATTCCACCGATTCCCCAACGTATTTGACTACCTTGATTTATGCCATAGTCAAGGGCAACGAAAAGCTGATTAAGTGTAAAAAATTCATGAGAAAGAACAGAAACAAGTTGTCGAGACCTCCCTACCGAAGTAAATCAGCAACCTCGACTACTAACCGAACGAATTCAAGCTTCATCTCGAGTTCGAATTCAAAAAGTTCAAACCCAGGCAATGTGTTTGATCCATTGACCGAAGTAGTTCTTAGAGGGGGTAACAATGAAATAGACTGGGATAGTGATACAGCACCAAACAGTGCTGAAATGTTATTTTTGTCTGAAAATGAAGCGGTGGCCTTGCAAACAGGTGACGATTATTTATCACAGGTGTACATGGTGAAAGGTAAGCTGATAAAAACTATGAAGGAGCTCGATTATATCAAAGAGGACGAGCAAATAGTTGTGAAAGTGTTTGTAAACAACATGGACCGCTCGTACTTATGGTACCAAAGGGAGAAAAGTGCTATTGAGAAGCTCACTGATCCGAGTTTCAACAGCATCTACATACACCACAAAGCGTTGCAGATTCATATGGGGAAAGTCCAGGGTATGGGGATACTTTCGAGATTCATTTACGATGAGGAATTACCAGAAGATCATCGTACTCAACAGCTAGTGAAGGAGCAGTTGGGAATCATTCATAAAGCAGGAATTGCGCATAGAGATGTGGCTAGGAGAAATATATTATACTCAAATGGAAAACCGTATATCATTGACTTTGGGAAATCAGGGCCATTGAACGAGAAGGACGAGAAGAAGGATATGAAAGCAGTTGACAAAATTTTTCATTTGAAGCGATACAAAGGAGTATGGGATGATTGATGCAACAAAAGCTTGTTGCAAAAAATAGATTGCAAAAATTTTTATGCTGTCCATAGTCTGATGAGAGATAGCGTTTCTTTGGATTGGCGAGCTAGGAATCTGTTACAAGGTTACGGTGAACAGAAGGCAATTGTTGTTAATCTAATTACGTGCTGTACAACTCAAGTACGAAATGAGTCGTGTAGAAATACCAGAGGAAAAGAGGGACTATCTGACCAGAAACATCTACAATATTACAATGAGTATAATCCATTACTTGCTTATGTATTATGTACCTAGTTATTTATTGTTTACCAGATTTTTTAGCAGCTTTCTTTTCTTTTTCTTGTTGGTCTTTTAAGACTCTTTTAACAATTTTTTGTTCTTCAATTAAGAAAGCTCTAACAACTCTTTCTTTAGTACAGTTAGCACATCTTGAACCACCGTAAGCTCTTTGAACAGTTTTGTGAGTTTTTGAAACTTGAGCATATTCTCTTGGTCTTAAAGTTGAAATACCTGCTAAATTAGATCCACAATCACCACATTTTGGTCTTGAAGTTTGTTTCTTTAAGTGATGAGCGATTAATTTTCCACCAGGAGTTTTAACAACCTTGATTTTGTTTGATCTAGTGTTGTCTAAAATTGTTAGTATATACTTTTTAAATGATGAAAATTTAAATTATAAGTAATCAAAACTTCACTTTAACGAGTTTTATCTTAACTTATAACTATATTGATTATATTGATTGATTATACATACATGGATTTCTTCTTCTGAAAGTAACACGTCCGGCCATTATGATTATTCAGTTAGTTAAAATTTTCACTTTTCTCAGATAAAATTTCAATGAGGGAGTTGTTGGACACACACGAAAAATGATTTTTTACCGGTCTTAGGGACGGAGCCCTCGCGCACGTGAGAAATATTGGGTTATATATTATAACTTTGATACATCTTTTTCAATGGCGATACTTTCCATTTCTAATTGAACTCCTAATGGTAATTGTTTAACAGCAACACAACTTCTAGCAGGTTTATGAGTTGTAAAATATTTAACGTATACACTATTAAATTCAGCGAATTGATCCATATCAGTTAAGAAAACTGTATTCTTAACAACATGATCTAATGAAGAATTTGATGCTTCAAGTACTGCTTTAACATTTTCAATGGCTCTTTCTGCTTGTTGAGCAATTGTTGGATTTTCTAATGGTTTACCTTCAGGTGTGAATGGTATTTGACCTGAAACGTAAACGAATCCATTAGCTTTAATTGCTTGTGAATAAGCAGCAGCAGGTGGTGGTGCATTGGAGGTTTTAACCTAATTGTTAATATCACGTGTCAATTTGGTTTCCATTTATTAACTAATTATACTTACAGATTCTAATGCCATTCTTGTAGTTGTTGTAAATGATCTAATTGAACGGGTGAACATTGATAGGTTACTGTGCGAGTTTAAACAACACATGATAAGAGTCAGATGATGAGTCACATGAGCACGAGCACATGACTGAGCACATGGCACATGGCACATGACCAAATCAATTCTTCTTCTTCTTCTTCTTCTTTTTGTTCTTCTTATTCTCTGAATCAAGTGAATATGCTGGTAAATCAGTTATTAATTCATTAATCATTGTATCATCTTCATTAACCAATGGAAATAAGTTTAAAAATGTCCTTATCCCACTTATTGTATCCCATTTTATTGGCTTGTTATTAACAAAATATCGTAACTCTTCAACTGTCCTTTTTGTATCGTTGTATAATGTATCATATGTTGAAGGACTATTAACTTGTTCAAGTTTCTTACAAATAACTTCTTTTTGTTGATTGATTTTTGCTGTTTGAGATTGTTGAATTAAGTTTCTTACTTCAAAACATAACTTTCTTGCAATTGGTGACTTAGACATGAATCTAAATAAGAAAGTCCCAACTACTAATAATCCATCAGGCGAGTGAATACCTAAAATCCCTTTATTAAGTAATGCATCAATTAATAAACAGATATTTGTAACATATTTTGTAACAATTGATGGTGATAAAACGAGTTCAATTCCTTCATCAAAATCAACTCCATCACCTGCAGATAAAAATTCACTTGCTCCTTCAATGAATTCATGGATTAACAAATCTTTTTCTGCTTTTGAAAGCATTAAATGATCACCTTTTCTTGAAAATTCAAATTTTTTAGGGAATGGATCATCCGTTAATAATTGAAATATTAAATCAATATATTGTCTTGAAAGGTTAATTCCATGTCCAATTGACCAAAACAAAGCTTTACGTTGACCAAAATCCATTAATAATTCACATACAAATAATCTTGCAACATCTGGCATATCAATTAAGATTAATTCAAAGTATTTAACTCGTAGCACCGGTGAAATTAAATTTTGTTCAGAGTAATGGGCAACCATTTCTATAGGTGGATCTGTAGTGAACAAATCCCTAAATACAGGTGATGCAATATTAGGATTTAATGAGTCTGCTGCAATACAGAATTGATATTTCGAAACAAGTTTAACAAGTATATCGAAATCTGTTGCTTTAAGGAGTTTAACCATCCACTCAGGTGAGTCATAAGGAAAGTAATCATATTGAGATCGATCATAATTTAAACACCAATCATTAAGTTGATTATTCTCACCTTTCAAAGCCCCATAAAGTGGTTCAACTATTGGATTTTTTTGTATTAATGCAATTCTTGCATCATAAGTATCAAAATCTTCATCTTCCAGTTCATCATCATCATCTACTGGACTGAAAATATAATTTATATCTTGATCATATTGATCATTCATTACAATAGCATTATCTCTTAGATCATCATATCCATCATTTGAGATCCCGGTATTTAACATGAATCTAGCTAAGTCAAAGTAATGAATATCCTTAACTAATGCACCACCATCTTCTTTCTTTCTAGTCAGTGGATCATACAAATCTATGAAGGGCTTTTCAGTAAAATCTGCCATTAAATCATCATCAAATGTTTGATTTAAACAATGGGCAAGTACATACCTGATTAAAGAAGAGCCTTTTAATACTTCTAGTACAAACTCTGGGGTCATTACTTCATTATCTTCCAGTAATCTATCAATTTGAATACAATTTAATACAATTATTGTATAAACTCTCCATAATTCAACCATCTTTGGCATATATGGATTTAAAGCAACATTATCACCAAATAGCTTGAAAAGACTGTAAATTGCCACACAACACAGTAAATAACATAATTTAATCAAATCATTCGAATCTTTTAACGGAGATTTAGGTGTCCAATATGGAAGTTTTAGCTCATAGTTTTCTTCATGGCAACAGCCTAAAAATTCGAATTCATCGTCACGTGTTGGGCCCAAAATTTCAATAAGGTAAAGAAATACTTTATATATTTGTAATGACAATGTAAATTTGGTGGATTGGATTGGTTTTGAATGATTTAAATCGATATAAAGTAAACTGATGAAAATGTCGGATAAGGTTTCAAGACTTAGGATGAAAGGATCAGGTGACTTTGGTTGGAAATCTTGGTCACAAAGGCACGTGAGGAGCGCAAATGTAGTATAGTCATCATCATGTATACTTAGGACTTCAATAAGGGACTCGTAAGGAGCTGGAGGTGGTTCTTCGTCCATAGTTAAGACATAAAGCGACATAAGATTGGACCATACACGATATGCGTATTGGTCAGTACACGCGCAATCACAAGAGATGAAATCGGGGGAATATTATTGGTTTATACACGTTTAAGGTTTTATATAGATACGACAGCTTTTAGTCCTTTACCGAAGATACCTCTAACAGACAGAGGGGTTCTCTTTACGTAAGCAACTAAAATTGCCATACTCAAAGAGAATGTTAATCTCTCTAAAAACAAGTTTAAGTCCGTTTCTTCCGTTGGAATAAATGTACCAATCGCTCTAGGGAATACGAATAACGCTAATTCCTTCCTCCTTTGAGAGGATTCTACGAATCCACTAAAACCAGAAAGGAAAGAGCCAAAAGCAGGCCCAATTGTTTCATCCCATTTCTCTTTTGGGACATTAGGGAACAATTTTGGGAACAATCTTGACCTAACTAAACACACTCCGTACCAATTAAACATGATAAATGTACCTAAGAAACATGAAGATCTGAACGTCAGTTGAATTGCCCTTATTACACGAGTTTTTGTATCGATTTTCTTTGGAATTAACAACATTATAGCGTTAATTGTCCCATATAATTTAAAAGCGAATTTAAACCCTCTAATGAACCTCCAAAGGGCATGAACTTCACAATTTGATGTTTTAAAAGCATGAACAGTTTCACAAGGTAGTGGGATCGATTTACCAATATCTCCTATAGCAGGATCTTGACCGTACCTTTTACAATAATCATCTAATTTATCGGAATGAACTCCGTATTTTAAAGTACCATCATGTAAACCTTTGAGCATATCAATGAATTCATCATCCATATTAGCAGCACTTGTAATCCATTTACGATAAGCAGGAGGTAAAGCATTTGGATGATAAAACCATGAGTACATTATGGGAGTACAACTTGCAATGAATAAAAGGCCATCACCAAATTGTTGAATAACTGGTGGTAAAATCAGGGATAAAGTTGAAGATAACGCGGTATCAATAGCACGAGATACTACTAATAATGTTAAATCAAGTGAAAGGAATCTACCGTAGCCTAACATATGATTTTGAAATTTTTTAAACGTTACCAGAGCTGCAATAAACGATGATATGAAAGTAGCGAAGAAGACGATTTGAGTTTTAGTTTTAAAACTGGTGAATCGTGAAAGTGCTTTGGCGATACCTGGTTCTAAGATATTGATGATGGCGATAAGTGAAGCCAGGAAAGCAGGAAATTTGTATGGATGTAATGCTTTTAGCAAAGTTTTTGTTATTCGTGGTAAAATTTGGTGGTAATCTTTTGATTTTACACCGGAGATGGTGTGATTAATGAGTTTTGGTAGCGTAACATAGATGTAAGCGAATAGGAAGGCTTTAGCTGATGGCTTTATAACATTTAGTTGAGCGATAGCAGCTAAACGTTTAATGGAAACTGTTGACATGATAAGCCGAGGTGAAACAAATTGTGAACCAGTAGATCAAGAGGTTTGGCTTAACTGTAATTTACTAATATGGTTAATATTAGGTAATAAAATGTAATTTTGTCGTGGTAAACATGTAATTTCGTGGTTGTAACATGCGAATTATGCCAATCTGTGAGTCCCTCAATCTGTAAACTCATAATCTGTAAACCCATAATCTGTAAACCCATAATCTGTAATTGCTTTTGTTACAATATGTAAAGCTTAACCTGTAATCCCCTAACTTGTAAACCTCAATCTGTATTCCAGTCGCACTTCTCAACACGTACTCGCGTATTCAACAACATGAAGCTCGACACAATTGATTCAACCAGTACATTCGCCTGGAATAATGATTGTTTACCATTACTCGCTACTGGTACAGTAGCTGGGGCGGTAGATTCAAACTTTACCACGGCGTCAAAACTCGAAATTTTTAATCAATTTGCCGCTACTAATAAATTAATTTTAACCGCCGACGTTGACCATAGATTTAACGCATTAGCGTGGTCTAAATCATTCGACAATAGACACGGTGGAGTATTAGTAGGAGCGTTTGAAGACGGGACTATTACCTTCTGGGATGCTGACGTATTAATCAAGACGAAAGATCTCGCTAAATCAATCATTCACACCGCTAATAAATCACCGATTAAATGTGTATCATTCAACCCAAATGAACCACATATTATGGTGTCAGGAGGTTCAAATGGAGACATTTTAGTTTGGGATACAAAGACATTCGCTAACCCAATTTCTCCCGGTAATTCAATGACGGTAATGAACGATATTTCAAGTGTCGCTTGGAATAACTCTGTTAGTCATATATTTGCTAGTACAAGTGGTAGTTATACTTCAGTATGGGATTTAAAATCCAAACGAGAAGTTTTACATTTAAGCTATTCAAGTAATAGTAGAGCAACATTTTCAACGGTTAAGTGGCACCCAAATCAATCAACCAAATTAGTTACCGCAAGTGATAATGATTCATGTCCGGTAATTTTAACTTGGGATTTAAGAAATGCTAACGCACCAGAATTAATCCTTAATGGTCATAATAAAGGAGTTTTATCATTAGATTGGTGTAAACAAGATCCTAATTTACTTATTAGTAGTGGTAAAGATAATACAACATTTATTTGGAACCCAATTACGGGTGAAAAAATTGGTGAATATCCAAGTACAAATAATTGGGCTTTCTTAACTAGTTTTGCCCCTTCAGCTCCTGATATTTTTGCTACCGCTTCTTTTGATGGTAAAATTATTATTCAAACTTTACAAGATACTTCAACCCCAAAAAATGATGATAAAAGCTTAAATGAAACAGATTTTTGGAATGATATTTCAACTGTTGATACAAAGAAACCAATTTTTACAAAACATCAAGCACCTGCTTGGTTAAAACGTAATTGTTCAGTTAATTTCGGATTTGGTTCAAAATTAGTTTCAGTTAAAACGGTTGATGGTAAAAGTTCAGTTTCAATTAGTAAAATTACCGGTAAATCAGTTGATGAAAAGTTTGCTGTAGCTTTAGAATCAAATGATTTTACTGATATTATTGATAAAAAACTTGAACAAACAGTTGATGAATTTGATAAGAACGATTGGACTGTGTTAAAGAGACTTAACCTTAAACAGAGTGTTTTTGAAACTGAGACAGAAGAGAAACAAAGTGAAGAAGCAGACAAGAGCGGTGATAAAGAGAAACAGAGTGAAGGAGCAGAGAAAGAATCAGAGACCAAAGAGAAAGAAGAAAAGGCTGATATTGAAGTCAATGGTGAAAAAGCCGACGGAGACTTCTTTGACAATTTAGAATTCACTGGATCATTTGAAATATCAAAAATCACCGACCAAAAACTTACAAAACTCATTTTATCCAATCAATTAGATAAAGCTGTAGATGAATGCCTTAAACAAGGTAAACTTACTGAAGCTTTAGTACTCGCATTAGACAGTAGTGATTCAGTTAAAGCAAAAGTAAAACAATGTTTCTTTAACAAAAATAAATCTGAATTAAGCAGAATTATTTATAGTACAAGCTCAAAAGATATTAGTGATATTGTTGCTCATGCAAATGTGTCTGATTGGTCACTTATTGCTAATAGTATTTCGGCTTATTGTGGTAAAGATGATTATAATAAGAAAATTACTGAATTAGGGGACAGAATTTTACCTTCAAATAGGAATAATGCTATTTTATGTTATTTAGCTGGTGGTGCTATTGATAAAATTTCTTCTATTTGGTTAACTGAATTAGCTGATTATGAAACTAAATTACTTAAGAAATCACTGGTTTCTTCACCTTTTGAAGCTCATTTTAATAGTTTAACTAATTTTGCTGAAAAAATTTCAGCTTATAGAGCTATTACTAACACTACCGGTACTTTAACAGCTGATAATGATGCTTGTAAAGTATTACTTGAATATTCAACTGTTTTAGCTAATTCTGGTGAATTTGAATTAGCTGCAAAATTCAGTAAATTATTACCAGAAGATTTAGATGGGTTTAAAGAGTATAATGAAAGAATTAGTGCTGCTACTAAGTCAATTGCTAAACCTACTGTTACTGGTAGTGGTAATGGTAGTACTAGTACTACTAGTAAGAATAGGTACGCTAGCTATAGTTCTCCAGCTCCACCATTTACTGCAGTACCAGCTAGTAGACCTAACGGTTACAGACCTCAAGCTTCAACAGCTTCAGTTCCAGTAGCTCCAGTTCAAGTTCCTGCTAATTTACCACCAGCACCTTCAGTATCTGCTAATTTACCACCAATGGGAGCACCAATGGGAGCACCAATGGGAGCACCAATGGGAGCACATGCACCACCAACTCCTGGTTCAACTCCTGGTAATGTACCACCAACCGCTAGCCATAATCCGTACAAACCATCAAACCCTTATCAGGCTCATAATCCGTACATGAAATCGCCAGCTCCTGTTCCTCAAGTGGTACAACCTCCACCAAAACCTGCTTATAAGGAAGTTACAGATGGTTGGAATGATCTCCCAGAGACTTTCAAGCAAAAACCGGAACCACGTCGTGCTGCTGCTGCCGTATCGGCTTCTCCTAGTTACGGGAAGAGACCTTCATTAGTTTCTCCTCCACTGGCTACTGGTCCTCCTTCAGGCCCCCCAAGGCCAGTCTCCAGAACCGCATCTAAGGCGTCAGTAGTTTCACCACGTCCAGCTGCTGCTAACCCTTATGCTCCACCAACTAATGCTTACTCATCTCCTTCCGTTCCACCAACTCCACCAGCTAATCCTTATGCTGCACCACCACCAGCTAACCCTTATGCAGCACCAACAACTGCAACACCACCAGCTAATCCTTATGCAGCACCTCCTACCCCAGCAGTACCAGCAACCCCAGCGGCTAATCCCTATGCACCACCGCCAAGTACTAATGCAGCACCTAACCCATACGCTGGTCCATCTCCTGCAGCTTTATCACCAAGAGCTCCTGCTAAGAACCCTTACGCACCACCACCAGGTGGTCCTTCTACCACAGGCTCTCGTTTACCAAGTGGAGGTGTCATCCCACCTCAACCAGTAATTGCACCACCACCAGTTGCTGGCCAAGCTGCTTCAAGTGTCCCACCAACTGCACCACCAAGAGGTCCAAGTGCCCCACCATCGGCACCACCATCAGCGCCGGCAGCAACTAAATATCCCCCAGGTGATAGATCTCATATCTCTGAGGAAGACGCTCCAATCTATCAGGAATTCTCCGCCGTTTGTGAAGCTCTTAAACCTCACATCCCTGAGAAGTACGCTAAACATGGCGAAGACATGGAAAAGAGATTAAACATTCTTTACGATCATTTAAACAATGACGATTTATTATCATCAGATGCTAAACAGACTTTAAAAGAGATTGCTAATAAACTTAGTGGTAAACAATACGGCGAAGCTAGCGGTATGATTCTTTCATTTGCTGCTAATTTCCCCGAAGAAGTCGGTAATTGGCACACAGGAGTTAAGAGGTTAATTAATATGGCAGAAGCATTAATGAATTAGCGATAAGGTTAAAATAGCCGATACTAAAAATTGATTTAATCGATTTAAAAGTTAATTAACCGACACGTTAAGCGCTACCATTCTATGTTTATTGTCAATATAAAATTACTTGATGAATCTTTGTCTTTGTTGTCTCTAATAGCACGTACCTTGTGGTTGCGGCTAATTTAAATTTAGTACTATTCCACTCAGATGGTACCGCCACTCGGTCCGGTAATGGTGGTATGGGTTCTACTGATTTCTCTAATATCGTTGTAAACATTTCGTCTTGTGCTACCACTGGCCCCGTTCTAAATGCAGCATATTTTTGGTGTACATCGGTGCTAAAATTAACGGTAGCAAGTATTTGCTCAGGGGTCCAACTATCGTTGGAGAATACCGCGAGACGCACCCATTCTGGCGCCGTGTCTCCCCACGTTATGGTACCACCGTTGAGTACTTGTGGTGACTTTAGGTCGATAAGCACTTTCGCTACGTCGGTATCAGCTTCCCACCGGGTGAACATGTCGCCGTCATTGAGCAGACCTGCGTGGTCGCCGTAGACTCCTGCGGTGATGTTATAGAACCCTGCGTCGTCGCACAGGGCGATACCTTCTTTAGCGGTGCGTCGTACCGGGATAGTCACACTCTCCCCTGGAGCTAGAACCATTGATTTACCGTGACGCGGGTTAATGGTTATGGCAGTAGCCTTCGACGTAATGTCGCACGAGCCGCCGTGAGTTACCACGAGATTATGCAAGCCGATGGAAAAGTCAAGTGAATTGTTCATGTATTGGACCCCTGTCACGTCCATACCCCCTGGAACTTCTACCGGGTCTACCACGAGCACTCGTTGTATGGATCCATCGACAACTTGGTAATCAAATCTAAGACCAAGGAGCCCATGCACTGCGGCCTGGATCGTACCACCATGCGCCGTGAGGAATGGGAACGCAGGCGGAGTACCGCCGTTCGTGGTAGGATCATCGTTATTTTGCTCCAGGAATTGAGCAAATGGTGGTCGTATGAACGGTAGTACCGCCTTATGGAGGTACGATATGGCGGAACAGCCCGTGCCTAGTGCAGCAGATACCACGGAGAATATAGGGAAAGTCATGGCGGGACCGTAACTGACTTGCTTTAAGGCGTAGTACTGGGCGTTGGCACGAGCTTGGTCCTCTGTAATTAAGGTATTATCTAGCGGGTAAGTAATCATGATGACATCCGCTTGTTTTACGGCGACCTTCAGGTCCATGCCGCTGTATTCTAGCACGACCCCGTCCTCAGATACCGGGAGGTACATTTTGGCAGCAATATCAGCGTATTTCTCTGGTACTGGCACCAGAAGGTGGTGTGCCAAGTCAAGAGCTTGTGTCATGAGTCGAGAGATCCCTGCGTTGGTGTATGCTCCATTATCTATGTGGTTAGCGTACTCATCAGGGTCGGTTAAATTGCTCGTGGTGTATCGTTGTAGGGTTTCGTTGTATACCACGACGCTCGCCATAAACGCCGCTGCGTCAAGCACAAGGGGTAGTACTGTCGAGTTTAAGTATTGGTCGTCAACAGCTCCTGAGAGGTACACCGCCAACGCAGACGATGCTACCGCCATGTTTATATGGTATTCGTAGTCAAAGCATGGACCAGTAGCAGTACAGGTCCCATACCGACCACTGGTCCAAGGGTACGCTGCTGGAACCGACACTCCATCGAGAGGTGAGTCGCCGACGTTAAGCTGAGCCTGGCGGTGGGTGTGGACCCGGTAGTTCACAAGGCTAGCGGCATGGGATGGGGCAAACGGTACGAGGCTGGTGTGCATCCATAAGTCGGTGTCCCAGAACACCATTCCGGCGTAGGAATCAGACGAAAGTCCCCCTACGCCTAAGGCACCAGTGGTACCGTGAGCCTCAGGCCTTGTATTGGTAATAAGGTGGTGGAGCGAAGCTTGACTGGCGAGGGTTAAAAGGTCATCCTCGTGGAATATGATGTCTCCGTGGTAGCGGGACCATGCTTGGCGGTGAGCTTGGGAAGCGAGCCGGTACGGAATTAGCGCTGACTGACGAGCTAACTCAAAGTCAAAGTCATACGAATCATCTACGTCCACCGGGGCATACTTTGGGTCCAAGTCCGTGGTGGCGATACCGACAGTTTTGTGCCAGCGGGACAGTGATGATGGTTCTAGCACAAAATTGAAATACTGTTCCACCGCTGTATTGCTCATGGTATGCCTCGTACGAGTGGCACTAACGTCGCCCTGAACTCGCGAGAACACAGTACCAGAAACTTCGGGGACTCCTTCCGGTGAAAATATCATGTAAATATTGTTAGAACCTCTAATCCCGTACCGCTGTACGTCGCACCGCTGACTGGTAGTACTATCAAGTCGATCTACTACGTCTAAGTCTATTGGTTCATCGCCAATATTTGTAATATCTAACCGGACCAGGCCCGCGGTATAATAGTGTCTATTCGCGGTAACCTCGTACCGCACTCGCAACGTCTCTAGCCAAGTGAATTCCGTCACCACAATCCCTGTCTTAAAGCTCATGGTCTGCACGTAATCAGTGATATCACCATACTCATCCTGAGCTGGGTCAAGGGCGTACTGTTTACCACCATGCGTAGCACGAAGCTCAAGGGTAGTCCACTGTGGAATAGCAGCGATGATACTTTCATCGCTCTTTTCAACGAGTTCAGGGAAGTTATTGCTCGTGGTATTTGGCTGACGGTCATAGAACCCTGCGGCGAATGCTCCGGCGTACCTTTCATTGAATTGGGGCCATCCTTGGTACAATGAAGGGCCTTCTTCGCCTTGATCATATGTGAATCCTTGACCCAAATTAGGTATCCTTGCACCAATGAATCCATTTGCCACATACGGTTGATTCTGGAATTGGTTTCTGTGATGGAACTCAGCTGTGCCCACCAATTTTTTAGTTTTATCAAAGAAACAATTTTGTGAATGAGGTATGTTTACAAATAATAATTGATTTTGTGGATTATTAATTAATTTATAAATTGATTTCATTTGTGTTTTAATATCTTCAATTGTAATTGGTACAAATGGAGGTACTAAATCATCAATAATAATTGGATGAAGCGCTACTGGGAATGTCCAGAGTGCAAATAAGATTATTGCTAATACCATAAGTTTTGGAACAGATAACAACTTCACATCCCAAAGCATGTTATTTATATGATTTTAAGTTTTTGTACAAATGACCTTTAATTAGGAAATTTTAGTATTTTTATTTATTATAATTACCACAAAATTGACTAAATTAAGAATATGATAGATCACAAATAGAAAGTTTTAGATATTGAGATTTTGGATTGTGGAGAAATTTATGCGTGATTACTAGAGTAAAAAGGATGAGTAACATAAGATTAATCTGAAGTTATTGGGTGCAGTAAGTACAAGAATATTAGAGGGAGAGACACAAAGTGACCCAATTTAAAGTAACACAATTCAAAGTAACACAATTCAAAGTAACACAAATATAAAAAACACAAATAAGTAACATAGAGCTTAAACTAATACCCTAATTCATTTACATACTAATGTACATTACTATACAGCATCATTATCCTCCATTTTCATAATCCCCTGCAATACTTCTTTCATTCCTATAGGTTTTGGCGGTAATGGCCAAATTGTATCTTTACCCCCATTAGTTTCATCCAAATAACTCTTATTAATATATCTTTTAGTAATCTCTGAAACTTTTGGATCTAATTGACGGTTCTTGTACCGTTCAATTAGTTCACTTGCTTTTGTAACTTTATTTGTAAGATTAAATAGTCTATCCACAGAACTTTCGATATTTTCCAGAAATTTTTCAGTAACTTCATCTTTAATAGCTTCAACTTTCTTAATTAATTCTTCGTTAGCAACAGTTTCAAATGGTTTACCTTTACAATACATTTCTAATTGACCTTCTATATCCACTTTATTTATATCAGTCAAATCCTTATTGAGTTTATTCATATTCCTCTTGAACAAATCTTTCCATTGCTCCTTCTCTCGTTTAAGTTTAACTAATTGTTTTGTAAAATGTTTTATATTCTCTTTTGTAGTTAAATTTAATGGATTTGGTAGTACAATCTCTTTATTTGCAATTAATCCTTCTTCTTCTGTATCAGGCTTAGAATACCAACTGGTGGATATTGAACCATCCCTTAAATCTTGTAACACTTCTTCTTTTATAACTTTTGCAATATTCTTGATTGTTGGATCATCACCACTTTTGTGTTGTTCTTCTTGTTGAAGTTTCTTATTGATACACCAAATTAATAATTGTTTCATTCTATGAGGTTCAGGAAGTGATGTATCGAGCAATTTATAATAATCCTTCTCTGCTACATCATCATGGGGAAGTCCTAATAACCCATTACCTATAGACAGTATCCTTTTACCACGGTTATGATACGAAGCTCTTCTATCAATCTTCTTTTTTGGCTTAACTTCTAAGTCACTTTCTCCACCAGTTAAATCAATTTTGTGATGTGAAACTTGTTCGATGTACTCATCTGACAGTGGAGGCAGCTCCTTATACGTACCTTCGTACCGTGGTCGTATAGGAGACAGTAATTTCATACCTTTTGGTAAATTTAAATCGACTCTTCTACGTTTCTTAAAATCTACCGCATAAATATCATCAGATTCATCAGATAATCCTTCTAACGCTTGGTTTAGCTTCGATACTGGTGTCGAAACTTTTGCCAGTTTAGTCGATTTAGTGGTATTCTTACTACTTGTTCTGGTATAAAAGAATCCTTCATCTTCTTCTAGTGGCTCCTTATGTGTATCTGACTCCTGAGAAAAGATATCATCTAACCGATTTGAACGGCCAAAAAGAGTTTGGGAGATTTGTGAACTCCCTGGTGTGTTATTGGTGCCATTTGTACTACGTTTTGTTGTAGGTTTCTTAGTTTTAGCCCGAATTTGTTTCTTCTTTGGCGCCATTTAGGTTTGTTTATATTTATAATTTCGCGTTTTTCCACAAAAACATATCAAGTTATGTATGGTAAAAGATGTTCAAATTGTGGTAAATTTATATGGAATTTTATTGATCTGTATCAATTAATAATACAAGAATTACAAACACGTAAAGAAATAGTAAAAATTGATTTAAAAAAAGATTTACAAAATCATTTAAATTTAAAAAAACTCCCAATGGAGTTAAAAATTGATAAAATTGATTGGGAATTACTTAATTCAGATAAATCAACAAAAATTGGTTTACAAATAACAAATTATGGGATTGTATTAATCTATGAATTACAAAAAGATCTGATTCCTATCATTATTCAACAAGATTTGTCTGAAGGTATCGAAGAATTTTATTGGATTCCTCCTGTATTAGATAATTTATCTGAAGGATCTTATAAGAATACAAAACAATTATTAATTTACACAAAGAATTGGTTACAAGTAAAATTGTATTCATTAGATGTTGTACATGTGTTATTTAAGTTAAATAAACCCATTTCACAAAAACCCATTTTACAAAAACCTATATCACAAAAACCTATATCACAAAAACCAATTATACAAAATTCAATTTCAAGTTTACAAAATTCAAATATTTGGTCTCTAATATTGGATAGTAGGTCTCCTGACATAACTGATGAAATGCCCGTGGTATACCATTTCTATAATCAAGGGTCTATTAGTAGTCTTCTTTATCGGTTTAAACTTCCTGTGACTTTATTATCTCATGATTTCTCCATGTTTTGGACTGAATCAGGTAAATGGTTAGTTTATTTCAATTGTGTTGATCCTTTATTTGGATTCAAGTTACAAGTATTTAATTCCTTGGCAGTTAACCAAAAACAGTTTAATCTGGAACTTATACCAATAGGTGATCCTATAATTAATATTAATTGGCTTACAAATGGGATTGAATCTGGTCTGTTTGCAAATCAAAATTACGTGATTACTGATATAAGTATAGACCCTTTAAGTGATTATTTATTTGTCGTATCAATGGTAGATGAAGATATCGAGATCCTTACTGTTTCGATAAAGGATTTCAGAATAATTAGTAAAGAAATCGTATCCCTCGAACATGTAAGCTCTTGGAGACAATCTTTTGATGGTAAATCACTCAAGTACGTCAAGGGATACCAGAAGAAGGAACCATTGGTTTTGAAAAAGGCATTTACCATGAAACAAGGTAAAAATTTTAAGTTAATTGTACAATTTGAAGATTCAGTATTAGTAAACCAAGTACTATTTAATGATGAAAATTCCACCAAACTGGTAGCATTCAAACCACTCGATTATATTGTCACAGAAAAGATTATTTCGGTTGAAATACAAACTAATTTAATTATTATTACAAATACTCATATTTTATTATATGATAAAAATATTTCAGTAATTTATCAAGGAAATGATTGTGAATTAAATCACAAAAATATTATTGCATTCCAAAATGATCAATGGTCAATTATAAATCCACAAAAACGTCCTTTAAACACAAGTTTTACAGAGAATGATACGTTTTTTAATCGGAAAAAAAGCGTTTATTAATATTTACAGGATTCATAAAGTTTAAGAAGATTTCTTTTTTGGAGCACCTTTGTTCCTCTTCTTTCTATCTTGGACCATCTTCAATCTAGTTTCTTCTCTTGGATCAACAAGTTTAAGTTCTGGGAACCATTGTTTAAAATCTTTAAATGTTGGAACTGCATCATTGTCTCCATAATAACTGGCTATTTCTGGTCCTTTTAAAGGGGCACGGAGAATCTTGGAACCGTTACGAACCCTATTTGGATTCCATACTTCACCAAAGATCTTAGCTGAAAGTTGTTTGACCTGTTGGAGTCTTGATGGTGGAGGAAGTTTCATTGGAAAAAGTTTTTCGCACTGAGAAATTATGTACTTTGTTTACAAAGTAATTAACATAAAGAAAGTTTGGAAAGAAAGTTTGTAAACTTTCTTGTGGGTTTGTAAAGGTGTAGGTTTGTAAATCGTTTTACAAACCCACTTACAAAACCAAAAGTTTACAAGATCCAACTTTACATAAAACCAAAATCACTAAAACAATTTCTTTACAAAATCACTAAAGTGAGGTATTTCAAATTTGCACGTCAAAAAACAGATTACGAAGTTACGATTAATGTATATTACATCTTAAACCCTTTGAAACCAATGGTAAGTCCCTCTTGAACAACTGTAGCAACCTTAGTTCCTTTCTTATTATAGTAAAATCCACGAATTAACGTTCTATTATTATTAATTCTACGGGCCTGATAGTTAAATGTTAACCAATTTTTAACATCAAAATCGTCTTCATGAAAGTATAAATGATGATCCAAAGACATTGCGTTATAATGAAAGATATGTAACGCATTTAATGAAACATCCATCCAAGCTCTTGCATCTTTATCAGGATCCACCTCATCGGAATATTGAGTTGGATTCCATGGAGCATGAAGAATTCTAGCAAGTGTGGTTAATAAGAATGAATCACTAAGACCACCTAATGCAACATATTTATATTTTTCATCCACAAACAGACCTTCAATGCCACTCCAAACATTTACCCAACGATCTGATGGTGATTGTGAAGCTTCTTGTGATACAAGACTTGAATCTAAAAATTCATCACTATATGCATTCTTAACATATTCTGTATGTATAAGTGTATGAAGTGAATCTGGATCTTTATATTGATAATGTAAACTTTCAGGAGGTTTTTCAAATCCAATGATACTTTCCAGTGGCTTAGGTCTTAAAGTCATTAAAGCAATAAATTTCACTTTATGATGTTGAACCGCTTTAATACTTAGTTTAAGCACATCCGTTTCACTTATTTTTGTAACTAAATACTCCATGGGGACATCATTCTTACCTGGTGCAATAAAATATGAATGAAATGATAATGGTATATAATTTTGTGGAGAACTTTCAATTCCCACTAATATAGTTTGGGCAATTGTATTACCTCCATATACACCTCTAGCTGCTGGTAATGGGAGCATTAGAGGCCGAGCTCCTTTATAATGACCATCTTTGATCTTTATTACTCTAAATGTGTCTTCAATGTTCATGGTAATTTTGTGGAGAAATGAGTGTGATTTTTAAGGTTTTTTTTTGGGAAGAAATATTCCTTTTTATTTGTGTAATCGTGCACAAAAATGATAAAAATACAAATCCTATAAGATAGTAATATCATCATACAACAACTTAGATACAACTGGATAAACATACTTAAATATAACCACTTCAACTCCATACATGACGAGTTTCACGAATTGTAGTTCAATACTTCATTGACTTTGAGACCAACCAGCTTATCACTATATATTCTCTTCCACTTCTGGTAATCCAAGAAGCTTCCTTTGTTTGTTAGTCAACGGAATATCCTTACAAGCATCCCTTTTAAGTAATCTAGTTATACTAATACAAACACGTAATAAAACAATTACTTTTAGTATCATTAAATTTGTTTTCATAATCTTCTCCAAGAACATTGTACAGAGTATTATCAACACACACTTCAATATCATCTTCAATTCAGCTGCTTTGTTTGGTTGTCTTCTCAATGCTTGTTCCATCATTGGATTAACCCAGTCACCAACAGGTACTTTTGGAATCGATGCCGCAATACCAGATGGGACTTTTTGGGATGCAACTTTTGGAGGGAGAAATTCATCAATACCAAATGAAGTACTTGAAGATGGTGGTTTGTAATAAACAGGAGAAGGAGCTGATTTTACAAATAGCTTTTGGTCTTTTAAATGTGAAACTTCAATTGGATGTGACATGTAGCGAGAATTTTTATCGCATTGAGATAGGTAATATGGGAAGTTATTGTAGCAATAAACACAGGTAGAGACACTTATATAGTTAACACCACAAATACAAGTAAAACACACATAATATTAAATCACAAATAGAACAGCAAATTACACATAACAATAAACCACAAATACAAGTAAATTACACATGACATTAAACCACAAATACAACAGCAAATTACACATAACAATAAACCACAAATACAAGTAAATTACAGATGACATTAAACCACAAATACAACAGCAAATTACACATAATATTAAACCACAAATACAAGTAAATTACATATAACATTGGATTAATTCATCATTACAAATCATCAAAACAACCTACAATTATTAACACAAAGTGTACATTATTCTATTCATATATCTACATAAGTCATTATGCTTCAGTTCCTTTAGCTTCTAACTCTTCTTTAGCTAATTCTTCTCTAGTTGGTGGAACCCAACTAGCACTCTTCCATGGAGCAATATTTTGTTTGTATAACACATCAACTTCTTCTAATGTTAATCCTTTAGTTTCACTAACAAAGAAATAAACGTAAAAGATACTGAATAAAAGACATCCACTAAACACAAAACCATAATAAAAGTGAATTTCAGAAGTAATGAATGGAGTAAAGAAAGAAATTAAGAAACCCCATAACCAATTTGCAGCAGTTGCAACAGCCATACCTTTTGATCTAATTCTTAATGGATAAGTTTCTGAGACAATACAGTAAACACCACCAGCCCAAGTACTAGCAAAGAAAAAGATGAATAAACAAGTAATAAAGATCATAGCATTACCAGTTGGTTTATCAGTTGGACCATCATAACCATCAATGTATAAGTTAACAGAACCTAAAACGGCATAAATGATGAAACAAATAAACATAGCAACAGAACCAACTAATAAACAAGTTCTTCTACCAAATCTTTCAATAGCATAAATACCTGGGAAGGTGGAAATAAAGTTAACAGCACCCAAGATGATAGAAGTTTGGAATGAATCTTCTAAACCAACAGCTTTGAAGATGGTGGTACCATAGTAAAAGAAATAGTTATTACCAGTTAATTGTTGAAGGGATTGTAACATAATACCCATAACAAGTCTTTGGAAGATCTTTGGTTTACCGGTAAGAAGTTCTTTCCATGAAGCATTACCAGCGAGTTTTTCTTTATCTATACCGGCTTGAATTAAGATAACCTCAGCTTCAACACTTGGATGTTCAGGACTAAGTTTATTAGCTCTTGCAATTGATCTTCTAGCATCTTCAATTCTTTCTTTTTCAACCAAGTATCTTGGAGATTCTGGCATTGAAACCATACCCACGAAAAGGAAAATAGCCCATGCGAAACAGAGACCTAATGGGATTCTCCATTGTCTTGAATCATCATAAGTTTTAGTTCCGTAAGTGGTACAGTAACCAATAAAGATACCAAGAGTGATAAATAATTGGAAACAACAGACTAAAGTACCTCTAAAAGCCTTTGGTGAGGTTTCACTAATCATCATTGGACTGACAACACTTACAGTTCCAACAGCAAGTCCTGTAATTAATCTACCAATAAAGTATTGGTACCATTTATCTTGTGATGCAATTTGAATGATAATACCTACAACGTAAATTACCATTGCAATCATTAAACCAATTCTTCTACCGTACATATCAGCAGTTTTACTAAGGAAGATACCACCAACGGCACATCCAATATTGAAAATGGAGATAATTAAACCCATTCTAACGTTTGATAAATAGTATTCACCTGATCCATTTAATTGACCAAACCTTTGTTTGAAGTCACCCATATTAACGAAACCGGAAATGGTACCAGTATCGAAACCGAAAACGAAACCACCAAATGCAACTAATAAACAGAAGAATGAGATGGATAAGTATTCTTTGAAATGCTTTTCGGGCATTTCTGGTAATTGTAAGTCATCGACTTTTTCGAATTTATGTTCCAAGATGGAAGCACTATCGACAGGAGTTTGAGCTCCACTACCTAAAGGTTCTTGTGGAGGTGTATTAATATTTTCACTAGACATTGTTAGTGAAGAAAGAAAAAAAACTTGGGATAATTGTCAGTATTTATACTTCGGAACAATTAAAATTTTTTATTATATGATCGTCACTGGACGGATTAATTTTTTTTTCATACTGTTATGGACACTATATGCAGTTTCTCCGAGAGTGGTCCCTCAACATCAGTTGATTAATATGGAGGTGAGAGCTTAAGAGGATAAAATTAGATACATAGGACAGATTGTATGATAAAAGTAGTTGAAGGGAATGAAAAGAGAGGATCTTAATATTAGCTGAATAAACCTATGTTTTATTATGAAATTTTTGTTATGATATGAAATATAGCAGAGAAATTATTTTCCGAATTGAGGTATTTTTCCAGCGACATCCGGTATATTAACTTTTTAAATGACGAAACTGGAGGGTACGGTGTGCATATAATTTGGGGAAACAATAGTTGCCCGGAAAAATTGCTCCACATCATCTTATGATTCGTCCAAAATGATACAAAAGTTATTCCGATGTTTCCCAGAGCAAATCTCGTGCTTTTTAAACGTTAAAGGTTTAATTTTACCATTCCAATCAAATAACCAATATGCTAATTTACTTGATTCATGGTAATGAGTTTGTTCAAATCCTAAACTACTCAAGATATCCTTAAATAAATTTTTATCACAATACCTTGAATTTGATACACAAGGTAGTGGCAATACCATGAAAAGTTTTGCAGTTTTATGAGCCATTACTGGGGCACAGTTTGCTGGGGCAATTGGGGACGTGGGGCCATTCAATTGGTGGACTGACGAGCGTGGGGCGGTCAGATTATCACACGATAAATTTTTCCGTTGTGATTGAGGAATGACGTCTGTATGCAGTACAGTGGATGATTTTGAAAAATTGTCAGATGTTATTCCGGTTAATTCAGGAGGTCGGAGAAATTTTGTAATTCGTTTTAACATTTCACCACGCTGAATTGGGGTTGGTACAAAATTAAGTACTAAACTGCAGGAAATTAAATCAAATTTCTCCAGATCTTGGGGTATCGGTAAATCCATAAAATCCTTTTGTATAATTAGTGGATGTTGGCTATGAAGGTCAATTTTAGTAATTGAACTAAATAATTTACTTGTAGAAATATGATTATATGGGCTTAAACAACCAATTTCTAAAGCAGTTCTCGTGGTATATTTACCATCATTAGTACCATAAATTGGTCGTAACCACTCTACTAATTTCTTTGATGAATCGCTACCACGCAGAGCACTTTGGCCCTGAGATGAAGCAATTTGGTACGTTTCAAGTCCACCACTTCGGTCTATTTCTGCGTCGATCAGGCCTATCATTCGTAGGAGATCAGAAGTCAGTAGTCCATCGAGGTGGAACGTAGTATATACCGTACCATCGTCGTATTTAGCGTACGATGATGACGTAGAATAGTTTGGCCCTAATTTAGCTATTATTGCTGCTTTAGCCTTTTGTAGTACATGAAAACGACGGATAAGCTTTCTTGTGTGTTGAGGTTTTAAAGACTTTGGCTTCTTAACGATGGAAATCTTACGGCGAAGTTTAACCATATCGTATCGGCAATGGACGCGGTTAATTAGGTTATATTGAGATGAATGCGAAGTTTCTTACCACTGATTACCACTAAGTTCGTTGCGGATTCTCCCTAATTGGTAGCGGATTAGTTTCGCGATGCGAATTTTTCCTCATCTCATCATGAAAGTATCTGCTGACAACTTAAATTGGACGCCAGTCGATATTCCCGATAACTTAGACAGCTACGAAGGGTTGTACGGGTTGGAGGAGATTGACGGTGTGGATGTGAAGATTGTTAATGGGAGAGCTGAGTTTACTGTGAAATCAGATCAACAAGTTAGCCGCCACGAACTGGAACAGGACGATGAACAGGACGAAGAACAGGACGAAGACAATTCGGAAGAGTTCACGGGGTTCAGTGACGATGAACCAGAGGAGGACGCAGATGCCAAACCTGTCAAACCAGCCAAGCCGGCCAAATCTGCTAAACCAGCCAAAAGTGCTAAATCTTCTGAGAAACCAGAAGCGCTTACGGCAAATACATTTACCGCCGTGTCGCTTCCTACTGATGTTAATCTCCCTAAATGGACGTGTGATCTCAGTAACTACGCCCTTGCCGGTCTTAACGCCCTTGGGTTTTCGTCTCCAACGCCAATTCAAAAACAATCGATCCCCTTAGCCTTAGAAGGTAAAGATGTCATCGGTAAAGCTACAACTGGTAGCGGTAAAACTTTAGCGTATGGACTTCCTATCTTAGAGAGAGTTAGCGCCATACGTGGTAATAGTACCGAGAAATCAAATAGTGTAGTGGCGGTTATATTTGTTCCTACGAGAGAACTCGCACATCAAGTAGTTGATCATCTTACCGCCATATCCAAATATTTCCCGCTACCACCTAACGCTATAGTTAGTGTAACTGGGGGTCTTAGTATTCAAAAGCAAGAAAGACAATTAGCTGTAGGTCCAAGTATCGTGGTAGCTACCCCGGGAAGGGCATTAGAATTAGTGGAAAAACATGAGAAATTAGCGGTGTCGCTTGGATCTGCTGAAATAGTAGTACTAGACGAAGCCGATAGACTCTTACAGGACGGACATTTCGAAGAATTTGAACGAATTATATCGATTATGACCAAGAATAGACCTAAAACTCCCAAAGATAAGTTAACCGACACTGATACTGAATTAACCGCTACTAAAATGGCATGGAGATGGCAAACTTTAGTATTCTCCGCTACGTTTTCCACTGAGTTATTCGCTAAGCTTTCATCACGTCGTCGTACTAATGCGGTACCGAATGATGAACTCGTGCAATTACTTCATAAGAAACTTCAATTCCGTTCTAAACCATTATTAGTCGATGCTAACCCTACCACGACCGTTAGTACGACGGTTACGGAAGCGCTAGTGGAATGTGGTCCTACAGAGAGAGATCTTTACCTTTACTACTTTTTATTGGTATACAAAGGTAGCACGTTAGTATTCGCTAATTCTATTGATTCAGTACGGAGACTCGTACCATTTCTTAACAACTTAGGGATCCCAGCGTTTGCTATTCATTCATCAATGGCGCAAAAAGCACGTCTTAGGTCGTTAGAAAGATTTAGAGCCGCCACGGGGGAGACTAAAGTACTTGTAGCGTCAGATGTTGCAGCTAGAGGTCTTGATATACCAGCAATTGATCATGTAGCGCATTATCATTTACCACGGACTGCCGACGTATACGTTCATCGTAGTGGTAGAACAGGACGTGCTGGATCTGAAGGGGTATCGGTAATGTTTTGTTCACCACAAGAGGCTTCAGGTCCTTTGAAGAAACTTCGTAAACTCGTGGTATCTGGTGCTAAGAATAAGTCAGGAAGATTTTCTGCCGACGTGAAGTTATTACCAATTGATGATGGATTAGTGACACAACTTAAGCCTAGAGTAAATATTGCGTCTAAATTAGCCGACTCAACAACCGCTGCATCATCTACTAATAAAGAGAATAACTGGGTTAAACAAGCGGCTGATGAATTAGGAATTGATTTAGACGACATTGATGATTTTGAAGATGATATGATTAAGCGACAAAGGAAACGTACCGAATATAAAACGTTAGATTCTGATGATTCTAAGGCGATGCGGTACGAATTAAAGCAATTATTAGCGCAACCATTACGGAAACTTAACCGTAGAAGTTATTTAACTAGTGGACTTGAGAATCTCGCCCATATTATGGCGACAGGACAGGGACATAGTGAGATCATAGGGCGTAATGTGGTGCAAGCGTTAGATGAACTCAAACCGAAACAGAAGCAGAATGGCAAGGAAAAGGAGCTGAAAGACACTAAAAAGAGGCTGAAGAATGAAGGCAATGGCCAAAAGAGGCAAAAACCTGATCAAAAGGGGCAAAAGCCTCAAAAGAGCCAGAAACCTGATCACAAGGGGCAAAAGCCTAACCAAAAGAGGCAGAAGCCTAACCAAAAGAGGCAAAAGTGATCAGAGGCAAAGAGATCAAAAGAACCTAAATAGAAGCATACGAATTAATAAACGCAAACGTATAATTATGCATATTTTTATGCATCTATAAAATTATGCATATGCATAGAAACTTCTATTGCATTAAATAAAATCATCTGAATCATCATCATAATATTCATCTTCATCTGATTCATCAGCTAACTGCTCAAAATTAACCTTGTACCTCAACATAGCACCAACACCACCAAATCCTTGACAAAATTGTGCTCCTTCACTTGACCTATCAGTGACAAATTCTAAAGTTGCCCCATAGTTTTTATAGTTCTCTGCTAACCATTCTAAGAATGATTCCTCTTTAACAATCTCCATCTCGGCCCCAGTGGCTTTGTCATTCATGTAAGATTTATCGGGTAAATCAGGATTAGCGTGCACAACAACTTCATTTCCTTCGCTGTTCTTCAACGTATACCTGATAATATTTAAGTTTTCGTAAACAATAACGATTTCACAAGCACCTAAATCCAATGCCTTTAAAGTATCTTCAATACCGTAGCAAAATTTCCCGGTATCTTGAGATATTTGGTCGAAATAATCGTTTAAAAGCTTCTTTTCTTGCACAAATTTAACATTTGAAAGAGTTTCTGCTGATAATTCAATGGCTTGATTGAATCCATTCTCTCCCCCGTAACTGATATCAACAATCTTGATGACTTTTGCTTGTAATCTGTTGTCGAATAAGTCAGATTTTGATAATTCAGTTTTGAAATCGGCACTACCAGCTAAAATTAATCCTTTGACGTTAACCTTGTCGTTTGTGATAAAATTTTGTACGGCGACTTCTGCAACTTTCCTGACGTAATTATGTCTCTTTTCCTCTCTTAATCTACTAAAACGAACTGCTGATTGACCACCTCTACCGTGCTTTTTTGGCAAATCAACCGTAAATTTATGTAAAATCTCTCTGGTATTACCGGTAACGGCCCCAAATAATGCACCATTACCGTCCATAATGATAAACCCGAATCTATCGTCATCTTCCAACAATTCGCTCAACGCTTCCACGTGAAATTTGTTATCACAGAGGTATAAACTTGTGTTAATTGGCTTAAAAGGTTCGAAATCGATATTTAACTTCTTCTCTTTCCCTTCATCAGTGATCACTTCACCACAGTAAATGACGAGCCCGTTCTTTGGCACCGAATTGTACAATTTCAACTTTTGTTGAGTCGATGTAATGGCTGATAACACCGATAATCTGTTGACTCTTGATTTAATATTGGATGCGGTACCGTACTCTTCAGTCAATAGCTTTTGAGTGAGAGGAATTTGACCCTTTGGTGGGATTATTAGCGAGATCATCGACGTACCATTACCACGGGCTTGTGATAATGCTTTAATAAGCTTTTTGACTTTCCAAATTTCAATGTTAGCTTGTGGGTCAGACATTGTTGAAAAATTTTCAGGAGTCGCGATGAACAAGTAGCGAGGGAGTTACCGCCATTCACCGCTAAGTTGTACTCGCACCGTCGCACCTCCCGTCTCTACTGTCCCCGTCTCGCACCTACCGTCTCGCACCGTCTCCCTCCCTACTGTCTCGCACTGTCTTCTCATTGCCCCTTCGCGTTTCGGCAATTCAGGATGTCACAACAAACAAATCAATTCAACAATCCCATGGACCAGGACCCGCCTAAACGCCCTGAAGACCTCCCTGAGTACGAGTCATCAGACTCCGACGTAGAACTCGTTATGAAACCAAAATCTACCTCCAGAAAGCCCGGTAATAGCGCTTTTAGACAACAGAGATTAAAAGCTTATTCCCCTGTATTTACCGCTAAAACTGTTATACCAATCTTACTCGTAGTGGCGGTAATCTTCGTACCACTTGGTGCAGCTATGTGGCTTGCTTCCCATAGAATTCAAGATATCGCCATCAACTACGCTCACTGTGAAGAATTAGCCAATCATAACTCCTGGTCTGCTATCCCAGAGAAATACTACCAATATCACTTAAATTCAAACAATTACCTTCGCCCTCAGTGGAAGCTATCAACTGACGAATCCCAGCCATTCGATGATGAGAGATTGGTGTGTGAAATTCAATTTAACATAGCAAATGATATTAAAGGACCCATTTATCTTTTCTACCGGTTAGAGAAATTCTATGCAAACCACAGACGGTATGTAAAATCATTCAGTGAAGATCAAATTACTGGTAAAGTAGCTAGTGTGCACGACATTAAAGATACCGTAGGACAAAATTGTGAACCAATGAGTACAAATCATGAAGGTAAAATTATCTACCCATGTGGATTAATTGCTAATAGTATGTTTAATGATACATTTAGTTCTACTTTAACTGGTGTTAATGGTACTATAGATGATTATACTATGACAAATAAAGGAATTGCTTGGAGTGCCGATAAGAATAGATTTAAAAAGACTAAATATAGCCCAAATGATGTTGTACCACCTCCAAATTGGTATAAAAAATTTCCAAATGGGTATAATGAATCTAATATGCCAGATATTAATACTTGGGAAGAATTCCAAAATTGGATGCACCCTGCAGGTTTACCAACATTTAATCGTTTAGTGCTTAGAAATGATAATGATCAACTTAATTCAGGTACTTACCAAATATCTATAGGTTTACACTTTCCTGTATTACCATTCAATGGTGGTAAGTATATTTACTTATCACAAAGATCTGTAATGGGTGGTAAGAATGATTTCTTTGGTATATCCTGGATGGTTGGTGGTGGAGTTTGCTTTTTGTTGGCGATTTTTTTGCTTACGATTAATGCTTTAAAGCCTAGAAAATCAGGTGATACAAGTTTATTGAGTTGGAATAGAGAATAGGTAGTCAATATATGGATAATGTAAGAGTATGGATTGTAAGAAATATGGATTGTATATGAGCTATGGCCTGTATATGGATTGTATATGACCTGTGAATTATGGCCTGTGAATTATGGCCTGTATATTATGGCATGAATATGAACCTGTATATGCCCTGTATATTATGATGTGGAGTATGAAGCCATTCGACTCTATGGTCCATAAAGAGAGTGTCAGTAAATAAATGTGTACAGTATCGGAGTACGGTGCTGGATATTCCATTGACGTCTATGGTGTGTATAAGTCACGGAATACGGTCTTTACCCACTGCGTCTTACCGAACACGGAGCATCTACGGGCATTACCAAACTACCACATGCATCAGTGCAACAAATGGTTCGAGTTCTGACTGTACTAAGGCGTATAGGATCAGTAAGCACAGCCGGGGTAAAGAAGTAACCAATGTACAGTACCCAAAACCGTTAAATATTTACCATAGTATCATCTTTTTCCTGTATATAATCCAGAATTTATTTATATAATTAAGAAAATTTCGACAATTTTCCTGTATATACCCTTTCAATTTGTCAGCTTTTTAAGGATATTTTAAGCAATTTTACCTCGGCATTTAATTTACTACCGACCGTTACCAGTTATAACGGTTTATTGTTCCACCTACAACTTTTTTAATGGTTTCATCAAAGACATTTATCGTTAACAAATCACCAGTTGCTGGTATGAACATGGATCTTAATGATCCAAATTCAACCTTCAAAGTCATCAATACTGAACAATCACCAAAAGATGGTGAAGTGTTAGTTAAACCACTTTACCTCTCCAATGATCCAAGTCAAAGAGCTTGGATTCAAAAAGGTCTTAACCCAGAAGCTATGTACACTGACCCAATCAAAGAAGGTGAAGTCATGGGTGCACTCGCTATTGCCCAAGTTATTGAAAGTAAAGTTTCAGATTACCAACCAGGTGATATCGTTTCATGTTTCTGTGGGTGGTCAGAGTATAGGGCCATCCCAAAGGAAAGAATTTATAACAAAATCCCCAACATCGGGTTACCATTAACTGCATTTTTAGATTTTGCTGGTTTAACTGGTATGACCGCTTACTTTGGTATTACAGATGTTCATCAAGTCAAGCCTACTGATGTTATTGTTATATCTGGTGCTGCTGGTGCTACTGGTTCTGTTGTGGTGCAAATTGCTAAGCACGTTATTGGCTGTAAGAAAGTCATCGGTATCGCTGGTGGTGATGCTAAGTGTGATTATGTTAAGTCTCTTGGTGCTGACGAGTGTGTCGATTACAAGGACCCAAATTTCATGGCTAGTATGAAACAAGCTTTAGGTGATGATAAGAACTGTGACGTATACTTTGACGGAGTTGGTGGTAGTATATTAGAACAAATGATGATCTTAACTAAGAGACATGGTACTATTATTGCTTGTGGTTCAATTTCTGGTTATAATACAAGAGAAACTGCCATTCATTCTTGGGGGTTAATTACTACCAGAAGGTTGACTGTTAAAGGTTTCATTGCCGTTGATTTCTTCCCAAGAGCTGCTGAAGCGGTGCAAAAACTTATCGGGTTCTACCAACAGGGTAAAATTAAGTCCAGCGAAGATTCTATCACGTTGGTTGATATCTCCGGTAACTTCGAAAAAATTCCTTCCGTTTTCAACATGTTCTTCAACGGAGAGAAGAAGAACGGTAAATTGATTACCAAACTTGGTGAACCTTCTGCAAAGTTATAGTGAATGCACACCTTATCTTTTCCGCCTTATTCTCGCCCTATCATCTTCGCACCATCGCCGTATCTCTCGCTATCTCTCGCCATCGCAGTTAATCATTCGCGTTTTGTGTTTACATTTCTACATGGCTTCCAAACAGCTTACCCTAGAGAAATACCGTGAACTGGACCTGTTGGAGGGCGATATCGACTTAGACGAATTGTCCTACTCGAAGTTCTCCCACGTCTCCGGTGGTAGCACCTCTTCGTTCCTCCTGAGAGTTCAAAAATTGCTGGACTCAACTGAAATGCCTCAGCCGCCAATTCATCATAGCCCTGAAAATCAGCTCCCAGTGCTATCTGTCGCTACATCCCGGTCCAATACTGACTCCAGCCCGTCTAAACCCTTTTCCATGTACCCTATTGAAGAGACCCTGGAACACGATGAGAATTCTCCGTTCTTTAGCAGACCATTAGCGGTATCTAAGACAAGAACAAAGCAGAAACCAGTACAATTACCTCCATCTGTCGACGTAGAGGCAACCCCCAAGCATAAACACCGAAATCCGTCTGTTAAAGTGTCATTAACTCCCGCCCAAAGAATGGAGAAAAAACCTGGGTTACGACTGAAAAACGCCCTAGAGAATTTCCTGTTTCAGGAAATGGTCGGTAGAGGTGCATTTGCTACCGTATACCGTGGTGTGAACCTTAAGACCAATCAAGTGGTCGCTATAAAACAAATCCTTCTCGATAAAGATCAAGATGTTCAAGGTTTAATGGGTGAAATCGATTTATTAAAGATCTTAAAGCATCAGAATATCGTTAAATACCATGGGTTCGTCAAGACCTCTACTTCATTGAACGTGTTCCTTGAATTCTGTGCTGGTGGATCCCTAAGGCAGCTTTACCGTAAGCTAAATTGCGGCCTTAGTGAACCTACAATCATCAAATACGTTCACCAGATATTAAATGGATTGAACTACTTACACGAGCAAGGGGTGGTACATCGTGATGTGAAAGCCGCTAACGTTCTTATTACTGAGACTGGTGATATTAAATTAGCTGATTTCGGAGTTGCTACAAAAGTAACCTCTCAGCATCAATCGGTAGTTGGAACTCCAAACTGGATGGCTCCCGAAACCGTACTAGGAGGTGAAGGTCTTTGTACTGCATCCGATATATGGTCATTAGGTGCTACAATTATTGAACTATTTACCACAAATCCTCCATATCATGATTTAAACCCTATGGCAACGTTACATGCAATTGGAACCGATGATCATCCTCCACTTCCCAAGAGCATATCTTCTTTTGCTAAAGATTTCTTACTCGAATGCTTCCAAAAACAACCAAGCCTTAGAAGTAATGCTAAACGATTACTTAAACATAAATGGTTGAATCAACCAGCAACAAAAGATCGTAAACCCAGTCGTATAGAATCGATTCTGAGCCTTCAGGTTAAGTCAATTAATAGTTATAGTGAGAACGTTGAAGAAAATTGGGAGCTGGACTTCCAGGTTAAAGATCCCAAGATATTTAGTCCTAGCATGATTCACATAAACCAACAAGAGGTACTTATGACCCCACTTAATAAAAAGGAAGTATTAACTAAGTTTACAGAATCAAATAATGAAAGCATAATAGATAATGAAGACAACTTCGATGATAAGTTTGTCATAACCAATAATGACCTTGATGATGAAGATGATCCATTCTTGGATATTGAACTTGATAATTTCGATACTAACGAATTAGAAATTCAGAGTAAAATGGAATTCCTTGTAACAAAATTCAGTAATCGTGTGGATATATGCCAGACTGGCAATGATGAAATTGCTAAGTCGTTGGTTAAAATAATGGGTAAAATATCTCATTTAGTAAAGAAATACCCAATTCTGCATGATATTTTGATCAGAGATCACGGAATTTTATCAATATTTGAGCTTCTTGAGAATGTGGATGAATTACCTGACTTACCAAAGCTTTGGTACTATTCATTATCAACATTAAACGGGATATTCGAAAAGAATATCAGCCAATTTGAAAATTTCTGCTTACTAGGAGGTATACCCATTATAACTCAATTCAGAGCTTCCAAGTATGATATAGCGATTAAACAACAACTTACAAGGTTTATCAGACTTTTCTTACAATCCGATAAAGCTATGTCAATGTTTATTTCAAGTGGTGGGTTAAGGGTTTTGAGTAAATTAGCTGAAGAAGATTTCGAAGATAATCCACAATTCCCTATCACCTCCATTGACTGCTTACATCATATTTTAACTAACGATTTCCTTAGTTCGAAATCTGACTTGTGCAGAAAATTATCACATTATGGAGTAATCTTTTGGTTCATTGTATTATTATCACGACTCGTAAGAGATCATCAATACCCTGACACAATAGACAAAGTAGTTGACATTCTTAAATTTTTTGGACAATCAGAGGTCAAAGTTAGAAATAATATTTCCAGTAGTGATTTATTCAAATTATTAATAAAAATTTACCCCAGTTTGAATGACAATCATAAATTAATAATCCTTAAGTTTATAAAATCGATGTCATGTATCGTGGAAATTTTAAAACATTTACAGCAGGCTGATGTTTTAGATTTCTTAGTGATGTTGCTTAAAGAACATACACCATCAACAGATCATTATAAGGAGTATACAAACATTGTTTGTCCTATTCTTTACAATTACTGCTACTTGAACCATACGAGAGAATCACAACTTATACGACTTGGAGCGTTACCGTATTTGAAGGAACTTTCAATGATTAATTTACCATTTCGACAATTCGTATTGCCATTAATGTGTGAACTCGTATACTGTGACAAATTTGTTCAACATAGTTTAGTTAAACATAACATTCTTGATGTTTACCTCAACTTATTAATGGACCCATATTGGCAAGCAAATGCATTGGACTCAATACTTGGTTGGTACAAGAATAATACGAACTTACCATTAACATCATCTACTGCTGTTGCATGTTTAACAGCTGGATTTGCGTTGAATAAAGTGTCTAATTTAGAGAGTGCATTAGATAATTACCATAAACTAGTTACTTTGAACAAAAATGTCTGTAAGGGCTTTGCAAATGAAGAAGTTATTGGTATGATTATGAGAAAACTACAAACAAATTTAAAAAATTCCGTGGTGCAATTAACTCTTTTAAGAATTTTGAAGCAACTATTATCTGCTGCAGATATCCCATTCGATAGACATGCATTAGAAACATTAGAATCAAGAAAAGCATCATTATTAGTTGACGAACTAGTACAGGAAATAATTGGTTAATGTCGTGCGTGGGTCAAACGTGAGTCGTGTCAATCATCTGTTCTCCATTAGAATTTTAAAATGTCGCACCTCGGGTTCTCCACATCATGCCTTATCCATCACCAAGAGTTGCACAGCTTGACGCATACATTTTAGACTCGGAGCTTATATCATTACTTAAGCAGTCACTCACATCGGTTTTCCAGCACCATACAAATAAGCAGTGGTCGTATGACCTGCACCCGGAACTCTGGGACCTTTTCCTTAACGTGGTAGTGTTCAGGCTCACAACATGGAAATCAGGTTCTTCGTACGGATTATCACTTCAAAATCTTCGTCTAGTTAATAGTAGGTCTGGTACCACTATTGGGTACTCCAAACGAATGATTCTTTTGGGGTTTATCGTGGGAGGATATCTTATATCTAAGATTGAATCATACTTGTACGCAGCTGAAGATAGGTTTAGTACTACCATATACGGAAAATTACGGTCATCCATTATACGTCATAAAGATTTAATACTTCAGAAGGTAACAAACACAGTGAGGGTCCTTAATTTACTCAATTTCACATTATTCCTTTTAAATGGGAAATTTCCTACATTAATACATCGAGTAGCAGGAATTAGTCTTACACCAATAGTAACCGATTTACTTAGATTCAATGGGGATAATGTTAATTTTGAGTTCCAAAATCGTCAATTAGTATGGAATGTTATGACTGAATTCTTAGTATTTATTCTTCCTTTATTACAATTAAAAAAGCTTAAGCATATGTCAAAGAAGTTATTGATGCCATATAAGAAACAAGAGCCAGAGAAGAACCCATATGCATCATTACCAGAATCACAATGTGCTATATGTCACTTCAAGAGAGATAATGCGGTAGCAGCAGGAGAAAAGAAAATGGCATCACTACCATGTACTGTTACCAATGCATATATAACAAATTGCGGACACATTTATTGTTATGTATGCATTGCTACCGCGTTCAATGCGTTTGAAGTATCTGATGGTAGTGAAAAGTGTATTAGATGCAATGAGAAACTACAATGGTTCAAGAAGTACGACGATATCGATGAAGATGCCATAATGGTAGACCTCGAGGAGGAGGAAGAGGAAGAAGAAGGAAAAGAGGAGCAAGAAGAGGAATACAGCGAAGAAGAAGAAGAAGAAGAAGAAGAAGAAGAAGAAGAAGAAGAGGAGGAGGAGGAGGAGGAGGAATACGACAATGAAAGCCTTTCACCATCAGAACTTGAAGAACTAAACTCAGATTTCTCCATTTAACTATCTAATTAAGTATCTTTAATATAATCTGTGCACCTTTATTACCCTTATCATCAGCTAATTGTTTCTTAATTTTCTTTAAGCTCTTTTTCAAGTCTTTCATCTCTTTTGCATTCAGAAGTTCTAAAACTTCGTAGATACTTAATACAATAAACGATCCTTGCCCAGTACACCAATCAGCTAAATTTGGCTCGATTTCCTTAAGAATTCTAACGGCGAATTCAACTCCAGTACCGCTAATTTTATCATTCTTAGTTGCAACTAATCTCTTCTTTTCCTGATCGAATTTAAACTCATTACCTTGGATGATTGACTTCAATAATCTGGAGATAAACTGTACTTTATTAATTAAATGATGATCTTCTAAGATATCACCTTTTATAACAGTTTCAACGATTTTATCGAGAAGTTTATGTCTTGAATCATCAACAGATTCTAAAGGAGTTAATAAGATTTCTCCAATGGTTTGAGCAGCTAAATTTGATGATAATATGTTAACAAACTTTTCTTCGTCGTCACAAATTTCTAATAAATTTTCATAAACTTGGGGTAATGCTTTTTCAACAAGCTCTGATCTTCTTTGTTGTTGAGGTTTCTTAGATGTCTTCTTATATGCTAAAGCTTCATATGCTAATAAATCTTTTTTAACTAATGGATTGAAGTATTTACCATCTAATCCTTTCAATAAGTATAATAAAGGTCTTCTACTGAATTTCCCTTTAATAACTTCGGGTAATAACTCGGTAGTGAATAATTCATTATCGAAATTCTTATGTAAAGAAACCGTATCATCAACGGTCATAAATAAGGTAATCAATACAAGGTTACCATACTCATTTTCGACTAATTCTTTACCGTGTTTCTTTAAAGATCTCATGATATTTCTTCTTTCTTTAGCATTAGCAATTGCAATCAAATTACATGCAACTTCACAACCTTCTTGAGTGTGAACTAATTCAGCAAATTGTTCACCGAGTAATTCTTCGAACTCTCTAATTCTACCGTCGAATTGATCTAAGTCAGAAATTAAAATTGAAACGTACTCTTTCATAGCTGCATGTAAGATTTGGAACCCAGTACTACCTTTTTCGACAGATGCGGTGATTGTACCACTTAAATTGGCTAAAATTAATTGTTTCTTTTCAGTACTTTCATTGACAATATCTAAAACTGTTTTACCCTTACCAGATTCTTTAAAAACAGCATATTCAGCCCCCCAAAATTCTCTAATCATTTGTTGTTTTTGTTCACTATTAGAGTATAAAACAAATAAATCTTCAACAACATAAGCACCTTCTTTATGCCTCATTAATTTACGTAATTTACCATGAAGTTCATCAACAATTAAAGCTCTTGAATCTTTAGATCCATAATGTAAAAGTTTGATAAGTAAGTATTTACCATAAGCACTAGTAGCTAATTGATAATAAGAACCTTTTAATGATTTAACGATAATATCTCTTCTTTCCTTCGAGGAGTATTTAACTAATGTTTGAACAACTCTAGAAGAATCATGTTTCATAACTAAATCAAAGATCACATCCTTGGATAATTCCCATATTTCATTACTTAATTTATCTCTAATTTCCTTTGGTGGTGTTGGTTTATTAACTCTTAACCTTTCCCATAAACTCTTGATTTGTTGAACTTGAATACCAGACTTTCTCTTAAGCTTACGTTCAGCAAGAAGTTTACGTTGCTCAGCACGTAGTTCTTTAGAGCTCTTCTTGTCTCCATTCTCTTTATCTTCACCTTCCTCTTCTTCTTCATCTAACTCATCTTCTTCTTGATCTAATTCATCTTCATCTAACTCATCTTTGTCTAATTCATCTTCCTCTTGGTCTAATTGGTCTTCGCTTTCACTCATTTCTTCTGCACCATCACTCTCACTATGACTAAGATCTGGGTCTAATCTTGCCCTCTTCTTTCCGTTGACTGACCCTTCAACGGACCTCTTTACACCTCTATTCTTAACTGCCATAATTGTGAAAAATTTTGAGATGCGCATCGCAATAATAACTAGATTAATAGACCCCAACACCAATAGTTAAAAAGTCAATTATGACTAGAGGTTCTTACAACCATGATATTATGATCTGACGGTGAATGATTAAAGCCATAAGGTAAAATCTGTAAATTGAAGTTTTAAAAAGTCCCCCACTTAATCCCCCACCAATGAGCGCACAGAAAATATTAAATATGCTCAAGATCAGACCAATTGCCACAGTAAATGCCATTAGAAGATTCAGCCAATCTGCGTTAAGACAACAAGTACAAGAAGTCACTTCACAGGAGCAATTCAAACAACTCATTGGCTCAGACAAAGTAGCCATTGTAGATTTTTACGCTACTTGGTGTGGCCCCTGTAAGGCAATTGAACCAGTAATGGAGAAACTTAGTGAAATGGCACCACAAGCGGAATTCTTACGGGTTGATGTAGACCAGCAGACCAAGATCGCTGAAGAATACGGGATCACCGCTATGCCTACGATTAAATTCTACAAAGATGCAGAACCTGTTGATACAGTAGTTGGCGCTAATTTACAAAAGATTGTTAATTTACTTAAAGAACACACTGGTGTTGATGTTATGAAGAAGTAGGAATATACGTTATGAAGTAGGAATATACGTTATGAAGTAGCCATGTACCGTAGTACTAAAGACGTAGTACCCTCTACCACAAATCATAGTACTATCAATCTACACCATCTATACCTCTCGCGCGCTCGGTGGCAATTTAAATTCAACTAACATGGTATGTAGTCTACCACCAATATTTTACCACTATACTAACAATTTAAGGGTCAAGCACCATCTGGAATGCCAGGAAATGGCCTTAATAAGAAAAAAGATGATAAAAAGAAGGATAAACCAAAGTATGAACCACCTGTGGAAGCAAAATTTGGTAAGAAAAGAAGAAAAGGTCCAGATACTGCCGTTAAATTACCAAGTGTTTACCCAAGTACAAGATGTAGATTAAAGTTGTTGAAACTAGAAAGGATCAAAGATCACCTTTTATTGGAAGAGGAGTACGTTACAAATCAAGAATCATTCCAACCAACTGAAGCAAAACAACAAGAAGAAAGAGATAATTTAGATGAATTAAGAGGATTCCCAATGAGTGTTGGAACATTAGAAGAAATTATTGATGACGATCATGCAATTGTATCATCCACAGCGGGAAGTGAATACTATGTATCGATTATGTCATTTGTTGATAAAGGATTACTTGAACCAGGATGTACTGTATTATTACATCATAAAAGCGTAGCAGTTGTTGGGGTATTGCAAGATGATGCCGATCCAATGGTATCAGTAATGAAATTAGATAAATCACCAACTGAAACGTATGCAGATATTGGAGGTTTAGAATCACAAATTCAAGAAATTAAAGAAGCAGTTGAATTACCATTAACACATCCAGAATTATATGAAGAAATGGGTATAAAACCACCAAAGGGGGTAATATTATATGGAGCACCAGGTACTGGTAAGACATTATTAGCAAAAGCAGTTGCTAATCAAACAAGTGCAACATTTTTAAGAATTGTTGGATCTGAATTAATTCAAAAATATTTAGGTGATGGACCAAGATTATGTAGACAAATATTTCAAGTTGCAGCAGATAATGCACCATCAATTGTATTTATTGATGAAATTGATGCAATTGGTACTAAAAGATATGAATCAAGTAGTGGAGGAGAAAGAGAAATTCAAAGAACGATGTTAGAATTATTAAATCAATTGGATGGATTTGATGATAGAGGAGATATTAAAGTTATTATGGCAACTAATAAAATTGAATCATTAGATCCTGCATTAATTAGACCTGGTAGAATTGATAGAAAGATTTTATTTGAAAATCCTGATGCAAATACAAAGAAAAAAATTTTATCAATTCATACATCAAAGATGAGTTTATCAAGTGATGTTAATTTAGATGAATTAGTTACGTCAAAAGATGATTTATCCGGTGCAGATATTAAAGCAATGTGTACAGAAGCTGGATTATTAGCATTAAGAGAAAGAAGAATGCAAGTCACGGCAGAAGATTTTAAACAAGCAAAAGAAAGGGTCTTGAAGAATAAAGTTGAGGAAAATCTTGAAGGATTATATTTATAATCTAATCATCCCTATTATTAAGTATTCTTAATATAAATAAAAATAAATTGATTATATCTAAGTATAATCTAATTGTTGCGATAACTTCATCATCTAGGTGACAAGTTTTCATAATCTCTTGAGTATCGATGATAATATAAACACAGAACATCAAAGCACCTAAACCTGAGTAAATTAAGTTACTCATCTTTGATGGGAAGAACATAAGGATAAAACCCCAACCAATTAAGAACCATAATCCCATACTCAAAGCACCTTGCCAACTTCTGAAGTCGTACTTTGTTTGAAAAGCAAATAAAGTTAATCCAATAAATATAACGAAAGTTAACCCAACAGCTTGTAAAACGATATCAGTTTTAACTAATGAACAAGATAAACCAATACCGTAACTCTCAAAAAGTGTAAAACATGAAAGGAGCACTAAATTAATAGGATAAGATCTTGCCTTGACATTAGTAGCAATTGCAAACCCAACTGATCCCACTAATGATACCCAGAACAACCACATGTTATTAAAACACCATAATTGCACTGAAGGACTTGTCTTAATAATAGTACCAACCACTAAAGTAGCAAGTAATTGTACGGATAAAAGGGCGTAAACTTTACGAATGAAAAGGTGACGAATAGACAATTCACAAGAAGCTACATCCACTGAGTATTTAAAATCATCAGGTAATTGTTGCTCTTGTGGTACAGCTTGTTCGTAAGGGGGAACTGCTTGATAACTCATATTGTGTGATAGACGAAATGAGGGAATGACTTAAATAGTTCACGTGAATCAGTCACGTGTACATTTTACCCCAATAATATACATTAACCTTATTTGACCCTGGCTGCGAAACCGGCAATAATTAGTCGGTTTCAACGGGATTATGAACCTTATACTCCAATCACTCTGGTGGTGTAACTTTTTTCATATCTCTCACTCTCATTACTACTGTATCTTTAAAAATTACTTGTTTTCTACATAATGGACATAATCCAACACCTCTTTTACCCCTTACTTGACCTCTAGCACTACTTGTTGATAAACTCTTTTGAATACACTCTAAGCAAAATATATGACCACAACTCGTAGCAGTTGCTTTCGTTACTTGATCAAAACAAATAGGACATTCAATATCACTTAGCTTTTTGGTTATCTTGTGATGAGGTTTGTTGATTAGTTCATTTGTACCTCTTTTAATCTCCAATAACATAACATCATCATCATCTCCTTCTATATTCACTATATCATCACCTTCAACATTCAGTATATCATCCCCTTCGACACTAACAATATCACTTAGCTCGCCACTCATTCTTGGTATGCGCGAATGGCTGGATAAATTCCACCTGGTCCCCTTTTTTTCTTTCGAAAACCTTTATGAAAACTGATCATAGTAATCCTTTAGCGGTTGTATTACCGTACCAATTCAATGGACCTGAAGATTATCCAACTGAAGTATTAGCTAATAGATTTCAAGCTTGGAGATACATAATTAAAGACATTGTTAGTTATTTAAAAGAGTACGCTTCCGTTCAAGAAGAAATTGTTAGACAGCAAATTAGATTACAACAAGCTGTTGGTATAAGTGCTAATTCAATTGCTGTTACAACTCCTAATGCTCATGGTCAACATCATAGCTCAAAAGATGTAGATGTTAATGAAATTAACCGGTATTTTTTACCAATTGGTAATGGTTCTATCCAAGATTTACCAACTGTTTTAACAAAATATCATCAACAAAATGTTACTTCAAGTTCAAAAACATTGAAGGAATTGAACTCGGTTATTATTCCAAAACTCGAGGAATTAAGAAAAGATTTGTTGATTAAAATTAAAGAAATTAAAAACTTACAAAATGACTTTAAAAATAATTTAGGTAAAGAAATTAGTGAAACAAAGAACTTATTAAGTCAATATTATCAAGCAGTTGAACTTTCTAATAAACTTGATCATTCAACTCATTCACATAACCAATTAGATTCAAGTGAACAATTTAAATTTGACCCATATTTAGTTAAAATTAAATTAGAAAGACAACTTAAAAAGCAACTACAAGAAGAGCACTATTTATATCAAGCATATGAAAATTTACAAGAAAGTGGTAGAAAATTAGAAAGTATTATCGTCATTGAAGTTCAAAATTATTTGAATAACTTTTTAAACCTGTTAGTTAATGAACATTCATCAATACCAAATTTTTTAGTACCAAATTTAACAAATGGATTTTTGAGTAAAGAATCAACTTTTGAATGGGATTCTTTTATCGCCAAACATTTACCATCACCATCAATTGCTGTTAGTGCAGTTGGTACATCAAATTCTTCAGTTAAAAATGGTACATTCATTGATTTATCATTCCATTCAAGAAAATTTAGTGATTTACTGATAAATAATTATAATTCTCCATTAAATGTTAGTGTAAGGGAAGGTTATTTAGAGAGAAGGAGTAAATTTTTAAAGAATTATTCAAAAGGTTGGTATGTTTTAACGTGTAATTTTATTCATGAATTTAAAACTTCTGATAGAAAGAAAGATCAAGCACCAATATTATCAATCCTGTTAGATAGTTGTCAAGTAAGTGATCATTCAAAGAATGATGGAAAACCTGGTGGTACTTATAAATTCATATTAACATCAAAACTGACGAATGGTTTAATGCATAGAAATCAAAATTGGGTTTTCAGATCAGATACTTATAAAGATATGATTGATTGGTATAATGATATTAAATCATTAACAAGTCTACCAACACCTGCTGCAAGAGCAAGATTTTTAAGTAAAAAATTGAATTTATCAACTGTTAACCCAAATTTAGTAAGGGTTCAAACAAAAATGTCAAGAACTTCAAGTATTTTATCAAATGGTACAAATGGTAAATCATTGAAGACTTATGATACAAATCAAACCAAGAAATCTGCTATTACAGAAAATAAATTAAGCTCAACATTTACGAATGAAAGTAAAGTTCAAAGTCCAAAATTAAATCATTTAATTAATAGTGACGGTACAATTATTACCCCAGTTGAATCTCATGATAGACAAAATAATCAAACTCCTTCGGGAGTCAAATCTTTTAATGAACTGTATTATTTACAACCTCAAACATCAAATCAACAATTCATTCCAACAACAAATATTCAACATCCAACTCCGCAACAACCACCAGCTCAACCAGTTCAACCTCAATCACAACCTCAATCACAACCTCAACAACCGATTGCTTTACCACCAAATTTCGTTAATTTTCAACAAGGTTATTATGTTAATTCAAATGGTCAACAAGTTCAACAGTTTTATGATCCGATTCAACAGCAGTATTATACTATAACTCAACAACCAAATCAAGGACCACAACCTCAATATTTCCCTGCTTCTCCACAACCTCAATATAGGGCATCACCACCACCAAACGGATACTTTTTTATTCAACCAGGTCAACAGGCCCCATCAGAATATAATTTTGGAGGCAATTTGCCATATCCAACAGAGCATCATAATCAAATACCGCATCCACATGAAGAAACACAAGAGAAACCACAGGAGAATAGTACAAACAATGGGAATACAAATAATGTTGAAGTTAATGGTACTGAAATCAACGGTACTGGAGTTAATGGTACTGAAATTAACGGTACTGGAGTTAATGGTACTGAAATTAACGGTACTGGAGTTAATGGTACTGAAGTTAATGAAATTCATGAACAAAATAGAAAAGATAATGAAACAGAAACCGATGTAACTAAAGAAGAATCAAATGAAGAAGTGAAAAACCCAGCTGAATCAGTTACAACTGAAACCTAGTTTGTAGAGAACCTAATTATAAATTAATGCTAAATTTACATTTATATAATTGTTATAAACAACTCTAAACAACAACACCAGAGTTTGAAGCAATTCTTGGCCATAAATCAGCACATTCTTTAGCAACTGGACCAGTAATAGCTGAACCTTTCATTTCACCTTTTGGATTAACAATGACACCTGCGTTATCTTCAAAGTATAAGTAGATACCATCCTTTCTTCTCCATGGTCTTGATTGTCTGACAACAATAGCTGGCATAACTTTCTTTCTTAATTCTGGTTTACCTTTTTTAACGGTAGCCATGACCATATCACCAGCGGAAGCAGCTGGTAATCTATTTAATCTAGCACCAAATCCTTTAACGGCTAAGATATATAAATTTCTAGCACCAGAGTTATCACAACAATTTAAAACGGCACCAACTGGTAAACCTAACTAAATATTTGTTAGTAGTTAAACAAATTAATTGTAGGGAATTTAATTTTTCAATGGTTCTATTGGTCACAAGATTATCAATAATTAACGAAATTTTATGGTTCTAAATTTGATTGAAAGGTCTCTCATAACTTAATCAAATGATTTATTCAACTCCTACATTCATTATTCATTATACATACACTCATACGAAATTTGTTACCTGAAGACATTATTAATTATACTTCGTTTGTAGAAAATTTTTTTTCACCAGGTGAGAAGAAGAGTGAGCACTAGAGAAAAAAATTGCAGTGTAATTACCAAACTTTGCGTCTAGGGCATAAACCCTAATGGGTGCAAAACAATTGTATCCGTTATTTATTAACTCCTATGCATATATCCAATCAATTATTAACAACTTTTAATTCACCTTTTGTAGCCATATCAGGTAATGAGCCATCACTTAACCTCCTTCTACCAAAATCTTCAGTTGGATAAGGAGGACTTGAATCATTACCATTTATTATTCTACCATCATCAAACATAAAGAAATCGTCACTATTTGAGTTAAATGAATTATTATTAAGACTTTGTTTCTTAGCATGCTTTGATTTAATCGTTGAGTTCTTTGTTACAAATGGATTTGGATTGACATTATTTGGTGCAGGTGGTGGCACAGTTTGAAATCCTTTTGTTTCATCAAATTCTTCGTCTTCGTCTTCATCTGAATGTCTTCTCTTGTACCAACAAAAGAAGATAGCAAGGCCTGCTAAAAGTCCTACACCTGCTATTGATCCAACTACAATACCTGCAATAGCACCACCTGAAAGTCCCTTACTATTCGAGCTATTTTTATTGTTGTTATCACTATCTGATTCACTAGTACTCGAGGCCTCGGGCGTTTTGGTCTCGGTAATAGTAGTTTCCCTTGGTCCAGAACTATCAGTTAATGTACTAACAAAAACAGACGTATCACTTGAACTAGTTGCCGTATGAGACGATTCGCCTGAACTTGAACTTGATTCAGTAGTACTAGAGCTTGATGAGCTTGAGCTAGAACTGGAGCTGGAACTAGTCGAGCTAGAGCTTGAACTAGTACTAGAACTGGAGCTAGAACTGGAGCTAGAACTTGAACTTGAACTTGAACTCGAACCTGAGCTAGCTGATACAGCAGGATTTTCGTAAACCATAAAATAATTATCACCACCACAATTATCACTAGGGAATCCTTGACAAGCATCATCACAATAAGAATCGGATACCATATCACTTTCATCAATACCACTATCACCACAATAACATTTCAGACCTTGAGTGAGACCAACATATTTTGAATCAGAGCATTCACCAGTACAATGACCTGAACTTTGATAAATATAATCATCTTTAAATGTCAATGATACATCACTCAGTGGGAAACATCCAAGTTTATTAAATGCCCCTAAACATATATTAAACCATATAAATAGTCCAATTAGTTCCATATTCCCTTTTAGTTGATGGAAATTCTAAATATAATTTTATCAATTCTCGAGGAAAATCAACAAAGCGAAATTTCAGGCGTAGGAATAAGACGAATTGGTATAAAAAACTTATTTTTTAGTTGCAATTAGGGAGAATTATACCGTAAAGTTTATCGAAAGTTCTGTATTATTTGTTTATACACAATATATTTTTTGTCATCAAACGACGATTGCTATTTGTTTATTATTGTTTCCATCGGAATTATTTTTTGGCTTTAAACACGACCTAAATTACCGTCCCGTAAATTTGTTGAACTGCCATTATTGTAGCTGAATATCCATTATTAAAGCCTCTACTGTGATAATTAACTTTAACATTTTCTATAAGGGTTCCACCATGAGTACAATTGTAGTATTTAACATTATCAAATTCTTGTTCGTGTAAATCGTATAAACAGTAACAATTGTGAATGTTTATTTGTTTGAACTGAGCATGCGCTGATCTGACGTTACTCAATGGGACCAAATAGTAATTAAGGTCAAGGGTTTCTCCTGTTAAATTAAAGAATTCGTTAATGTATGAAGCTGTCACCAGAATATGTTGTGCCATTACCGTTGATTTAAACTCAATTGTATGGGCTTCAATGGCTAAATTCTTCACATTGTGAAAATCACAGTCAATGATGAGTTTATGGTGAACGGATGGTAATGTAAATTTAAGTGATACGTCATCCCACTGACTCAACTCGTTCATTTCCATGAGGTATCCAACTCCTAAATCGGGTGTTACTATATTAATCGTCAAGTAATTAATACCTTTGTTAACACTGTAGACAGTCGCTACATCACTGGTAAGTTTAAGCTTAATACCAATATCTGGTTGGTGTCTTTGTACCAGATTTATCAAATACTTAAGAGATGTCATCATGGTGACTGTCACCTTATCTAATTCAAAATTTAACGTATTAACCTTCATTTGTTTATGCTTGACATACTCACTCCATGTTTCAATAATTGTTTTATATGGGAACTCAATTACTGACTGTTCAATCATAAACTTCTCTAATCGGTATCTAAGTAATGCCTTTTGGTAATACATGAATACCTTCCGATTATAGTAACCTCCCGCATGAGATAACTCAAGGCTATTCTCAACATTTAATTTTTCATCATCAGGTTTACGATGATGGTACTTAATAGTTATTGGCTTTGTATGATTGTTATAAAATCCAATCGAAATAGCCCACTTAATACGTTCATCATTATCGTAGGCTTTAAGAAGATTTGTAATCGATAATACGTCAAGTGACTCACTAATATCAATTATTACTTCGCTAGGTAATTTTTGCAACATGCTGATAAGAACTTTTTTTTTCCCCAGATAATCATTTATGATATGCACCATGTTATGCTAATGAGATTAAAAATACATTATTACACAAAATGATTTTTGGTAAGTATAACGGTCGGAAATGTGACAATTAACAAAATAGGAAATTTATAAATCCGCCTTATAGTATCTACGATAATATATTAAACTCTACAATTACGAATTTCAAAAACTAATATATCACTTGCACCTGCTTGTTTCAATGCATCCATTATATTACCAGTTTCTTTCTTTTCAATCATTGAAGAAATTGCCACCCAATCTTCTTCATCATCACTCTTCTTCTCTAATGCAGAAACTGTTGCGGATCTTCTACCAGGAGTTATCTTTAATACTTGAGGCAAAATCTTTCTTGGAGCGTTATAATTACATAAAACATATTTTTGAGCGGCTAAAACCCCTTCAATTCTTTGTTTAACAATTTGAACGATATCAGGAAATCTTGGATGTTTTGATGAAATTAAATGAGCACTAGTATCTAATAAAGTAGTAATGGCTTTTAAACCAGCAGCTCTCATAGTTTCACCACTTTCAACTAAATCAACAATACCATCAGCAACTCCTAAAGCACATGAAGCTTCAACAGATCCACCAACGTATCTAATATTTGTTGTAGTTGATTTACCTTCTAGTTCAGTAAAGAAATCATTTGATAATTTTGTAAATGAACTAACAATTTTTTTACCAATGAGTTGTTCAGGTTCAGTGTAAGGACCATCAGCAGGTACTTGAAGTTGTAATTTACATTTACCAAATTGTAAATCTAATAAATCATTAATACTATTAAACATATCAGCTTCTTTAATTTGATCTAAACCGGTAATACCTAAGTCACAATTACCTTCACCAACAAACACTGGGATATCAGCAGCTGGTAAGAAGATTAAAGCAATTGGTAAATTAGTTGATAAAGCGATATCTAATCTATTTGATCTTCTAAATTCAATATCACTACCTTTGAGTAATTCAACACATTTTTCGTATAATCTCCCCTCTTTAAAATTGTTAGTATAATTATTGACATGTACTTGTTATATACATACTCTTAGGAACTGCAAATAATAATCTATCCGGTAAGTGATTAACTAAATCCATTATTTTAAAATGACTCAGAGTAGTTTTTTTTCACCTCGTTGGCTTAATATACATTAATGCGAAAGCTATATAAGAGTCATTTTAAGTCATGAGAATCATCTGAAGTCACTGTATCATTTTCATCAGGTAAACTCTCATTTGAAGAATGAATTGAGCTATCATTATCATTATCATTATCATCAATAGGATTTTGTTTTATTATTGGAGGATTTGATTTAATACCATACCCTTGAGCATTTCCATACCAGTATTTATTAAAACTCCAATTTAAAAGAATTTTTGCCATATGATATGGGTTAAATTCTGGCCATAAAGTATCAACCATTACAATACTACAATCACTTGAAACACATTGCCATAATAAAAAATCAGATAATCTATAAGTACCACTTGTTCTTATTAATAAATCTAATGGAGGTGAATTATTTGTATATAAAAATTTATCAATTGTTTGTTCATTAATAGTAAAATCTGATTGTTCAATAGATGTTTTAACTACTGATTTTATTGAATGGGTAATTTCATCTCTTGAAGTATATGGGAAACAAACATTTAATGTAGCTCTTTTATTATTTTTTGTCATTTCTTCCGTTTGTTTTAAAATTTTTCGTACATCTTTTGGTAACAATGAAATGTTACCTAGTATTTGAATTTTCACCCCATATTCTTCACATAATTCACCATGTTGAGTAATTTGTTTAAATTTCAGCTTTGCTAAATCCATTAACCATTTAACTTCATAACTCAGTCGTTTAAAATTTTCAATAGAGAATGCATAAACTGTTGCATGCTCAACTCCACATTCATATAAAATCTCTAAAATACTTGCCATACTTTCAAATCCAAGGTTATGACCCTCTTTTAATTCAATATTATGAGTTCTAGCATATCTTCTATTACCATCCATTATTATACCAACATGTCTTGGAGTTGGACCTGTTTGTATAATATGACCAAATAATATTTTTGCCGTATTTAATAACCAATTATAACCAGGAAATGAACTAATCCATTGAAGCATTTCGGTATATTAGTTGTTCAATTTTTCTTGCTTCGCAGCTCATCAAAAAATATTTTTATTACAAACGATGGCTGAAAGAGAAGAATTTGACGAAACTCCTCAAGAAGAGTTTATTAATGTTGATGAAGTTGGAGAAGAAATAGTTGATGATGGGAATCAACCAATAGATGAACAAGAAGATGAATATATGGAAGAAGATCGAATTGAAATTGATTTATCAAATAATTCTTGGACTTACTTTGATCAACATAAAGATTCAATATTTACGATTTTTAAACATCCAACATTACCTATGGTAGTAACAGGAGGTGGAGATAATACTGCATTTATGTGGACTACCCATAGTCAACCTCCAAGATTTGTAGGGGAATTAACAGGCCATAAAGAATCTGTTATTGCTGGTGCATTCACTGGTGATGGTAAATTTGTCATCACAGGTGATATGAATGGTTTTATACAAGTACATAAAGCAAGTAAAGGAGGTCAACGATGGACTAAATTTGGTGAATTACAAGAAGTTGAAGAAGTATTATGGATTAAAAGTCATAATACTTTACCATATTTTGCATTTGGTGCAAATGACGGTTCAGTTTGGGTATATCAAATTGATGAATCATCATCTTCATTAGTTCAAATAATGTCAGGTTTTTCTCATACATTAGAATGTAATCAAGGAGAATTCATTTATAATGGTAACGACGAAGAACTCTTCTTACTTACAATATCAGAAGATGGTACAATTGTAAATTGGAATTGTTTTACCGGTCAAGTAATTTATAAATTACAACCACACGATGATTTTAAAGGTAATGAAAGTCCATGGGTTTCATTAAGTATTCATCAAAATAAAGTAGCTGTTGGAGCTAGAGACGGGAATTTAGCTATTATAAATTATGATACCGGTAGAATTGTTCATCTGGTGAAGACATTAGAAGAAGTTGATGACGTTGCCGAATTATCAATTGAAGCATTAAGTTGGTGTGAAAGTCCTTCAATTAATATCCTTGCAGTTGGATTAGTATCAGGAGACTTATTACTCTTTGATACTTTACAATGGAGAATTAGAAATTCTATAAAACTTGAAGATACAGTAACAAAATTACAATTCATTAGTAATACACCAATATTAATTGGTTCATGTATGAATGGTAGGATATATAAATGGGATTCAAGAACAATGAATGAATTATTTGTAGGATATGGTCATAATATGGGAGTATTGGATTTTGCATCATTCGATGATGGTAATAAGTTAGTTACAGCAGGTGATGAAGGTGTTTCATTAGTATTTTCTACTTAGTGTATAGAACGCGGACGCGAAATAAATTATTATTATGACTTCTGATACAACAACTTTAGGGCCTTATAAGCCATCGTCTGCTGATATGCTCTTCTTCTATCAGAGGCTCTTACCTTTCAGGTATGTGTTCCAATGGTTAAATCATTCACCAAAGCCAACTAAGGACTTTACCATGAGAGAATTCGCTTACGAGTTTAGATCTGGTGCGTACCAGAGATATAACTCTTATACGAGTCAAGATGATTTTAAGAAGTCTGTTATTGAAGCAAACCCTACTAGATTTGAAGTGGGTGCTGTCTACTCAGTTAACCCGAAAGAACGGAAAAATTCACCCAAAAATGCCATGAAACCTTTGGCTAAAGAATTAGTATTTGATATTGATTTAACTGATTATGATGAAATTAGAACGTGTTGTTCAGGTACAGATATTTGCAAGAAATGCTGGAAGTTCATCAAAGTGGCTACAAAGATTATTGATACTGCTTTAAGAGAGGATTTTGGGTTCAAACACTTGATGTGGGTTTTCAGTGGTAGAAGAGGTGCCCATTGTTGGATTAGTGATAAAAGGGCCAGAGAGTTGGATGAAACGGTTAGACGGTCCATTGTAGAGTACTTGGACGTGTTAAGCTCCAAACAGACAAAAATGGGCAAACAATCATTGAATTTAAAGAGACCTTTCCATCCTCATGTTGAAAGATCATTTAATTTATTAAAGAATGATTTCATAGAGATTATATTAGAGGATCAAGATCCATGGAGGGATAACGAGGAACAAATCAAGGAACTCTTATCATTTATACCTGAAAAGTCCTTACAGGAAGAATTAACAAAATTATGGCAGAATAAATCCACTAGTTCGAAGCAAAAATGGGAAGATATAAATTCAAGTGCCAGAAAGTTATTTAAGAATCAAGCACAACTTAACCAATTGAATGAAGCAAAGAAGGATATCATCATGTACTATTTGTATCCAAGATTGGATATTGAAGTGTCTAAACAATTAATTCATTTATTAAAATCACCATTTTGTATTCATCCTAGTACGGGGAATATATGTGTACCATTTGACCCACACCAAAACTTATCGAACAACCCAGAAGATGATAACTATGGATTCAATCCAATGAATGCTCCAAATTTAAGAGTATTACAGAATGAGTTAGAAGTTTGGGAAACTCATAGAGTACAAAATTCGAGTCCACAATCAACTATTTCAGATTATGAAAAGACAAGTTTGAAGCCATACGTTGACTATTTTGCAAAATTTGTTAATAATTTAGTGAAAGAAGAATTATCTACAAAAAGACCAAGGGAACAACTCGAATTTTAATATTACATAACTATACAACCAGGAGATTCATTATTATCGTTTATAGTATCCAAAGTCCCACTATGATTCTTTATTATAATGGTTTCACGCCTAGTGATAGATTCATTAAGGGTGGATAATTCGCTTGCAGCTTCAGATTCCCCTTGTTCATAATGATACCATTCAATGTATTCTAATTTTTCATTATATCTAACATGACCAGAACTTAAATATATATCATGATAATTTAAATTAGGGTAATGCCATTTAGGTACAAATATAATGGTTGGCGTATTAAACCATTTATCATTACCTACCATTGAAACAGTTAATGAAAATTTAACAGTTCTTAAATCAAATTCAGTTGCTACAATATTACCACAACTAGCAACAACATAAGGTCTAATGATTGCCCCTACAGCCCTAACCCCATCAGGTGATGGGTAACATTTCTTACTGTGTCTATATTTTACATTATCAGCCGTCCAACAAATCAATGATGAATCTTGCAATGATTGCATATCATCAGAATCGGAATCGCAATCGGAATCTTCGTTATTAAGTTGCTCTAATTGATTTTCAATCTCTTGAATGTTCAATTCTCCTTCTTTAGATTCCTTTATAGTGTCCTTGATCTTCCGTTTAGGTCTTCTCCTGGCTCCTTTAACTAATGAAGCAGTAAGCGATACAGTAGAAGTTAATAATTCATTAACTGACGATTCTTTACCGTCAAATGTTAAGTTCCTATCGTCAGGTGACCAGAATGAAAAGTCTTCGTTGTTCCATCGGTCCCCCCATTTATGACAATTAACTGAAGTGTAACACCAGTAAGTATGAGACATATTCAGTCCTTCTAATGCATATGATAAAGCATCTAATGCTAATGTTTGTGAAGAATACTTCCCATTATTGTAGGCCTTCTTATCGTCCATATCGAATGGCATCCCTGTTTCTGACATCAACACAGGAATACTTCCTAGGTACTCTTCACATTCTCGTCTTATCTCAAGGAATTGCTTTCGTATACAATTTCTAATGGCTCTTTCTCCAAATACAATTCCTAATACTGGGTTTAAGTATCTTCCTCTCATTATACCAAGCGTATCGACATTGTACCTTGGATTCCATGTTTTGAACATTAATGACATCCCATCGTAATAATGAGGGCAATAAATTGTTTTATCATCTACAAGACCTCTAGGGTCTGTCTTTAAGTTAGGTGGTATTTCAAGTACCGGAGATTGGATCATAAAGAAAATATCTGGTGTTACAGACCTAATAACTTTCTTGTATTTAATCAAATAATCAACAAAGTTATGATTGGTAAAGAACTCAACATCGATTTTGGCGGGTTTAGCTCCACTGTAGATCTTGAAATTGTGTTTAGGACTAAATTGATTGAAAAAATTAGGTTTAACCAACTCACATATCTCAGATATGGCCAACCTGTCGTCAACAGACATTTCATCGAGTTTTGACCAATCAACTTTAGCATAGCTCCAAATACCAATTTGCAGGAAAATACATTCTCCTACGGCCCATTCAGGGCTCCTTGTCCAACCGTAATGATCATCTATAATCTTAGCTTCTTCTGGGGTCATCCATGCTCTTCCACCTTTAGGATCAACTATTTGGGTAGCATACTTTTGAGGCCCTGTAAGAGCAATTCTATAATCGTCTACTTCACAAGGAAGACCCATTCCGAGTTTGAAACATTGATACGCTGTAGGAGTACTACCAACTCTTAGTTGCTGGCAAGCAGGGATTTGACCTAAATGTTCGTGACCCATTAAACCACAATTTGGTTCATTCAACGTTTCAAACCCAAATAATGTACCATCATCAATCATTGAAGCATTTTGTTTACTAACTTTAATCCAAAAATACTTAATAGCTTTGAAGAAACATGCTTGCAAGTACAGTTGAATATTCTGATCGTTTATCTTCAAGTGAGGAAAGTAATTCTTACCACTGAAAAATAAAGTAAACATCACCAATGAAGCGAGCCTATTATAGTTAGTAGGCCAGATCATCTTAGGGAAGTTATCAGGATCTCCCTTAGATTGAAATCTTGGTTCATTATGCAATAAAGCTGCTTCAGTTAATGCGAACCGTTTTGGTTGTAAACCAGCAGCGTAAAAAGTCCACATTGGAGCACCACTACCACCACTATACCTAGACCAAACATCTTGATGTACGTCAATAAATACGTAAAGACCCCCAATATCATGAATTATTGATAATATCTTATTGGTATAATTAACAAATTCGTCATCATAGATTCCAGGACCTTGATGCTCAATAGCTTCCCATGTGATAATATACCTAATCGTATTGTAACCCCAAGATTTTATCCGCAAAAAATGTTGTTCGGCCTCTTCAATAGGGAATGGACGTCCTACAAAGCTAACATTATCACCATCGAAAAACATATCATCACCATTTGTACCATCACCTTTATAAGTTGGCATATTAGGATTCACCGGTAATTTAGCTGCACTATCTAAATTAATACCTTTTAATGTAATTTTCCTTCCTTTACTATCAACTAAGTCACCTCCTGTACCAATCTTTAATACTTCACAGTCAATAATATTTTCATCATTGTCTGCTAATGCCGGTAGAATTGACTCTTGTTTCAAAAATTTCCTTTTCAATGGTCTGACACCCGTTAATGAAATATCTGATGATGCGCTATATAAGCTCATTCGACTGTTAATAGCATCTCTTGTCTCTTTAATATACTTATACCCTTTCATAATAATTTAAAGAATGACAATTTCTGCCTAACAGTTTCTTGTGAAATTTTGTTATTCTAAACGCGGAGAAACTCCGGCACATCGGTAGCATCGCATATATTAATTACTTAAGTTGATTTAGTGCATTCTTTTTTTCGTTTAATTGACTGCTTAATCTCCAACTATCATTAGGCTTAAATTTATCATATAATGGAGTTATCTTTTGTCGTTTACTACCATTTGACTGGTGGAAATAATTGGGTGCTGAATCAACGAGATATTTCGGGTTAATGGCTGTTACGCAGTGCATATACTCTTTTGTTGTGAGTAATAATGTATGATACACTACGTATTCGGGTTCTTTACTTTGTAAGCTACTTGATGGGTGAAGATATACTGGTGTATTCTCTACAAGAGTTTTATACCCATCTTGGTGATCTCTTTTAGCTGAATTCTTAAAAAATCCCGAACATATCGCTTCAATTACTCGATCGCTATCAAGTCCACATGACACAATAGAATTTCGATTCTTCTGCATAATCTTAGTAAGTTGATTCTTGACTTCTTGTGCTTTACGAAGACTTCTCTCTTGAATGAAATTCTCTTGACACCATCTCTTATTATACCCGTTTAATACCCATGATCTATACACGTTAAGGAGGGTTAAGTGGTCACCTGACGTATGCTTAAATCGGGCTTTCCTCTGATCGGCTAGATTTTGTTTGTCCTTAGGCCGATAAAATATTGTTTGCACCGATAGCATCGATACAATGGTAAGAATCTCCTCACTGCATTCGTACTCTACCGATTTTATAAGTGTCTTGGATAACTTAGGCTCCATTGGGAAATCAGACATCTTCTTACCTAATCGAGTCAAATATCCTTCTTCATCTAGTGCTCCAAGTATATACAAATCCTGTAACGCATTAACTAAAGTATGTGGTTTTGGTGGATCCATAAATTCAAAGTTCAATAAGTCATTGATCCCCATAGCTTTTAATAATAAAATCGTATTCGAAAGGTTAGTTCTTTGAATTTCAGGGATCGTGTTAGCCATCATTTCTTCATTATATGCCTTTTCCGTGTAAAGTCTATAACACTTACCGGGTCCCGTCCTACCAGCTCTACCACTTCTTTGATTAGCTTGTGCTTGTGATATGGGTGTTACCATTAACGAATCCATTCCTAGTTTAGGATCATATGCATTCATCTTAACAAATCCTGGATCAATAACATAATAAATCCCATCAATAGTAATAGAAGTTTCGGCAATATTTGTTGCTAAAATAACTTTCCTAGACCCTTCAGGGGTTGGTTCAAAGATTCGGCTTTGCATTTCACTAGGTAATGATGAATATACCGGTAAAATAATCAATTCTCCGATAGAATCGCCTAATGCTTTTACTTTCTCGTATAACACTTCACAACTAGTATCGATCTCTTCTTGACCCGTCAAGAACACCAAGATATCACCTTTTGGTTCTGATACATGGATTTGTATCACTGAATCTAAAGCTGCTGAAAGATAGTCCATTTCAGGCTCTTTTGTATACAAAATATCTACTGGGAAAGTCCTTCCAGGTATAGTAACTATAGGACAATCATTGAAAAACTTAGAGAACTTCTGGGAGTCTAAAGTAGCAGACGTCACGATAACCTTAAGTTTTGGGTTGTTTAATACGGCCTTCTTTAGCAATGCAAATAACACGTCAGTAGCAATAGTTCTCTCATGAGCTTCATCAAGCATAATCACTGAGTACTTTGTCATATTTGGATCATTAATGGCTTCTCTTTGAAGCATACCATCCGTCATATACTTTATATTAGTAGTAGCACATGAAACATCTTCAAATCTTATAGTATACCCTACATCACCACCAAGTTTCGTACCTCTTTCTTCTGCTACCCTTTTGGCCACGGAAACTGCTGCAACTCTTCTAGGCTGCGTACATGCAATTATCTTATGGTACCCATCGATATCATTGAACCCGTCTTCTGCTAAATATTGAGCTATTTGAGTGGTTTTACCTGACCCAGTTTCACCAACAACCACAAGAAACTGATTATCTCTGATCAGTTGAAGTAGATGTTGTCTCATTCCATAAACCGGGAGAGATTCTCGTTGTTGCTTAATGGAGAGACTTGTTCGTTTCCCATAAGTTACATGCGCTTGAGACTTCTTCCACTCAATGGAAATATCTTCTTGTTGGTGTTTTTTCAATGGATCAAAAGCATCTGGGTTGTTTGACTGACGGATTCTTTCTTGACGTTCTTTCTCTTTTAATTCCTTGACTCTTTGATCCTTAAGTTCCTTAGCTAAAGTACTACCTTTCATAGCTACTCTCTTCATAGAACCTTCAGGATTTTTGATTAATTTAGTAGGTTCAAGGTCTGTCGCATCTGCTAATTGACCCTGAAGGAACTTTGGAGCTTTAAACAGTAATTCCACGTCAATCTCAGGTACTTCTTTGTATTGAGTTGATGGTTCGAATTGGTTTAATTCAGGGTAATCTTCAGCTTTTGCAGCACCACTAGCGATCAATTGACGAATTTCCCATCGTTCAGGAGACGTTAGTCTTCGTTTCTGAACTACCGGGGTTTGAGATCTGCCTCTTTCAAATTCTGTAGATCGATCAACCCCTGTAGTCTGATCAATTCCTCTCATAGATAAGTTTATCTTTTGCTTTCTTCCTTCCTGTCGTATCAGAAGGACCTTCACGTAAACCTGTTGGTTCTGTTTAACGATTTCATGGGGCAGGGATATTCGTATGGACCCATCAAATGATACTTGGGAGATATGACAAAGGCCAGTACGATTATGTAGATCGACGAATACGCCGAAATTGGTGATGTTGGTGATGGTGCCTTGGTAAATAGTGCCTTCTTGGATGGTTTGGAATTTAGGGAGCTTGGAGTCCATTGGTTCATGTTTGATGAGCTCAGTTTTAAGTGGCAAAGTTATGGAAGGCTCTGATTTGATTCCTGGCTCTTGTTTAACATTCTGGGCCGTTGGTTCAGGGTCATCAAAGTCCACTTTCTTATCAGGGAGACTTAAGGCGCTGAATTCTTGCTTTACATGGAGAATCAGTACCACAGCGTCTATAAATTTTGACGGGAAATCACCACCATTCTCGTGTAATAATGTCTTAAAATTAGTGATTTTATCGGGGGTAGGAGATGATTGATGGTAGAGACTGATGATGAAGTTTGATAGTGTTCTATCGGAGTCATTTATGCCTAAATGTTGGGAGATGGCATTGGCAATAGAATCCATGAGATGAGGTAAAAAATGAGAAACACAAGAGGGCAGGGATGGTAGAGGGGTATATAGAGATAGGTGGCGAAGATGTCGAAGGAGGAACAGTGTCGTCATTTCCCTCGGTGCCACCAGAGCGACGGATCCATCAACGCCAGAGGCTAGTTTATAGCACATTAATGGACAGGCCAGTAGTACAGAAGTAGTACAGTAGTACAGCAGTAGTACAATCAGTTAGTCAATCTAAAATGTTAGTATAAATACATAAATAAACTCTCAGATATAATCTACTATCGAACAACTATCTTCATCTACAATCAGTTGTCCCTATCAGTCATCATCACAGAGGATGTAATTTAACATACGTAAAAAAGTGTTAAGAAAATGAAAAGTTTTGCAAAAAATTTCCACTGGAGTGCTCGGCAAATAATGTTCCATTTAGCACTGTCAATTTATACTCAGTATACAAAAAGGGAACAATATAACATACTTATACTTGGATTAGACAATGCAGGTAAGACAACATTCTTAGAACATATTAAATTATTATATCAAACTCCTGAATCGACTAAACCAAAAGATAAATCAAATACAACAAATATAATTAAGGGTAAAAGAATACTCCCAACGGTTGGACAAAATACTACAACGATTAAATATGAACCAACAACTGAAGGGCATTTAAACTACAAGAATATTAATTTAAAATTTTGGGATTTAGGGGGTCAGAAATCACTTAGAAATATGTGGTCAAGGTACTTTAAATCGTGTCACGGGATTATATTCATAATTGATTCAACTGACACCGAAAGATTTCAAGAGTGTTATGAAACTTTAATTGAATTAGCACATGATGATAATTGGGCGAATCAACAAAATGACTTTAATAATATGGTTAATGTGCCAATATTAATGATGGCTAATAAGCAAGATCTACCGCAAGCGATTGACTTGGTAAGTTTAAAAACTGGAGTTTTCATTCAATTAGTCAGTGAATTAGAAGCGACAGACTCAAAATTATTACCCGTTTCAGTACTAGAAAATGAAGGACTACAGGAGAGTTTAGAATGGCTAGTAAGTCGTTTAGTATATAATAAACATAATAGACCACCACAATATAAGTAATGAATATATGAGCAAGCAATTGAATAAACTTTTATCAAAACCATTGCTAAAGTTGTATTGCTTTATACTAAAGCAAGCTATGCAGGTACCAGTTACCGATCGCACACCGAATACTGATAGTGGTACTATGTGCTATATACTATGCGCTACACACCGTGACATATATCTTGAACTATGGTGTAGATAATTGGTCACATCCCCTAGTACTTCTATATACTTCTATACATCCCCATATATCACATTGTTACTTCCTTTACTGACCTGCCTCTGTTCACTACCATCTCACTAATTCCACTTGCGAACTGAAATTGCTGTCATTATTTCATTTAAATTAACAATTCCCCAGTAAATTAATTATGCCTCAAAGATCACCAAGTTTCTTGAATAGATTCAGGAAGAAGAAGTCCGATAAAGAAATGGATAAAGTAGAAAAGTCAATTGAACAACATTATCAAAATGTTAAACCAGAACACGACGCAGATAATCTCCTTCACTCTGCGTATATTGAAGGACAGCGTAAAGCAGAAGATGAATTTGGTAAAAAAGTTGCCTCCTATGGATACGAATATAACAATAATGATCCTCGAGTAATCAAAGAGACCTCAATGGGTAAAGTTACCACCACTCCTCGTACGGTTAATTATCGCCCAGTTGATAGACCACCACCAGGTGATTATTCAAATAAGAAGCCAACTCTTGATAATACATTAGTGGACGAGGATAGAATATATGCTAACCCAAAGAAAGAGTTTTCCGGTGATACTAAAGTAACTCAAGGTGCTGGATACTTTTTTGACCCAAATGATACTCAAGGTGGTGGTTATAATCACAATGATAATATCGAACATCTGGAAGCAACTATGGCTCATTTAGATAATAAACCAAATTTAAAAACTGTTCCTTCTGCTACCCGGATCGAACAAGAACTAAGAGATCAACAATCCGATGATGAAACCCATCATGATAAGAAAACTGCTGCTGATGCTGAAAAAGATACCAAAGGTTTAAAAACTGATGAACCACAGAATGATGATTACACTTCGGATGAACATAACCGAAACAAGTCTCTCTTCAATTCTGGTGGCCTTAAAGGTGCCTTATCAATTGATAAGAGTGACAATTCCTCGATGATGGCCATGAAAAGCCCTGGCCCAGAAGAGAAGAAAGAAACTGACGAATATTTTAATAGCAAAACCCTTGATCCCAAAAATAGTGAAAGTGCTGGACTCGTTGGAGGTGCTTCTGGTGCCATTGGGGCCGTCGGAGCTATCGCTGCTGGTACTTTAGGGTTCAAATCTGAAGATGAAAAAGTTAAACAAGAAGCTTATAATGCCGGAAAAGACGCTGCTGGTACTGTGAATCAAGCTTACACTGCTGGGAATAATAATGGTCACACCGTGCAAGAAGCTTATAATGCTGGAGCACAAATTAATGAAGATCCTGCGGGTCAGGTAGTAAACGATTCATACATTGCTGGACAAGAATCAGCTGATCATATTGTTACACCAGTTGCCCCAAAACTTCAATCTCTCGACCCAGAATCAAGTAAAGCTGCCTCAACGAAATCCCTCAAAAGTTTTGATATGAATGACAATAAAAGTGTACTTGCTGGTGTTGGTGCAGGTGTTGGTGCTGCAATTGGTGCTGCTACCAGTTATGTCTATGGTGATAAATCAGAGAAAGGATTGGCCAGTCAACCATTCAAGAAAGACTTTGAATCAACTGATTCCTTAGGAATTGGTAGCGATAAACAGTTTTACGAGGCCGGTATCAAACAAGCTGCTTATGAAGCAGGTCAAGCAAAAGGTGCAGAAGATATCAGTAAGCCCGATACCCTTGTCATTGAAGTCATCGGTGTAGATGATAAGAAATTGGCTGCACGATTAGCTAAGAAGGCAAAGAAAGAATTAGAAGCTCAAAATGTGGATTTGTCTTCGGGAAAGCTCGTGATTAATGCTACTACCAAGGAAGTTTATAAGATTGATGAAGATGCCATGGAAGCTGAAGGTAATACTAGTGCTGGTGCCGGTGTCGTTGATAGTGCTAATGCAGCTGCCTCTAAAGCTGGAGAAGCGGTCTATGGTGCTGGTGCTGCTGTAGCTGGTGCTGGAATTGCTGCCGTTGGTGCAGCTATCGTAAACAAAGAGAAAAAAGATAAAGAAAGTACGAGTTCCAGTGCTACCTCGGATACTACTGGTGCTACTGATGGTGCTACTACTAACCCCGGTACTGGTGCTGTTCCCGGTGCTGGTAAGACCACCACTATCCCTCCTGCCAATGATAAATCAATTGCTTCCCCTGCTGTACCACCATCCCAAACCACTACTGCTGCAGGAATCGTGCCTCCAATTGCACCTAATCCTCATTACTCGGGAGCAGTGCAACCACCAAACCCATCGGTTAATCCAACAGAAACTCCTCAAGTTAAAGACTATCATGGTGATGTGCAACCTCCAAAACAATCTTCTCTTGATTCAGACATTTTTGTTACCGTTGTGGGGTCAAAAGATGAAGAAAAATCGAGTTTATTAGCACAAAAAGTTGTTAATTCCCTAAAGAGTAAACCACAATTACTCGAAAGGGTAAAAGAAATTAAAATTAATGCTTCTTCTGGTATTGTAACTGACGAAAATGGACAATTTGTAATTGATTTATTCGGAAAAGAGTTTCAAACCGCCGATTCAGGTATTGTTGGTGCTGAATCCACTGCTGGTAATGACACTCCAATTGCTGCAACTGCTGGTTCTGGTGTTGCTGCTGTTGAAGGGAAAGTTGTGAATGATAAATCCCATAAGAGTGAAGTTCCTCCTGGAGTCATCAAGAAGGATTTCAACGTAGAGCACGGTTCTTCAAAGAAGAGTAGTGCGGTTGGTACTGGTGTTGGTGCTGCTGGGACCGATGCTGCTAATGGTGGAAAACATGCGTCCGATTCTAAGTTTGCAGAGAACGCTACCGTTATTGGTGCTGCTGGTGCTGCTGGAGTAGCTGCTGCTACTTCTGTTGGTTCTGGTGCTCGTGCCAATACCACCAAACCACTTAAACCGGAACAACTGAATGGGTTGAACGAATCCAACACCACTGCAAACACCGCCAGTTATGGTTCCACTGCTGGAGCTAAAGGTGTAACAGACCCAATTTCAAAAGATTCAACCACTGATCCAGGTGCTAGAGCTGAATTCTTTGGCAGTAAGTGTACTTATCCTATTTCAAACAAACCACCTGAATTCTTTGAAAACAAGGCCCCTGAGGGCTACACTGCTCCAACCCCCAAAGACACTTCAAAATCTACTGAAAGGCCAGTTGGTGGTACTCTTGATCCCTCCAAGGTTGGTGGTGTTGATTCTACTGAAAAAGGAAAGACTACTGAACCTGAAGCGTACGATCTTGGTGCTGGAGTTATTGGTACTGCCGGCGCTGCAGGTGTCGCAGCAGCTGCTACTACTGTTGGTCTTTTATCCAAAGACAGTGAGTCCAAAGAGCCCAAAGAATCAGAAAAAGCTGCTGCTACAAAAGAACCTGAATCCGTCAACGACACTGAATCGGCTAAAACTGATAAATCTAAGGAAAGTGGAATTGGTGGTTTCTTTGGTGGTTTAATGGGGAAAAAGAAGGAAAAGGAAACTAAGTCCGATGTTCCAGAAACTGTTGGTGCAGCTTCTGCTGCAGGAGTTGTTGCAGCAAGTAAAAAAGAAAAGTTGCCAGAGCCAAGTGTTGAAAATATTGGGGGAACTGCTGGTGTTGGGGGGACTGCTGGTATTGGCGGGACTCCTGGTATTGGTGCTACCTATAAGGCTGGCACCACTCATAATTCTACTGTTGCTGGTTCCACTCCAAAGTCTAGTAATGCTACATCCTCAGCTAAGCCTTCAGTTGATAGTAAATCCGAAACCGGTATTAATACTAATGCCGCTTCTGCTGCTACTGCTGCTACTGCTACCACCAATAAAACTGTTTCAGATCCAATAAAACCTCAGGCCAAAAAAGGAGCTAAATCTGCTGCTCAAACAGCAGTTTCAGATTCAAAAGAAGAATCCAAGAAGAAAAGAGGACTCTTTGGATTCGGCAAGAAGAAAGATAACGAAAAGATTGAAGATGTCAAAGCAGATGCATTCAAGGGAAATAAAGATGACGAAATTAAACCTGAAGCAATGTATGCGGCAGGAGTTGCAGCTGTTGCAGGAGCAGGAGCAGCTGCGGTAGTTGCCGATGAAGAACCATTAAAATCATCAGATGCAGCAGAAAAAGAATCAGACGAGAAACCATTGGACGACAAGAAAGGATTATTCCATAGTTCATCACTCAGAAAGAAATCAAAAGAATCTCAACAGACTGATAAATATACCTCAAGTGGATATATCATCAATCAATCACCACTTGAATCAAGTAATTCAAGTGTTATTGCACCAGTTACTGAACCGGAAGAAATCTTTCAAACTGTTGGAGCTGCAGGAGCTGCAGGAGTACTTGCAGCAGCCTTAGAAAGGTCTAAATCTACTAAATCAACCAAGTCAACAAAATCAACAAAAGCAGAAGAAGAAGATGCTTCTATTGGAGGAATTGCTGGTAGCTTCTTTGGTATTCTTGGAGGTAAAAAAGTTGCTGATAAAGGGTATGATGAAGAGGTTCAAAATCCTACCCCAGTAAATTCAAAAGTTAGTCAAAAGGAAGATATTGACTTTAATCAATTATCAAATTCTGATGTTTCACCTGTTGGATCAGATACTGGACTTAAAAGTACCGACTCTCATTATGGGTATACTGCAACACCTGCTACTACAAGTGCCAGTGCAAGTACAGTACCTAGGTCAGTTACAGTTGAGATCATTGGAGCTTCAAATACTACAAAGGATAAACTTCATCAAGAGAAAGTTGCATTCCTTGAGAAACATGCTGAATTGGTGCCATTGGATACCAACAAAGTTATATTTGATGCAAAAACTGGTTTAGCACATGATGGACTCGGTAGGCCAATTAGCGAGTTATCATCTTACGATAAAAATGGCGTAACAATGCCAGGATCATTCTTTAATTAATATATGTTTTATGTCGTCATGTGACTCTCTCCATGTGACTCTCTCCATGTGACCCTGTGCTTTTCTCATGTGATTTATTTCATGTGACTTTCTCGGTTGGGGTACCAGTTGTCGCACATGACTTTTTCCCCGTGCAATTTGATACGCTAGGGTTTCTGCCCTAGGTGTCCACGACAAAATATCCTCACAAAAATTTTTCAATTTTCTAAACTACTAAAACCAATAACTAGAAATGGGTATGTGAACACAAACGTTGAATAGCACTTAGGCTACGTACTTGTCTTACGATACATGATATTGATCATCAGGGATTAGTCTGGAAGAAATGGAATCAATAAGGAATCAGCCACATAAGAAGGTCAAGAGTGAAAATACTCATCAGAGGTAGCCAGTCTAGATGAAGATAACCCTCTGTGAACCACTGGTACCAACGAGCCTATATAAACATATAGACATACTTAGACGAATTAGGCATCCCTGGAACTAGCCAACTATTTAACTATTTAACGGTTAACTTAAATCATTATACTAACAATTATAGGTAGAGTTATTCGTAACCAAAGAAAAGGGGCTGGTTCTATCTTTACCGCTCACAACAAAGGTAAACAAGGAGCTGCCAAATTAAGAACTTTAGATTTTGCTGAACGTCACGGTTATGTTAGAGGTGTTGTTAAACAAATCAT